>OU744733.1:48847413-49447413 GCA_916613615.1 Steromphala cineraria
CTATTTTGTCGCATACTGTAAATTCACATTACTCATAACTCACATATATATTCATATTCATGTTTATAGTTTATGTGAGTAACTAAATTTTAAAATCTTGTAAATTGTAGAATCGATGCAGTGATTCTAAAGTATGTTTTTGATTTTCTAATATACAAATAAACATTGTCAAAACAAAAGCCTCGTCTTTCAAAGTCATGTCAAGATCAAACGGACATTTACATAGATTATAAACAATAAAATACAAGATAATGTTAAGCAAATTTGAAAAGTAAATTGATCCAAAAACGTATAAAAAATATGCGAAACGTATTTGAATAATTACAATTACTTTTAGAAAAACATTTTCATTTAAATTGCATATATTTAAAAGATTGATAAAAATAATTTGCTTGTACGCAAATGCTTTAATACATGTACACGTAAACAAATTTCCGTACAACGATACCCAGATACGAATCTGCTAATCCTAAACAACAACTATTACTAATCGTCCAGCCAGTAAATAAATAAGTAATGACGACTGACAGGAACGTGACTGTAACAGCATGGCCTCACGTACAGCTAGACTAAATTGAAGTCTTTGAGTACATTATTCGTGATAACACGTTCTAATATGTTCCAATACTTTTTCGACAGCCTGATTTATTATACATTTGTTATTATTATTTGTATAATAGTTTGTCCTTAAAACGTGTTAGAAATATACAGAGCCTATACTAAGCTAGTCTGTCAGTCAGACCCTAATATTAACCAAAACCCAAGCAAGTCTTTACAAGAACTGGCAGCTCAATTTCTGAAAATGAAGAAATCTCAGTCTTCTTTTCATTTTTTTTTCAAATTATTATTTTTTAACAATTAATTTCAGAGTCTAATAGTAAGACTAATACTAAGTGTATATCGTGGAGAACATTATTTGCGATAGCCCGATGACATGGTCTTATTTGCTCACATAATTAGTCTCTGGTTTACAGACTAAATTGTTGTATTAGTTTGTCCCCATAACGTGGGACAAATATACAGAGCCTAGACTTAATAAATTTGTCTTTGGTGACGGCGTGTTCTATTATTCTCACATACTTAGTCACGGGCTAACAGCCTTATTTATTATAAGTCTTGCTGACAGACTTATTTATTGTATCGGTCTGGGCCAGAACATGTTGGTAATATAGGGAGACTCATATGATACAGACTAAGTTAAACCTTTGATTTCATTACTGACGATAACCCGACATCACGCTCTGTTATTTTCACATACTTACATCGTTATATATTCTATCAATCTGTCCTCATAACGTGTAAGAAAAATACATTATTGGTGACAGCGTTTTCTATTAATCTCATATACTAAGCCTCTGGTCGCCAGCCTTATTTACTGTATCAGTCTGTCCTAGAACATGTTGGTTACATAGGCAGACTAAGTTTTGATTACATTATTGGCTACAACTCGATTATTATTCTCACATACTTACTTTACAAACCTATTTATTATAAGTCTGTCCTCATAACGTATTACAAATATACAAAGCCTAGATCTAATTTGTCTTCGAGGACATTATTGTTGACGGCGTATTCTATTATTCTCACATACTTAGTATCTGGTTGTAAGCCTTGTTTACTATGTCAATCTGTCCTCATAACATGTTGGTTATATGCGGAGACTCATTTAATATAGACTAAGTTTAAATCTTTGATTACATTACAGACGATAACTCGACAACACGCTCTATTATGCTCACATACTTCGTCTCTGGTTGACAGTTTTATTTATTGTATCAATCTGTCCTCATAACGTATAAGAAATGTAATGAGGCTCATTGACGACCAACCCAGTCTAGAAACGTAAAGCAAGTCTAGATTACTCAGCTCTAGGATCTACTGGGCTCATTTTTGTTGTAATAAATGAATTGTTTAAAATACTGTCAATAAAAAAAATACTTCTGAGACTAAATGTTGGTCTATTATGTAATCTGTGATCATATTATTATGAAATGTTATAATAACAGTATACCATAGCCTACTTATTTTTTGACGGTCTTATTTACTGTAACAATCTGTCCTCAGATTTACAGAATCTAGAATACTGAGTTAGTCTCTCGGTGGCAAGCACCAAGGTAGATCATGTGTTATCATGTATAAACATGGTTACTAGATTAATAATCACGAGAGAAAACTGATGATGAAGATTCGTTTTAAAATGGGATCACAGTTGATCTTTCTTCTTTATCAAAAGAGATAAAGAGTTGAAACAGATGTGCTTGAATCGTTTAACATCTCTTTTCTTTACATGGGGTCTTAGTCCTGCTTCATGACTATTCATTAAAAAGGAGCCTTTAATACAGACTAGGTCTGGACAATTCGAGATTAACTAATGCCTAAATATATGAAACAATGTAAATGAAGGCACAATAATTATTATAAATATTTCATAGACTAAATGTAAGTCTAATGAGGACTCATAAATTGCATTATATAAAATCGATTTATTCTTTTCAAATATCGAATCTATTTGATTAAACCAAGGCCTGTAGATTCAGATAATGAACAAGTACGCTGCCCAAATATAATATGGTTCCATGAAAATATTTATGAAAATAATGATAATCGGACTCTCAGAAAGGCTAGGGAAATAACGTACCAACAGCTTTTGTTCGTTAACGACCCATACAGTGTTGTATACGTGTCCGGACTTGATTGTAAATAAATCATACTAATCCGTAGTACTATAATTATTCTACTGCGACAAGGACATCGTTTTGTCCACCTGTTTTTCAAGTAATTCATGCATATGAAATTGGATACATCCATATCAAATTATATTTATCCATTTTATATACTGAAACACTTTATTTGATACTTATTGATACTTATCATAATAATAATGAAATACTATACAAATAATAAACATGATTTTTCTTGAGTGTTTACTTATTTGATACTTATTGGTACTTTTCAAAATAATAATGAAATAGTATACAAAAAATAAACATGATTTTTCTCGAGTGTGTGCTTATTAAAGAAAAAAGATGAAGAAAGGGAAACACATATATTTCGATTGTTGATGTCATATATGGTTATTTGTGGGCAATGCGCAAACCAACGAAGTGAATATTTGTACTTGTATTTGACGACACTTCTTCAAATTATCCTCATTTTACACTTGTTTTTGAAAAGCATGTTTCTTCATAAGGGAAATTTCTATTATTGCTTAACTGATTATTCATAGTCATATAAAAAATGATGTTAGTGAAAATGCATGTGGCCATTTACGTGTGAACGACTTTTGATCATTGATTTAGGGAAATAGATCGGTGTAAACTAACCGAACTTGATAGGTTCGGATTGGAAATTAATGTATTTATTTTTTTTTAATGTATTTTTAAAAAGTAGCAATTGTTTACGTTGTAGCGGTAAGATCACTTTTTAACTTAAAATGTGATGCAGCGACTTTAACGTTAACGTTATCATGTGAACGAAGAGATGAACTAAAAAGATCTGATATAGCAAATAGCAGACTTTAAAATAAACATTTGGACGGTTATTTATGATACATCAACATTTTTTAAACGTAATAAGAGTGATCGATAATGAGCGTTTCCAATTGTAAGACAATATGTGGAATCAAATGTTGCAGTTTAGCCTGATTTCCACGACCTAAAGCAAAGCATTAAAGGAGCCTTTTAGTGGCTAGAAAATGTTGTCAAGTCTAGATGCCTCAGTTTTATCTGAAATTAAGTATTCTTCAGGACTCCTTTTTATTTTATTTCAAATACTATAATAAAATTATAAAATTAGTCTTAAATCGTTTTTTTCATGTACCATGTTTGTTTAATCTACCCGAATTCAAACAAACTAACAAAAAGGAGTCCATTGTGTAATCACTGAATACTGTATATTTCTGGTTACTACTCCGGATCATCGGGATGAATTCATCTTCCTACGCAAGAAACCTAAAAAGCCAGTTTCCAAACTGTCAGTTTTATGCCTTGCTGCATAGCCTTGAGTTTTCTGTGCTTGCTCTCTAGTCTGTATAGTAGGGGCACTATAGCAGCACAGAAAAGTAAAGGCTCTGCAGCAAGGCATAAAATGACAGTTCGGAAACTGGCGTTTTAGGCTCTGCGTAGGAAGATGGGATGAATTATGAGATGTTTGTATATCATACAGTTTCCAAAGGCTCATAATTTTAGCAAAATTTGAAGAAATTTAATTTTAGAACACGTGGTTCTATCCCTGTTAGGCTTCTGGCTTCTGGGTCTCATGACTAATATCATAAAGACACTTATCCGTATATCTAGGATTTTCACCAAAATATCTGTTGTTAAATTTCGACAAAATATCGTTTTTCCATGGTTGTAATGCTTCGTTATAGTGACAAAAGCATTTATATATCATATAACATGGTTAACAACTTTCGAGTTATTTCAACAAATCAGAAAAAAAAATTCAAAAATATTTATAGCTAAAAATGAATATATATTTTAAAATCGCATTCACTTATTCACAAATTTAAAAACATATTTGGTATCTTAAACGTTAATGAACAATGCTATATTAACTTATATTTTAGGTTTTTTAGGTTTTTCATTTCGTGCAATTTTATTCATGGAAACGTGAACAGTTGAAATTTGATATTTCGTCTGAAATTATATAAGAAGAGATGATAAAATACACCTGTTATAGACCTTTACCTGAAACAAATGAAAAAACTGACATAATTATTGTGTAGGAGAGTTATCGTACTGAAATTCAAATCTACATATATATTAAAATCATTTGTAGAAATATATCAGGCGCATTAGCTCTTAAAAATACCTTAACATCTGTTTGTATCATTGTTTTATGTAGAAACGGCGTATAAAGGAAGAATCAAGCGATGTCGTTAACTTCTATGGTTGTACCTGTTCCATATGCAAATGTATGCTTTTCTGTTCTGTGTTGATTTACTTCATACAAATAAAAAAATGTGTCAATTGTAATAGCCCTCAGAATAAAATAAAAATATTGTTTTCTTAATGCCAAAAGTATAGATTCCATTCTAGTCTGTCATTCTGAAAAAAAATATATCTAAAGATCCACTTAAGCCTATTTTATTGTAGCTTCATAACAGCTTCAGTGGGCTACTTTCTCTTTTAATAATAAAAAGCTGCATATTGATTATATTATCATTTCCGAGAATAAAACTAAATCTTATTTAGTCCATTCGGGTTGCTGCATTCATATATTGACGAATTATTATACAATATATTTAATAAAACAAAAGATAGAACCTAGGTTGTATCAAAGGCTCGAATTTTACACACATTCGCGATGAAAGGATAGAACAAAGTGCCACTTAAACGAATATAAGAATCTAGTTAGTCTAACAATTAGATAGACTAACAATTAGTCCAAGAAGTAGTTTTTGTTCAATATTGACAACATTTTCTAACAATTCATGTATTATAACAAAATGGAGCCCGGAAGAATTGATGCTTAGAATTCAGAAGCTTAGTGATCTAGACTTGCTATACTTTAGTAGACTTGGTTGGTCGTCAATTGAATATTTTTGCTTTAGGGTCTGGATGACAGACTTACAATGAAACTCTAAAATTGTATTTTTCAATAAATCTAAAATTTTAAAAAAATGAATAATTATAATTAAAGGGAGACTTTGATTTCTACATTTTCTTTAAATTAAGCTCTCAAGTCTTCTCATAGACTTGCTTAGGCTATCATTTTATTTAGGATCTGGCTGACAGACTTGAAGCTAGTGAAGGTCAGCCATCAGCAGGGGTGAGAGGTCAAAGGTGAGGGTCATGTTTACACGGACACGGTCAGTGGAGATGGGGGTTAAGGGGGTAGCTGGGGGCTCTGAAAACTCCCCGACCTCCTTTATTATGTGATAGGGGTCGCCCAACCCCATTGTTATGTTGGGTGAACTATTGTGATTTTGACGAGAAGGGAAGGTATAGGTCCTTCTATGTTATATTTTAGATGGATATTAAATCATGGGAATTATCGGATGAGAAGTAACGATTCTTAGGCTTTTTAGGTGTTTACACACTACATTCTGTGTTTTTTCATTGGTACCAATTAGCTAAAAAGTATTTCAATTTTGGACATAAATATTGATTGACAGGGTTGACAAAGTTTCATTTTTGGCAGACTAAGAACTGATTTTTTTAAGTTCCCAAATATGTAGTAAATTGTATCATAATTGTATTTCTTTATATAACATTATGTAAATATTTAAAAAAGAAATATTGACAGCACTAACATTTAAATCGAGTCATGGATTGACCCAGTCTAAGTAAACCTAGCCTCAATAATACTCGCTACACTCCCGATTGAGTCTAGCGAAATGTAATGACGGCTTGCGTCAGCCGACTTATCGAATTGACCAATCAGGGCTCGGCTTACCAAGCGGCAATAGTCTTCGCACTTATAACGGGTCATAGGTCGCATCAAGGTCGGCTGACGCAACCTTTTACTGTATCTCGCTAGACTCAATATCGAGAGTGCAGCGATTATAATTGAGGCTAGGTTTACTTAGACTACAATTGATCCAATTGGTAGTTGTGGCTAAGTAAAGATTTCTTATCTCACCTCAGCATCGTCAAGTGATTTCAAAAAATCTTATTCTGTCCTATTACCAGAAATATTGGGGCATATAACTCGGCATATCAGAGGAATGTAAAATTCATAACTATCCCGGAGCATCGATGAAATATGATAACTCGATCTACTTATGTTACTTGCATCACCACAGTGATGTTGCCCTTCATCCGTTAAAGTGTCACGAGAGATTGTTTATTTCTGTCTGTCAATCATCACCATAATTTGTTCACATTACCATTGTGTCGGAGCATCACTTAATAAATATATCACATATCTCAACGGAAGTATTACGAAATAAAACATGACATTGTCTGATCGTGTCGATATATAACAGTAGGAATTTTAATTTCCTACCGTATCAGATAAAAAGGGAAATCTTATCTTTAGACTTGTATTTCCATACCCACCAATGATATGATTATGATAGGATCTATTGTACAGACACCTTAATTAGGCAGAGTACAAACATTACAATGTATCAATGTATCATGTAAACTGTTAACTTCAGTGTCGAAAGAGTATCGTCAGAGATACGATTCAAGATAATCATTGTAAATCCACATAGGTATGGGTACAAGTTCACAAACCACAGGTTAAAGGTTAAAATGTGTGTGAACATTTCCAAACTCTTCCACAGGTTAACCAGAGAGTATCTAATCAAACATTCCGCCGATACACCGTCCGAAAAAAAACTCTGAGCAAAGAAAATTCAATCCAACTTAACCTTTAAATCATTGAACCAAATCATCATCGCGTTTGAAGTATGTATTTCCTTTTCCGTGGATGCACGTTTGTGTTTATTTCAACACGTGAATATTGTATATATCTGTCAATCACAGGTGCAACCTGTCATCACGTCAGACAAGTATCACAGTCACGTGACATTTCCTCTTTCATCACGTGCCAACTAGAGTGCGCACGCATCCTATCTCCATGCCATCAGAATTCCTGGTACCTCGGCGAGTTCCTGGAATCTGTAAGACTAGCCTAGAATAATCAAAGCCGATTTCCTGAGACGCGAAACACATGGGTCTAACGCTACAGAGGCCGAAACCCTTTGAAAGCGCTTTGATGATTAAATTCTTTTGAAATATCGCTTTATTGTGAACCTAGGGTTAACCTGCAACAGTTGACGATTTCATCATGTCGGTCTTATCAACATTGCATGTATAAAATAAAGTTATCAGCAAAACATACCCTCTGATTCCGTACTTACTTTTCCGACGTGTTAACTGTCATGTAATGATAAATAGAGAAATATCATTGTAAATATATACATATCATGTAAAATTGTTATTTTTGCGATCACGCAATCTGCAATCTCATTGAAATAAGACCATGATGTTAAATTGTTATGTTTGCGATCACGCAATCTGCAATCTCATTAAAGTAAGATCATAATTTGCTTCACTACGTTATGCAAATTATAGCTAACGTAGTGAAGCAAATAGATCATATTTTGATAAGATTGTATACAATCTGCATCAGAACATATTCTTGTACTCGCACAAAGTTCTTTGGGGGATTCAAACCTTCTCTATCAAGAGTCAAGAACAAAATGTAGTTCTAAACATCGTTTTATAAACCATTCAACATCTTATAACAAACCCCCTCTGTTCTCGGATGGGGAAAAACGTGTACACTTTATACGCAAACACTGTTTCCCTCCTACTAAACGCAATGCATATGTTAAACAGACATAGGGGTTGTGAATGTGGATGAAAATGGTTGTACGCAGGACTCAATTGTCTGTCGTTTTCAGCGCTACACAAAGGTTTTGCAATTAAGGTACCTCGATAGCAGACAACAGACCCAACATATGTCATGCGCTACCAGTCGCGAGTGAATCTTTCCTCATTTCACCCTCAAAAAGAGGATAAGTACTGATTGACCCCAGAAGACGAGAGCTTTCTACAATGGAAGGAGATCGTTTCGTTTCTCAATATTGGACCACCTACTAAAGCCGACCCCCCCCCCCCCTCCTTTCCCCTCCCCCAACCCCCAAATCAAGCTACTATCCCACTTCAGCTCCCTCTCTCCGTATGTTTAACAAAGCCTGTTTAGTGTGCATATAACGCACAGGAACCTTTCACGTTGATATTGAACAAATGGCGTTTTCACATGCGCCACACATTGGCTATCATTTGAAGTCTCACTACGCATGCGCGAACAAAGAGAGCGACTTGTGCTTTCGTCATCAAGTTGTGTTAATTATTACGCTTCAATTGCTAATTGGACGTGTATTTTGCTCGTTATGTTATCAATTACGTGATTTTTTGTGAATACGTAGGGAGCAGACAAGGTTATCATTCTTAACTTCATCTTTTTATTGCTACGGACTATTAAACTCTTTAACGAGTCACTAGTGCATTCATCTGGAATATGTAATGGGTTATCAAAACTACTTCGTCCATTTAACTATGCTAATAATAATAAAAATGATACATTCAGATAATAGTACCGCGGAGAGGGAACTTTCATATTTATTTGATACACGGTTTTACATGTTAATATCATAATTTTGAATAAAGAAGGACAAGAAAATTATGAATATGTAGTAATCATGTTCATCGTATGTGGTAGATGTAAGTGGTCGAACACCCTCGCAAGTAACATTCTTGTAGACAGACAGACAGACAAAGTTTATTGTATTCAATGCCTCCTGCCCTTATATAGGAAAGTTAAAAGTTCATGTTATAAAACGTAATACAAACTTCATATTATATGATACCAACAAGTGTAGTATCGACTAGATTTAAACGTTTCACCATAAAGATGTTGTGCATACTAAATGTACATCGCTAAATATATAATAGTTGCAGTATCATTACACGTTATTATTGATTTAAATGCTTCGGGGATTTGATAAATATTTATCCAAAATATATTTCATTTGAAATCTTTATACCATAGACAGACAAAAGTAAAGTTTACTTAATCGTCAATTGCAGACATAACTGACATATTTTTCACATTTCGCAATGGACATTTTTCTTCCTTTAATTGTAATTGTATCCAACAATGATAGTCGATATCTCGTTAATATAGTTCTGGTACTTATAAATCAATGTTAAATAACACTAAGGTTGCAGTAATATCTTAAACGTTTGATACATAACGCGAACTTGTTTCTACGGTTGAATGCAATTCTTGATAAAACATATTGATTAATTGATTATTCACGAAATTTCTTCAAAATCCGTTTGAAATCACCAAAGCCATCAGAACAAAAACGATTTCGAATCTATGATGCGCAAGAAACTTTTCTCAAATTATCCAGATTGATCAGCATATCATAGGCAATTTGGAAAGCGACTATCGTGCATTTTGAGGATCTTAAGCCAATATTTATCTTCCCTACTCGCCGTAAACCGTGCAATTAGGAGTACTTGATCTAATACCTAATATTTAAAAAACACGCCATTGAATATAGTCAAAACCCCACACATTGTAACATTGGTTGAATCAGGGAAGTTCTAACATCCCTGGTTGAATTTAGGCATATCATAGACGCATATTATCATAAATACAGTGTTTCATTTTCATTGTTGATGTAATAAAACACCAAGATACTTATAATGGGTTACTATGTTAATAGGTTTACCAGCCATCACAACTATTATCATAGAAACGTAAATCACTGCATAAATTCTTCAAAATAGTTTAGAAATTTCGAAAATACACTCTGATACCAGAGGGATATATAGATTTACAGAATATACTATTACAAAGTACTCTATTAGAATACACGTCCAGAAAATGTGAAATAATTTATCTTTTTAAAAACCCGTTTACCATTATCATTTATCTAAATATGATGCATTTAATTCAAGTGAGTTAATAAATGATAACCACATTACCGAAATTAATAACTTTTATTTGCCTTTAATACAATGTACACACTATTGGTCATATTCTGTGAATACCATTTATAAAACAGATTAAAAACGTTTTTCTTTTCTTTTTCAAACTTGAAAATGATCTTAAAGATGTTAAAGCTGATATATTTTAATCATAAATAGGTTCCAAACCTACACGAGTTTCTATTACCATTTTCATTTTTCACCAAATGCAGCTGTTTTGAATTTATGAGAATTTAAGGAAATGGCAATTGACATTTTATTAAACAATCAGTTACATTACTCAATAGATTACTGACAATATACTACAACAATCATTTAGTTAAAATACCTTGTCTTTCAATTCTCGGGAACAATTTATTTTCATAAATTACTCTTTTTCTCATTGGTTAGAAAAACATAACAAAATGTGCGACTGGCCCTTTAAAAAGCAGTTTATATGTTTTTCTCAATTGAACTTAGGGACCATTGGTCAGATAGTTTAACCCCGAATGTTGTGTAATTTTAGGTACTTTTTGACAACTTTAAAGTGCTTACACTAAAAAGTATATGCAAAACATTCATATTGCTATAAAGACGCACATTAACAAGGTTTTATAAGCATGTTGTATCTAACTGAAATATGTAATGAAACATTTGTAACGTTTTGAAACGTTATATATATCTTTTTTCATAATCAATACGCACGCAGACAATATCTGTATACTTAATATTGTTGAGTATTTTTTAGCATAAATGGTAAGTGTTTCAATCTTACGAATTTCAACTACATGTATATGCATGAAAGGATTTATAAAGTTCATAAAAGTTCTTGATGCATTCAGCATATGACTGTTGCCCGTATCGGGGAAGAAAAATATAAAAAAGCAAGAAAAGACATAATCCCGTGGTAAAGTTTAGATTCGGTTAGTATGTAAGTAAAGAAATTACTCAAGAACATTCAAATAAATCGGTAAGTTTGGATAAGACTAACGTCTTGTCTATGAAATGAAAATAGATCTCAATAAAATGGAATTAAAGTTTTCATTATTAGATATTTGCTATTAAGCTCTCCATCTTGTATGATAGGTAACACAGATTGTGTTTACTTTTATTTTAGATTAAGGGGTATGTGCAACAAATTGTCAATGTATAATCAGTTTCCTAAACTAAGTTTAAAATGCGAAAATTTGAAGTTCTACGTTCATGTATCATGTCATGTTTCGCTTCACTGTTGGCGCATTTCATTCAAGCTCGATTATATTAAATTGAACTTAGAGATGTATTTGATTTCGAACATAACAAACACATATTTCCTTGTTTATTATTTTTTGCTTGACTTAAAAAACTCGAAATTACTTTTTACTTTTGTCATTTTTGATCAAATATGTCATTTGTCATGGCATTATTGGATTGTTCTCTTTGAAAATTATGAATTACATACGATTTCCTGAATTCTCTTTGAAAATTCTTTGAATGACATACGATTTCCTGAATTCGTTTTGAAAATTCTTTGAATTACTTACGAATTCCTTAATTTTCCATTGAAAATCCTTTGAATTGCATACGATTTCCTGAATTTTACAATGATATAATGTAATATGCACTCCCCTAATTTATTTATGTTCATCAAAAATTCATTTTAAACATGCAGATCACATCTATAAAATCATACTTAATTCAAATACACTCGCTTGAAGTAAACCCAACTTTTGTGGCCGTGAGGCGCTAACCGAACGTCAGCACGATGACAACATTCTTCGTCAAGTACACTAATGAAATATTGAATAGTGCGTGCTTCTTGGCTGAAAACAGACTACAGCGAAGATAAGCCGTTAACATCGGTGACTCATCAGGGGCCCTTTTAGGGTTGATGAATTCAAGATTCTACAAAAAGTTGCTAATTCCTGAAATATTCAAAAATTTAATTATTCAATTCATTTTGTCTTTCTTTGTATGATCATAATATCAAAGACATCGTGGTTGAAAATAAGGGAATTAAAACTTTGACCCTAATAGGGCCTCTCCGTTAAATTCCTACATGCACTAATGGTCAACAGAAAATACATTTCTCCTCGGGCACAAATCTATCATTTTTTGTTAAATTTGAAAAGGAGTATTCGAGGGTTAATTAGGCTTTCGTTAAAATGGCTTTGACGTGTACATTATCATTATTAACATTGACATGACCTTGAGTTATGAGTTCTATCAGAGAAACATCTGTGCGTGGTAAATTGCTGTTCTCTATCTGTATGACACGTTTGTATCTACGGTGAAATTAATGCTAGACAATAAAATTATAATATTTAGTTAACAAGATACTTTTTCTTTATGATTGAATACTGGAACAATTGGATATATCAACCTGAAATTAAAACATTTTTTATGGTTTGAGAAAGCTGTTATTACATCACCATTTTTTAATGAACGAGTGCTTCCATTTTATCAATGCTGAAAAATAAGGTATCTTAAGTTTAATGATACATTTCACAAAATACTTTAATATTTTATCTCAAATATTAACATAGCATATTCATTTCAGGTAGGGGTGACTATTGACTCCCAAGGGACTATTGCGATAGCGATAGTCTATTGTGAGTAACTATTGCAATAGCGATAGTCTTATTATTGCGGGATACTATTGTGTTAGTTTATCAATAAAGGAAAGCGATCATTTCAAACTCGGCCGCACTTGTGAAGTGGTAAATTTAAATTAGCAACAAGAGGGTTATCTTTTGTATCCTCCGGATTCTACTTTAAGATCTCACCGATCTGTTTAATGTGTTCCAGTATTTTCAAAACGTAAAATAACGTGTTTTCTTTTGAATTTTACTATAAAATTGAACAACTTAACCTACTAAAATGTCGATACTATCGTTAGTTTTATGTGCTATCGATCCTATTTATCGTTTTAAAAAAGACTATCGATAAAGTACTATCGACACAGCAACAATCGCGATAAGTCGATAGTTCCATCTACCGTTACACCCATAATTGCATTATATAATGAACTTGGCTCATTAATTTGCTGACAAGCATGATCTTAAACTTAGATTTTTTACGAATGAAAAACAACTGTGTATAGTTCTCGTAAGATAAGTCAAAGTTTTACTTATCCAGGTTTTACTTAATTTTACAGCGAGCTGCGACGATGTATCGCGTAATTGGAAAAAGTGTTAATTATTTATCTGGTAAAACGATGCAAACAATGGTTTTATAATCATAACCCAACCATTGCTATCGCAGCTGTACCGTAGTAATAGTGGATAACGGGTTGCAACGAAGTATTTCTACATCACAGCTGTATTATACATAGTAAACTGTAATATAAGTTTATCATTGATGTATAACAGATATTGATTGTTGAACTATAGCTTTTGTATTGTTGTATTGAGTTTATAGTTATCACAATGACATTTCAGTGGTAACTTAAAAGGACAGTAGCACGTGTTGGGTTTTTTTTTTTGGGGGGGGGGGGGGGGGGGGGGGGGATAAGGTGGTGTCAGGAAAATGAGAATAAATGGTTCTAAATGAAAGACAGTGTATTTAAACTAAATGAAGCAGTAGTTCATCAAATATATAATGTACAGATTAGCCATGCGATTTCTTTTTCTTGAGTTACAAATAGGACAATTTTACTTGAACCATAAGTGAATCACACTTTAAATTTATAAGTATGAAAGCTATACCGCACTTTGTCATTACTGCATGGTACTTATTTCAAAGTTTTACCGTATTAGAATCAAAGTTTTATCACAGTTTCATCATACTTGAATAACTATTGCATGATATTTTTACCATACTTGTATCACAGTTTTGTCACAGTTTCAATATAGTTGATATAATTATTGTATGTCGGTTTTACCATGCTTTTATCACAGTTTATCATAGTTTCATCATACTTGAAGAACTATTGCATTACAGTTTTACCATGCTTGTATCACAGTTTTAACAGTTTTACCATACTTGAATTTATATCACGCATCATGCATGGTAGTTGTTTCAAAGTTTATCTTTTAGACTCGCAAATTTATCACAGTTGTTTCATCCTTGAATCACAATTGCATACACCACATGTATGTTATAGTTATGCCATATCTTGTTGCTTTGATTATTCCAGATGCGATTTTTATATCCTGCAACATTCCCCATATGTTGTATATTGTACTGATAATATGTTTAAAAGCTATGCATATAAATTGTCTGATATAATTTTTTGTATATTAGATTGGTTGTAAATTAGATGCTATTTGATTGAATTGAATAAACTTGAAATCCCTTTCATATAGATTTTCAAGTTGAGTTTGGGGGAAAATCTTTTAATTTCGCAAACACTACAACAATAAGGACACGAAAATATTTTTATTGAGAAATTCTATTTTTAATTTTATGATTTGCCTATTCCTCATGTTGTAATCGCAATCGCAATCGTAATCAATTGTAATCGCAACACAAACGTGTTACATCATTATCAATTAGAACTTTGACGTATTAATATTATTTCATTTCATTAATTCTTTGAAGAGCGTTCCGATCAAAATCTCATATTTTATCATATCTGTTCTCCTATCAGGTGTAACGTTTATTCTACCGTCAATGATATCATGAATTAAATTATTTCTTTATCCTATCTTTTTTTCTGAAATAGATAAATCAAGAAAAAAAAACGACTCTGATCTGCTGCAAAAATATCTAGTGTCAATTAAGAAAAGCAAAAAACAAACGATTCTGATATGGTACAAAAATAACTAGTGCCAATTAAGAAAAGCAAAATTCTGATATGCTACAAAATAACAATTGCAGAATTCAGAATTACAATAAATATCAAATGAACACATATCACCAACCGCTGCTACCAAAGGTTCGTAATCAAACCTGTCTCGTTCAATAACAACCAGACCTAAATTATCTGCTGGCGATGATATCAGAAAATGCCAGTCACAGCTTTCGCGTTTAACCCTTGTTCGGGGCGCGATTCCCTAACGAATTGGGTTCATTCATGGTTAATTCATGGGTTCGAATCCACGTGATCAGGTTTCAAATAGATCTTAATTGTCTTTCTTATCATGTAGGCAGCCATTGTGAAATCACCGATATGAATAATGGATAATTTTACATTTTCGAAGCGTATATTGATTTTAAGGGCATGTTTGGAATTTAAATTAATTTTTTTTCATCATTATTTGAGTACATATTTGCATGATGATAGTAGAAATATCATATAACACTTTTTCTAAAATACGTTTAATAGATAAAGAGCGTAGCATAATTTAGATATAACATTTTGCAAGTGTAATATAACATACTATGTTGACCAATTGATAATATGACTTTTCATATCTGATATTGATTATTTCAGAGAGAGAGAGAGAGAGAGAGAGAGAGAGAGAGAGAGAGAGAGAGAGAGAGAGAGAGAGAGAGAGAGAGAGAGAGAGAGAGTGAGAGAGAGAGAGAGAACGGAGATAGAGAGAGAGAGGAAGAGAGATAGAGAGATAGAGAGATAGAGAGAGAGAGGGGAGGGAGAGAGAGAGAGATAAAGAGAGAGAGAGAGATAGAGAGGGAGAGGAGAGGGAGAGATAGAGAGATAGAGAGAGAGATAGAGAGAGAGGGAGAGAGAGACAATTCAGCCTGTTTCACTCATCAGTTTCACATAAATTTTACACTTCAGCTTGAAATAATATAATGTTTATGTTCGTTTGTTTGCATAAGTGTGCACGTATATATATTGTCATGGCATTATTCTTTTTAAAACCCTTAATTACAGCATTTGCTATCCTCCTAAGTGTTTTTAACTAACGTCCAACCTCCAAGTTCGCAAAGTAAAAAAATATAATAAGTGAAAAATACATTTATAAGACAGAGACGAGAAGATACAATACACGTACAACAACTTTGCTGTGTTCGAAAACAACATTATCTTAAAGGGGAAGTATTTTTTTTTTAATTTCATTTTTTGATGTTTTTCACCGATAATTGTTTGTTCATGCTTAGCATATTTTTTGATTGTGTCAAAAATCTCATTACACAAACCAATCATCCATAGGAAAAGAACAAATTATAAAGATTCAGTTCAGTCCATTGACAGCCATTTTTGTGTGAACACCTTTAATTCATTTTGTAAGAATAAGGAATCGCATGGCTGAACTTTAATTTATTCCTGATTCATTTAATTTAATACATTTTCTTTCAGTTGGAACAATTTTTTTTCATTTTCCTGATATCACCTTTATTTTCCTCCTAAAACGTTACGAAAACGTGCTACTGCCCATTTCAATGTTCTGAATGTAATTGTCAATTTTTATCATCCGTTTGTTATATTCTTTTAATCAAAGTCTATATGTTGTATTATTCTTTGACTTTTTTTAAATCTTCATGACTTGATTCACAAAGGAGAAAGTTTTTCTCTGCCTCTGTTTCTTCATCAAAGTAGTGATTCTAATAAGATTTTATTTGATCAGACAATACACATCAAATTAATTGTTTTCGATATTTGCAGAGTCATTAAGTAAACAACAGCGCAACCGTATGAGTATATTTGTCAACGGATTAACCTAATTAACATTGTCGTAATTTTAAATTTTTGGACATTTTTTATGAATCTGACGTCATATTGTTAAAGTCAAATACGATTTTGACAGGCTTCCTTGTCAGAGACAAATTAATAAGTCCGCTGCAAACTACACCATTCGACCTCTTTTAATGATTCAGACGAACTTTAATCATGTGCAGAGTGAACTATATCACTCAAATAGAAAGATTTCTCAATGAAAGATCATGTGTCAAACAAGAATTCAGAGAGAATCCAGTTTCGTTTTAGACTAATTAGAAACCACGAGGCGTTCTGTCAATCAAATTGAAACAAAAATTAGGATCGGAAATATTCCGACCGCGGAGGATTGTAATCGTTTCGTTTCTCAATGTCAGCAAATTACAACTTTTTTGAAAAAATTCAATAGTTGTAAATGAGATCTTTCCGTTTCCTCGTCACAGAACGATCCTCCTTTTGTAAACTCCCGATGCCTTTAATGAGGCTTTGTTAAACGAATTATGTTTTATCCAAAATTTACTTAATTTCTTAAAACGTTTCTAAGTACTTTCGTAATTATACTGTTTTACTTGTCACGTTGTCATCTATTACGAACTTTAACTGACATTGAAATAAACACAATTGTGTTTTGACGTTAAGATGTCACTCTTTGTTTCAAAAGAAATTGTGCTTGAAATTGGGTTGTTTTCCTTAAATCAAGACAGTATGAAAAAAGGCCGACTTGAAGAGGTCCTTTCCTCGAAATGGGATGTTTTATTGAAATATCAAAACGTGTTCAAAAATAGAAAATTATAAACCCCCGTTTATCTTCTAATGTCAATTGTGAAAAGACACCTCATTTCGGTTCATGGTTTAAACTAAGTGATGAAATATAGGGAAAGGTACGGATTCAAAAATGAAAAAAAAAAAAAGCATGTATTTATACCGCAATATGTCATAGTATAGTTAATGGTGCATATATTTATGCGTTTCTTCCCTATAAAGGTTAGTATTCTATTAACTATTAATGTGGACCCGAGGCTTTTGTACCTTATTTAAACACTTCTCTTCTGTCATTTTAAATGAATCAACCAATTCTCCAAAAGTCAAATAAGGGTTTCGTATTAAAAGAACACTACTTAGTTTCATTAAAACATGGTGAGAGGGGATTAACCATCTTCATATTACTGCTAATGCACGACATTAAGAAGGTTATTTAAAGAATCAAAGAAGTTTTATATAATTTTTTTTATGAAAAACACGTATTCCATGATATAACTTGTATATAAAATACCCACGATCGTACATCCTTCATTCTCTACCAAAAAAGGCAGATCAAGTCATGAAATGTTGATACAGCCTCAGTTCTAATTCGCCGAGTTTGTGACCTAGAATGGGAGATGCCTGATTGGAGACAATCAAACCTACATGTAGTGTTGTGCAATCAGCGACGCTGTTCTAAACTTATATTTGGCTACTGAATCATGGCAAAAGCATTGTGATATGAACCACCCTTTCCATGCGAGAAGCATTGTCATTTGCTAAAAAAAAAATTAAAATGGATTGTGGTGCAAAGTTTTTGCCGTAAGCGGAAACTGACGGAAACCACAGATAAAATATAGAACATAGGTAGTATCAACTTGACTAGATCTACCTCTGTCTGTGGGGAGATAATGTACACCCTTAACCAGTCGCCATATCTGAGCCTACGTTGATGATAATAGTCTGTCAGCCAGACCTTAAAATAAAATGCAAGCCAAAACAAGTCTATAATAAGACTTGAGAGCTCACTTTAGAAAAACAATCTGAAAATTCTTTTTCCCCCCAAAATTTAAGATTTATTGAAAAAAAATCATTTCAGAGTCTAATTGTTAGACTAGGATAATAAGTGCAGCCGGCTAAGCAAAACTTGTTGAGCGTATAACCTAAGTGAAAAAAGTTCTTAACACACATGTTCTTCTCAGAATTTAACCTAAATTGCAATACGCCACCAAGTTTCCCAAATAAAAATAAATTTATACAAATGTAGTCGAAGAATAAATTCAATAAATCAAATATCAGGCGAAAACACCTGGCGGCCATTTTAGTGTGAACTCTTTTATAGATATGCGTCAAGAACAAAGATTCACATAGCTTTGTCGATCCTTGTAAGTTCCTTAAAGGACTGGTTCATGTTTTGAAAAACGCCATGTATTTAGTGACATTTGTTTTACGTTTCGTGAGATACCATTTGCCCCACCTAAAACTCTACTATCCCTTTGAAGCAGAATGTTTTAATGACTGTAATAGGTAACTCTTGTAGTTTGATAGCCATGAATAAAATTGATATTTTACCCACCGTGAGATTGAATATTTAATAACTTGCTACAAATACTAATCAAACGTTCCAATAACCACTTCAGATAAGTAAATTTTTAATTTCAATGTTTTAACCCAACTCTTGTATTAATAAACAGTTGACATACAGTATTTCAAGTAAAAACTGTTTAACTTTCAATATCAATCGATTTCTTTTACTACTTTGCCTTAGAACCATTTCGAAAATTTGAGAATCTGCATTGCGTCAGCAAAAAGATTCGTGAGCGTAAATGCAAGCCCTTTCATCGATGTGATTGAATGGGCAATAGCTGCAATTGACTGCAAGTAAACAACGCACTAAAGGTTTTACTGCAATGTAAAATTAGAGTCAAGTTAACATTCAACAGTCGAGGCATGTAGGTTGCATTACAATCCATAATCGTGATGGGGTTGCGAGCCTTCTCCAACCAAATACTAAGTCATACATGTAAGTGTTAAATTAGTGTCTGAACGTTATTACTCGTGAAAGGATATTACCTTAGTTTTGATAATCCAAATCTACGAATAAAAAAGAGGAGAATCGTTCAAAACGTTGACTTTATTATCAATCATTAAAATAATTTGTTATCATGTGCTACTAGAAAGGGGGAAAATTGTCGCCTTAAATTACTTATTCAGTGTAAAAAGTTAAGTTTTTATAATCACATCCTTTAAAAGCACTTCTGTCTTGAAAATTCTCTTGGGTACAAATGAGCATGCGTATAAGGGACCGGAAATATGATTAGCATATTTTGACCTACTTAACATTGTCACAATGACCTACGGCGAGTTCATGTAAACTCGTTGGTCTTCTTCGCATAAACATCCTGTTATGACAGATGCAATTGACAAAACAATCATGATTCCCATGAAGCACGTGCAACCTGGCCCAAAACAAGCATAATTAAAGTTATCAGTTAGACAACGCGTTCATGATCAACAATTCAATAGCTACGGTAATAGATATTCTATAAACAAGTAAGCTATTTATAAATGGACCCTTCACTGAAGGGGTTTTGGACGGGTTCCGATACTAACTGAAAATATGTTGTGTAATTAAATGTTTTTTAAATGAATATATCTACGATTGTGATGTGAAATGATTACCTGCTGTCATTTCATTCAAAACATATAAACATCGTTATTGCTTTCTTTGCTTTTTCCTGTTTTCTTTTCTACAGAATTGGTATGAATACATTAATTTTTTATGCTTTATGATTATGACGATTTAACAAAACTAAGAGAACCCCAATTTGGAAAGGAATTAGATATTAAACGACAAGAAAAATAATATATTATATATCATCAGAGACATTGTACGTATATGTGTTCATACATTTGTACGTTTAATATTGACACAAGTCTCGTAAACGTTTTATATACGCTACAATATAGAAATAGATCATAACGAAAAATACGCACGATGTCTGCATTTTTTTATGAGTAGTCATATCACTGCCATTAACGTTCCCTTTTCAATAATCCATTTTCTTCGATATCAACATATTATAACAGCAGTATTTTCTTTTCTAACATTAAATATTTTACTTTCTAGTACGTTTTTGGATATTTGTTTGGTTCAACATTTCCAAATTTGATATGAAATATTAAAAACATAGCGTCTTAGTGGGTTATAATTTGGATACTCTACTCACAGAACAAGCCAAAGCATCATGCGTCCATTTTAGCGTGAAGACCTAATATTCGCTCTTCCTAAGAAAATAGATACGCCGATCTAAACCGAACTGTTCTATAAATCATAGATGCAAAGCGCAAGAAGCTTACGATTCCCACTATTTTTTTAAAATGCGGATTAAAGAACGAAATGTATACAAAGAAGAAGAAGAATATTTTATTACCGTGTCGCAAATTTTCTTTGCATTATTTGACCACATGTTTATACAGACTAAAAAGATAATATCCGGCCGTTAAGAACTTTGAGAAAACATCATGGGAAGATGATAACGACAGTGAATTCTTAAAATTATTATCAATAATTTCAGAACGGATATCTGCATAAAGGCTACACTTATTTATACGTAACCTATTATATCAGTGCCCCTTCAGGAGATTGTTATTTTCTTATTAGATAGTAAGCTTGACAGGAAGCACAGAAAATTCAAGTGTCTGCAGCAAGCATAAAACTGACAGTTCAGAAACCTGCGTTTTGGGCTTTGCGTACGAAGAATGCAAGATGTAAATAGCATGGTGTATGTATAAAAACCGTAAATCAAACATTAAGTACGCAAATCTTGTAGAACTAAACATGTGGATCGTAAGAACTGAAGCGATTTCTGTACTCATACCCATAACATCAAACCTTTGGAATAAAAGATGTCAAGCGATTGTTGTATACATACCCGTAAAATAAAACATTTGAGATGTGAGATTTGAGATGTCAAGCTATTTCTGTATACGAACCGAAAAAAAATCAAACCAGTGATATGTAAGATGTAAAACAATTGCTGTACACATAATCGTACAATAGGTCGTAAGAATTGAAGCGATTGCTATGTACATACCCGTAAAATCAAACATTTAAGATGTAAGATGTAAAGCAAATTCTGTATACATACACATAAAATCAAACCCCTGTAATAAAAGATGTAAAGCATAAAATCAAACCCGTGGAATGAAAGATGTAAAACGATTGCTGTATATATAACCGTAAAATAAAAAATGTGAGATGTTAAAATGTTAAGCGATTTCTGTATACATACTACCAATAAAATCAAACCAGTGATATGTAATATGTAAAACGATTGCTGTAAACGAACCTATAAAATCAAACATGTAAGATGTAATATGTAAAGCGATTTCTGTATACGGACTCATAAAATCAAACATGTGGGAAGTAAAATGTAAAGCGATTGCTATATACATGTACATACCTGTAAAATAAAACATGTAAGATGTAA
Source organism: Steromphala cineraria (assembly GCA_916613615.1). NCBI lineage: Eukaryota > Metazoa > Mollusca > Gastropoda > Trochida > Trochidae > Steromphala > Steromphala cineraria. Next base: position 48,869,631 of record OU744733.1, read on the forward strand.
GATGTAAAGCTAATTCTGTAAACAAACCCGTAAAATCGAACATGTGGGATGTAATATGTAAAGCGATTTCTGTATACATACATTTCCGTAAAATGGAGAAATGTAGGTAGACCTTATTACATTTTCAAGAAAGTTCCACACAGAGCCCGAATGGTATTGTTGAGAAGAAACATGGACTCTAAGTATCTGGTAAAAACCTCAAATGATTTGATTCCATGCAAACAACGTCTTATATTAGTTGAACTTAGCCTTTTACAAATAACATATCCATTTAAAGAAAGGACACTAATCGGCTTCGACATTTTATCCCTCTTAATCGATAATTGTAATGCATGACAATATCATGTCATATCATATCATATCCCTGTGGCCCAGGTGATCAAACGATAGGATTTGGATGCAGAATACAAAGTTTCCCATTTGGCAATTCTGCAAACGCTTATTCATTGTTATGAAAGCTTTAATTTTCTTATCAAATTAATTCGATATTTGCATTTACATAACTTTATCTTAATTGAGTTCTCCGGTAAATGTGACTATCAATTTACCTTTTCTGAATCACTGTGAAAATCGATACTTTTTCGGTAATGAGCAAACTAATTGAAGATTAATGTATTGAAAATGACCTCAGAAAAAAGTCGTTTTATCTAGTTATTATATAAAGCCAAGGACATATGAACTAAGTGAATGTGATAGGACTTAGAGTGACCCTATTGGCTATATATGCATTAGTTATATGATAAATAATGGTTTAAATGACCTTACTACAAAACATAATTTCAAGAAATAGATCGTTATCGATTTACTCAGTATTGAGCGGCACTGGATTCATCAATCTTGGAATACGAAATATGACACGCTGTTTATCTCAAAGCATCGTTTGACAAATGCTTTTGTTATTTTCTTCACCTTGACTTGGTTGTCTGGCCGTCATATAGGCCAACATCATTCTCAAATTCATTATATGCGCGCGCACTCACAAACAACTCTATTTATCAATTCAACAACAAACTTGGTGCATCAGCGCTGATACAATGTTTCGCTTTTATCGATCGAGGAATAATCTTGAAAATAAATATTTGTCGTACGGAGAGCAAATGACGTCATACTCTGGAACAGAGATGGAAATTCGTCTAACGCAATTATCCTCAAGTAATACAATCTTTTACAAGCAGACCCAACGAAATCTGACGTCCGTTTGAAAAGATTTTGCCAAACGTCAATATACGTTGATTAGTATGTGCCACAGCGAGATTTCATTCTGTCGTCTGCAGCTACCACTTATCGTCTGCTTCGGTGAAAATGCTGCACGGATTCACGTCTGCGCTCCGCCGTAAATCAATGTGAAGCGAACCTGTTTCGAGTAGCTGAGGCGACCTCATTTCTCCGCAATGCGGCGGTATGTTTACGTTTAGATACCAAGCCAGAACTCTGCTACTCGCGCCAAAAATGTTATCAGTCGGCTATTTCTGACAAAAGCAGACGATCAATAAGGAAGGGTCTATTATATCAAGGGGTGATGGGTTTAACGGAAAATTACAACATCACGTGCCCTCACGTGTGCACATGTCAGCTGTTCTGTTATTTTGTAATTTATGAAAACAAATAAATGTGGATTTATGATGCTCCATGTTTATCATTTGATGTATATCTTCTTTATATACGGATCTGATTTACATATTTAGTTTTTAAATTAATAACGAAAATTATGTTCAGTTATCGAATTACTCAATTCAAATCTTCTTTCGTATAAACTATTTAAACCTCTTATTTTAGCATATGTTCAAATGTTCATAAACAGTACAATCTAAATCATTTTAAGATCACATTGTGTAAACCAGAAAGAAATACGAATGAAAAAGATATTTAACTATGTAACATTTCTTTAAGAAACAATTATACAAGACGTACGACGACGTAAGCCACTAATGCATGGTTAATTATCCAAAGAGGAAATGTCTACTACAAGTCTCATATCCTGACCTATGTTTTGTATCACAACTTTTTTTATAACTCAAAAATGTCTATGAACCATTTTGTTGAATTGTACCATGCATTAATATTCATATCGAAAATATAATTAAAGTTTTCCTAAGCACCTGTAACGTTATAATATTTATATTCGGATTTTCTCTGTTTGAAATTCGTCGCATTCTAAATCACAGGTTCTCAAAATTAGCCTCAATAAACGATGAATTGTAACGTTGTCATAATGTGCATAATAATAAACTGTTAGTTTTGAAGAAATGTCTTTGATATAAACGAATTCAATGTCCTTGCCGGGGCCCTAAAATTCATGGATTTAGAAAAAAAATCCAAAGCATGTTGAATCTTATGTATTTTATTATATGACAATATGGATAAAAGCATTCAGAAAAAGAACACAAAGAGACCATATTACTCAGTTTTTGTCTAATGATGATAACAACTTCTACAACAGATAACAACAAATATGTGCCTTCTGTCTATGTTAAAAGTAACCATGTTTTAATGAGTAATACGGGATTTTGACTATAGTAAATTAAGACTATTTTTCATCACAGCACGCGTACAAATATCAACGATAGAGTTACTAAATAAGTGGTTTACTAGTTGAAGTTCTGTTTAGAATGTCGCCAACAAAAAAGAGAACATATATCCTAATATTGCTTTTAATATTGCATTTATAAAATTTAATATAGAGAGAGCGGACAATCTTACATGATAAAAAAGAATAGTAAAGTGAAAAGTAAAAACATATTCTCAATTAAACAGTAAATTGTGAAATGCTTTGAAAGTTTTCTCTAAAACAACCATATACCTGTATATACTGTTTAAATTGATTTCATTTTACATTTGAGATATATTATGTAAAGCTTCTAATATCAAGCTGTGCTATTTATGTAAAACATGCAAAGGAATTTATACCACAATCAATATTAGCATTTCCTTGTTAATCTCCCGAAATGCTCTTATATCATATATATTTTCCTCTGTTTGATTTTACATTTGAGAAATCGTATGTGAAGATTCTTATATCAAGTAAAACATAAAAAAATAAGACAAATGATAAGGAAATTTTACCACAATCAATACTAGAATTTCCTTGTAAATCTCCCGAAATGCTCTTATATTATAGAGATATAAGTGAGAAAACATAGCCATTTTAACATTTTCAGTAAACAATTGTTCTCAGATATAGTAATTTACCAAAGAACGTTCACATATAATTTCACTGTAAATTGTAATTTTTGTCTGAAATCTATTTTCGTGTACGATACATGTGATATATATAAATTCTTTTTTTCAAACTGGATTGTTTTGAAATATTACTACCGGTATGTCTTATTCTGTGAAGTTATTGTAATACTAATTTAACGCTGAAAAAACAGGAAATAGTATCATGATTATGATGATGATAATAATAGGAGAATTTAGCGAGATTTTCCCCAAAGATCTTCCCCTTTTATCGATAGAAATGAACGACAAGTAATTTTGTAACTACCAAATGTGATTTTAAATGTCTACAAATCTACAAAATCATTATAATACTCAAGTTATTCAATGTTTCGAATACTGTTTGATAGCTCTATTTGCTTCTGATTTATTTTATTTGATTTTAACATTGCTAACGTAAGAATGGGTATTTTTCAATGAAACTGATTGAAATTATATCATTTAAATCGAAATATTAATCATTAGCACTACAATGTGTAAGATCAGAAATTTGCATGAAGTTTGCAATTCGGTCAAGAAATATTTAGGTTTTTATTTTACACAAATGACACACAGGCGTAAGTTGATCATATCATAAAAATGGTATAAAATGTTTACTGATTTAGATAAAACATAATAACTTATCCAAAAAATCTAAGATTCTGAAACCTTTCTTCAATTTCATCAAAATTCCTAAGAACCGCCTTCTCTATCTTGTCTCAGATTATCAAAACCGATTAGTTTTTTTTAAATTTTAGAAATACTTTCCCTTCCATTCGTTTTAGTTAAATAAATCGATGATATTAAAAATACAGATTTCAAAGGTTGATGGTATCTAATAAAGTGCTACACACGAGTTACTAGGCAGTTGAAACTTAAAGTGGAGAGGAAATCGTCAGCTAAACTGTAACTTTTTTATTCTGCTAATGTGTAACTCCACTCCTGTTTTGCCAATTTGTTTTGGTTACTTTAAAATATCATAAATATTCATTCTTGGAAAATGATAAAAATAATATTTCTTTAATCAGTGTTTTAGGAGATTTTTATATGTGTGCAATCGGTTTCAATATAAGGGTTAAATGATATAATTTCTAACAAATTATGTACAGTTTCTTGGTATTTGCAAAATTCGTGAAAACTCTTTAATTCTTTCCATTGTAGATAACATTTCATAATGATATATCCTGGTCAAAAATATTTATCCTTTTGTATTGTTTTTGAAATGTAGAGTTTTCTTTTTTATTGCTTCGGTTGCACTCCGGATTTTGTATTGAAAATAGGTTCTTTGCATTCATAATTTATCAATACTTGAAATGACATGAAGGTCTAAGTTATGTTTAGTTTACCATATGTTTTGAATATATAGAATATGCTTAATCATGATGTTGTGTCAAAACCTTCTATTCAGAGAGTTAAGAAAGAAAATATCTATGTATGTATGTATATGGTTGTAAGAACAACTGAAGGGATATTTAGAGCAAATAGTATGGTTAAAAGAATATCTGACATAAAATAGATCGTCTGATGAAATAAATGATGTAACGTGATATAAAGAATTTATCTGACGTGGTATGAACAATTTATCTGACGTGGTATGAAACAATTTATCTGACGTGATATGTAGAAATTGTTTGACGTCTTATGACGATTTATCTGACGTGATATCAATAATTTATCTGACGTGATATCAAGAAGATTTATATGAAGAATTTATCTGAAGAGATATGAACAATGTTTCATATGAAGAATTTATCTGAAGTGATAGGAAGACTTTTTTATATATCTGAAGAACATATCTGACGTGATATGAAGAATTTATCTGACTTGATATGAAGAAACTATCAGACATGATATGAAGAATTTATCTGACGCGATATGAAGAATTTATCTGACATGATATGAAGAATTTATCAGACGGGATATGAAGAATTTATCTGACGTGATATGAAGAATTTATCTGACGTGATATGAAGAAATTATCTGACGTGGTATGAAGAATTTATCTGACGTGATATGAAGAATTTATCTGACATGATATGAAGAATTTATCTGACATGATATGAAGAATTTATCAGACGGGATATGAAGAATTTATCTGACATGATATGAAGAATTTATCTGACGGGATATGAATAATTTATCTGACGTGATATGAAGAATTTATCTGACGTGATATGAAGAATTTATCTGACGTGGTATGAATAATTTATCTTACGTGGTATGAAGAATTTATCTGACATGATATGAAGAATTTATCTTACGTGGTATGAAGAATTTATCTGACTTGATATGAAGAATTTATCTGACTTGATATGAAGAATTTATCAGACGTGATATGAAGAATTTATCAGACATGATATGAAGAATTTATCTGACGTGCTCATAGTATGAAGAATTTATCTGACGTGGTATGAAGAAATTATCAGACGTGATATTAAGAGCATGATACAGAGAAAATCTGATACTATACAAAGAACATCTGACATGATACAAGTTGACTCTATGAATATGTACCTTGTCGAAATTTTAAACATTTCTGAGCTGATGGATCAAATTAATGTCAGTTTTATTTGAATTACAAACACAGGATTAGGAGGGGAAGTGTCAGTCATAAATTATGTCTATGTACCGAACGTTTGCTTCAGAATTTATGACTTCTCATTTGCAATTCACATCGCACAATAAACACATACTTTAAATTCAGTTTATTGCCAACAATTATATACGTTATCTTTGAAGTATGGAATAAAACGGATAATGGCTTTATTAATAACGTACACACGTAATTATAAAACTCTTGAAGCGAGAATTGTTAATGCGTCGTGGGATATAAGATTTATTGCTTGGTAACAAGCATATTTCGTTGCATATAGTGTCAGCTTTATTTCGGAAAAATTAAAATTTGAAGATATTACTTAACCGTTAATTATTTGCGTATATGATATGTGATAAGTATGTTAGGTATATAGTGAAATATCATTCATTTTCAGTTTACGTCTAAATATAATGGTTTCAATAAATCTATTTTTCCTTGAAATCTATTAATTATTCTTATTTTCCTGTAATAATAGAAAGCACATATTGTACCTAATGATTTTTTTCTTTGATTAAAAGTGAAAGAAGCACAAAATCGAAAAGTGTATGATGGTTTATGAACATTATGTATAATTTCGTCAATATACATATTGTTACAATTACACTAAGTAAACCTATTTGTTCATAACGTACACATGAAGACGCCCGTATTGTGAGTTTAGCGCAATAGCGTATGTAAATACAAATGGCCTTAAAGGGACAGTAGCACGTTTTTTTAAATTTTATATTTCAAAACTTTTACTGATAATTGTAAGTTAATGCTAAATGTATTATTTTGACAGTGTCAAAAATCTCATTACACAAGCCAATCAGCCATAGTCAGAGGACAAAGTATGGAGATTGACATAAAATCCAATGGTGGCCATTTTGTGTGAACACCTTTAATTCATTTTGTTTAAGAAAAAGGAATCGCACGGCTAAACTTTACGTTATTTATGTGGATTATTACTGCCTCATTTAGTTTAGATACATTGTCTTTCAATTGGAACCATTAATTTAAATTTTCCTGACATCACCTTATATTCCCCATAAAAACGTGCTACTGCCCCTTTAACCGTGCAACAAAATGAAGTTAAACCCTTACACGTTTATTACATAATGAGATTACACCCGATGACATTGCCATGTTCGGGATATATTTATGACATACCTCGTAACTGTTCATCGTCAATTATTCGAAATGCAAATTAATATCAATATCTAGTTGCATTATTTCCGTTGCTCTTGTACTTCGTGACCCAATTTTACAGTCGACCATAAATATCTCAAAATCCACTCAATACCTTCGAAACTTTTTTATTGATCTAACAGTGCAAGCATTTATAAGCCGAAATGTAGTATACCCTCCCCCTCAGAGCCTCGCCCGATGGCCTGTGAAGCTTTATTGCACACCGAGTAGAATAAAAATAGGTCAAACGAGTTTTCAAATATTTGTACACGGCAGCCCTTGCTGTCCAACCTCCCACCCCCTTGATCATAATGGGTTCTTCCATCGCCCTAGAAACCGTTGCCACTGGCGATCGGGAAGATTCGTTCTGCTTGCCGGGTTTAATGACAGCGCACATGCAGGCTTGATTAAAACAGTCATTACGAGGAGGCCACTACAGGGACCGTCTCAATACTGAAAAGTCAATATTTTCAGATCTGAGATATTCTGAAGTTGGGTCTTCGTCGTTTTGATAGATACTATTATTGATGTCAAATGAAATGCTATTCTTTCTGGATCGATATGTTATTCATAGATTTCGGCGTTTGCATTGTTCATTTATAAAGCTCTCACATTCTGTTTTGGAATATTAGATTACCATTTCTTTTAAGTAGACATTATCATGGGATATTTTAATCTTGCTGAAAGAATGTGTATAAAAAGGGAACAATTATTATCTTGGCCGTGTTCGTCATTAAAGATACATATACGGATTAAAAAGGCAACACCAATGGTGTAACATGAAAAATACCTATTTGAATTATATTACTGCAAGATCAAATGTATATCTATGAACATGCAAAATCAGATAAATCAACACCAAGAAGAAATGCATTAGGTTTTTTAATGTTTCACAGACAAGATAAGCTTTCATTCTCAAAAACATCGTTCGTAGCTATTGAATTTCAACAGACAAGTGTTAACTAAAATCTTCAAATTTCGTTAGTTTCGTAACTTTCAACAAATAAGAAAGGAAATATGAAGTTCTCTTTTTAGCAACACTATAATATACACGTAATAATAAGTATAAGCAGGATATTGACAAACAATAATGATAATGCGAGATTTCAACAGTGTTAAAACCATTCATTAGAAAATGATGAAAGTTAAACATGAAGCTATTTTTAACAGGATACTATATAAATCTCGTTTACATTTCTACCTCACTGGTAAAGCTTTGTGATAAGTCTGGTATATGAATTCGTAGACTTTTATATGTTATTTTTTTATATATTTCTTTCTAACATAATGATATCCACCTCGATGACTCTTTCGAAGATGACCATATGCTTCTGCATTAAACGCTTACAGTAATGCCTTTTCATGTTTTATAATTTGGACCTTAATATTTTTTACCACAGTTGCAAGAATCTATGATAATGCTTGTATGATAAGGGTGGACACCTTTTATATTCTGTGTTAAATAGTTTCAAAATGTACGAACGAATCATTGGTTAATTTTTTTATAACAGTGACCATGATATGAAAAGTGTAAATACATTTTTCCAAATACAGAAAAATATAGCATTGGTATTTTGTTTATAGCTAGTTTGTCCTAGTTTATTCCACAATAACTAGATGCCATCAATTTCGCCAGTTTATGTAGTGTCAACATTTCAACACAGTCTTCATGGAAACGAGAGCTTTACCAATGTCATAATTTTAAAATTTTCATTACATCAAAAAGGATGCTTAATTTCAATATTATCAGATCTCTAAATTCACTCTAAATTTAACAACATTTTGGACAAACAATAAGACATAGTGATAGTACAATATTTCAAATTTTACAATTGATTAATACAAACATTTTAAATTATTGTAAGCTGTGTAGATTTGAAATTCAAAATTTATATAAATCAAGTTAATATTGTTAGAGTGTTGCAAAATCAAGTTTTTGTATGAAATCAGATGGTGACAGGTACAGGTTTTTTTTCCAAAAAAATTGGACATATTAATGTTAATAAATTTGGCACAAAACGCTTGAAATAGTGTTTTACTTCAATATAACTCCTATACCAACATCATGATATTTTTCTCATTCATCAAAATTTTGACATTAAAATTGACACAAAACGCAAACACTTGAAATATGAAAAGGAAATTAAACATGAAAACTGATATGTTATCATTTAGGAAAGCCTTTCTCACTATAAAACATCCATGTTTCTAATATGCCTATTATACCAGTTGTTTACCGTGGGATATTACATGTTAAATTATGTCATTTACATATGTCATATGACAGTAGCACGTTATTTGTGATGCTGTCAGGAAAATTGGGATAATTGGATCCAATTGAAAGACAATGTATTTAAACTAAATGAAGCAGGAATAGATCAAATATGTAATACAAAGTTCAGACATACGATTCCGTTTTCTTAAACAAACTGAATTAAAGGTGTTCACACACAAAGTACCGCCAATGGACTTAATGTGAATATTTGTAATTTGTTCTCTGACTATGGATGACTGGTTTGTTTTATGAGATGACACTATTAAAATACATACAGTACAGTGAAAAATTGAAAATATAAAAATTGCTACTGCCCCTTTAAGCTATGGTACAAGTATTCGGTTTGACACATTGTATTCAGTTCATTCATAACTTTATTAAAAAAATGGGTTTTCTATGGTTTTCTTCTCCCCAAACGCAAAGTTCTACATAAAAGGAATTTGATGCTGACAATAACAAGAAAATTAAAAATATTATTTTATTTTCCTGATTCCATTGTTTAATTTAAGAAAACTATCTGTAATTAGGAACCTGGAAGAGAAAAATATCGAAGAAAAACTGCGATTTGCTCAGGATGGTAGTCTTGTGGTTGGCGCTTGGTGTGCTTGGGGCTTGGTGTTTGGGGCTTGGTAGTTCATTTTCAAGCGATCGTAAATATCTAAGTAAATTATGATTATCAAATCTTATCGTCCATAACTTCGTTCAAAATTATATTTATGTTTTGAAAGGATGGGTATCGTTCCTCATTTCTTTATTGCAATATATTACGATGCAGAAAAGTGTATTGCAATACGTATTGCAAAATATTGATACTTCTTTAATTCAAGAATGTGCATGCTATCTAGTCTGAATATGAGCGTTAAGAACGATCATTGCTCAGCTAACAGCCGTTTTGGAAAGAGATATATTTTCAATCACTGTTTTTCATCTGTATACATATTTGAGCTAATTTAACAACACAACTTCACACGTTGTAAAGAACTTGCTTTCCGTCAATCATGTTTTATTTAGTTGTGTTTTTTTGGCAATTTTAAAAGGAAACAGCTCGTTGTAAGACGTTCGATATATTTGATATTTTCGGAAGTGTGTACCGATTTCTATCACGTTGTTCCTGTATTGCAATATACCGATATATCGATAATACCGCACATCCTTAATGTTTTGTAGAGTTGACATGATTATCAAGGGTGAAAGGAATAGAATGGAATTCACCTGTGATTTTCAGGAAATTACCTTTTATATCATCACTTTTCTCGTAAAGTTTGGCAAAATGTCCCCCCAAAAAATTGGGAGTTGAAAATAGAGGGATATCTTTGACGATATAGCTAATGATTGTCTCAAAGTTGTGTGGCGCATTGGGCGTGGATAAGTTTCAGTTATATACCGTTTAACAGAGAAATATTTCAAAGAGGTTGATAAACATAATCTTCTCTATCTACATCAATTGCAAAATTCTTCCCTTTTTACATTTTCTACGAGACTGGATGTAAGTCTCTGAAATAAAATTACACCTTAAATGCAGCTATTTAGTATAAAAATTGAAGGAGCCGACTGCGGCTTTTCATTTTCTGAAACTGCAGTAATCTGGACTTGCTTCAAGAATGTAAACTTGCATGGGTCTATACATCTTCCTCTGCAATGCTTAAAACGCCAGTTTACGAACTGTCATGTTATGCCTTGCTGCAGACCCTTTACCTTTCTGTGCTAATATATATTGCCCCTACAGGCTAGAGAGCAAGCACAGAACACTCAAGGGTCGGCAGCAAGGCATAGAATGACAGTCTGGAAACTGGCGTTTTAAGCATTGCGTAGGAAGATGGGGGTCTATATAATTATTTCGTTTAAAGGGCTTTAGGACTTTACTTTCCTTCTTATTTTGCTCAGTTGGAACAAACATCAAAAGGTATTAAATCTCGACGGAGGTGTCTAACGTGATTCGACCCCCGAGAACAGTAAATAACACGATAATTGATCCCTTCTGTCAAAGCTTCCAGTCCTGAGCGAATTGGTAATTGATTAAACACTCCAAACACCCTTCGTCTCAAACCATTAGCGCCTTAGTCGTATGGCCAGTTCGGAGTAAATCCCTTGAGAGGAAATCTGAAACCAGTTTTACCCCTTGGCACGAATAATGAAACCACAGCAAGCTCCAAAGACCCTCTACGGCATATCGCTGCAACGTATATCTTGCAAGGGGTCGTATCAACGCTTTGACATATAGAAACCTCACTCAAGTGTCTGCTGATATCAAATATATCAACACAAGTTGATAAAAAGTAATAAAAAGTTGATAAAAGTAACACATTTTTATTTTACTTGTTGATGAGATATAATAATAGACTAAAGTTTAATCTATGAAATACTTATAATAAATCCCGTACCTTCATTCATATTACTTTAATTCTTAAGGCTCGTCATTTCATATGTGTATATAGTCAATGAAGATATGCAGAATTGAGATCTAGACTGTATAAAGGCTCCTGTGTAACACACAGTCAAGGAGCAGGGTTGGATTAAGAAAGAAACGGATGATATTGCTGTGGCTCGATACATTGCGATTATATGGTTGAGACAATTATTAAGAACTGGTGGTACCACCATATTTTAGAAATTAACGAAAAGGGATATTTCCAAGACAACCTAAGTGTCGAAAAGACTATTTCATAAATCTCTTAGTGCTAAGGGCATAGAGGATATATATTGTTTTCAGTGTGATATCACTTATCTCTCATCGTGTGACGGGATTTCAAGAGTGGTGCGAAAGTTATTCTGATCAGTATATGCCCCAGTGGTCGAAAACGTGGTGATTTACGTCCACAACATCCTGATTGAGAGTTTTCTTGCGACGTCATACTATTGTTGCATCGTTAATTAGCATCAGTGATGACGTCGCATTGATTGCAAAAGTGACGTTAAACCATTGTACACGTGACGCCATCCTCTCTGTGATATTTTTACTGAATTTTACTTTACTGAGTACTCACATATCGCACTCGATCGAACAAGTACGAATGTTTAGTAAGTTCTGGGAACTGTTGCACAAAACACTAAGGTGACCTTATGTCACTATGGTTGCCTTAGTGCAACGTTAAAGGATAACACTAAGTTAACCTTAGTGATAAGTTGTTTCGTGCAACGGCCCTCTGATTTTAAAAGTTTCGACCAAGTGTAGACGAAAACCGGTTACGTATAAATTTAACAAATTTCAGTAATTATTTTGAATTAAGTAATCATGACAAATGCAAATTCTCTTATAAGATTTGAACTGCTGAGTAAATACGATATTGGCACAAGTGAAGAATATAAATACATGTTTAGACAAAAATGATAAATAAAAACAAGGTATTTTTGAAACAAACATTGTTTATTCTCCTTAGAGTGAACACAAAGGGACAATACTAAATACTACTATATAATAACCAACGTACAAGAACATTGTGGGTTTCATGCTAATAAAGACATATATATATATTGCAATTATTGATAACTGTACTTTCATCATATGCAACAATTTACGACTGATTTCCACTTACAGAATTTCATCACTTCACGAAGAGGTCAAATTTTCAAAAATCGAGTTTCTTTCGATTAATTTTATATAATTCATCCAAAATCGCTGCCGTTTCTACAAAATCAACAATAATCTGTTTATCAATATTGAGTTCATTTTTCATAATATTGCATTCTTCAAAAATCGAGGCTTTGCTAGCAAATCAATTTCCAGGGCAAAGTTCCATTTTTTTTAAGATAAACTCTTAAATTTAAAAATATCTCTATAAAACATATTGGAATACTTAAATCAAGCATATTTCAAATGCATTTTAAAAAAATATTATTTTAACGAATTCCTTTTTCAAGACTTTCAATAACGAAATGAATTTCTACAATCAAATTTCAGTAGCACAGACACGAACCTTGAACGCAAATTATAAGAATTGTTTTTTTCTGAAGTAATACCATTTTTAAAACGAAATACCGGATGCCTATGTGGCCTTCTTGGTCCTAACATCGCAATAATAATCGTCAATATATCCTTGAAATTGGTCATTTCATTGTTTTTCTTTTTATAAAAATGCATTTTAACTGATACAATAAAGGTTTCATATCTGTTTAAACTTTCAAAGTCTACAATGTTACAATCAATAACAATTTACTAATACGTTGATTATGCAAATCATAACAAGGTATATACGTACTTAAAGAAAAAGTCTTTAACAGAAAAAAACTTTCTTGCCCTCCTTATTAATATATCTGCCCTCCTACATAAATTTGCCCTATAACGATTACAGTTATTCCTTTAATAAATTTATTTTCAGCAAAAGTACTTTTCATTGAATACTGTACTCCAGTATTAAGCTTTTTAATTATTCTTTGAATTATTATCACTTAAAGGATAACCCAATAGAGACTGATAATCAATTGAATCCTATCCAGGAATGATTCCGGTGATCCTTCATTATTTACAAATGCCATTCCCTAAACAAACTAGCACCAACAACAAACATGTAAACAAAAAACGATTCAACAACAAAATTCAGCGGTTTCAAAAACAACTGTAACTGTGCAAATAACGCAACTGTAAAAGATGGTTTTGTGCAAACATTAAAGGCACTGTCGCAAGTTGGGAAATCACGTGATCTTGCGGGGGAAAAAATACGATTTGAAATATTACCTATATTAATCCGTATCTTGTAAATCATACTCAATTAAATTAAGCTTCTGAATGATCAGTCTAAGTAAACCTAGCCTCAATTATACTCGTTATACTCCCAATATGGGAGTATAGCTAGTATTATTGAGGCTAGGTTTACTTAGACTGCTGAATGATGACCTTAAAGGGGCAGTAGCACGTTTTTATCGGGAATATAAGGTGATGTCAGGAAAATAAAAATTAATGGTTCTAATTGAAAGACAATATATTTATACTACTTTGAGCAGTAATAGATTCAAATATATAACGTAAAGTATAGCCATGGGATTCCTTTTTCTTACACAAAATGAATTAAAGGTGTTCACACAAAATGGCCGCCAATGGACGTTATGTGAATCTTAATACTTTGTCCTCTGACTATGGATGATTAGCTTGTGCAATGAGAATTTTGACACTGTCAAAATAATACATTTAGCATTAACTTTCAATTATCAGTGACAATTTTGAAATATAAAATTATCAAAAAACGTGCTACTTCCCCTTTAAAGAGCCAGTCAGGGAGTTGTTAGGGGCCATATATGCAAAACTTTACCAATAGTGTTATCTGATCGAGAAGTAGCCACTGTTGCAGGACATTATCATTTTAAAGCTTACAGTGACAATAAGGGGCGAAGTCGCAATATTGATCGGAAACAGGACATTGACGGGCGTAATTCAATCAAACATAATTTTGGAAACAAATCTAAAGAAGTCACGAGTTGATAATGTTTGAAAGGTTACATAACTAGTATTCATGTGAATTGGACTTTTGAATTTGGCTTCAGCGAATATATATTACTATTTTACGATTTTCATTGAAAACTAGTATTTATCATCTACTTTCCATTTTGGGAACGAATACGTGAACTAATTTGAAGTAATATCAACAAATATGTCATTAACATTTTATCAAGCAAAACAATATGTGATGAAAATCGCGGATTTTTTTCACTCATTTGAAGAAACGGTGCTCACACTAAATTGCAACATGTAGTTTTCGCTTGACAAATGGCTTATCATTATATGACTAAGGACAATTGGCTGGTAGTGAAATGAAACTGTATTTGATTTTGGGCAAATTTAAATTATCTTATCAAGAAGTTTTTAGTGCCTCAGTGTCTTTAAGACTAAAACGACTCCGTGCATTATATGCACAAAGACACAGGTAATTTACAATGGTTGCATAAACACGTGTAGCCATGGATACAAAAAGAATCTAGGGTTAGATATTATCTGAGACGAGTATTTCTTAGTAATTTTAAATGATTCAACAATTTAAAGACAAAAAGATTTTCATTTTTTTCAAAATTTCGCTAATATATCAATAAGGTTACGAAAACATCGATTAAAAACAGTATTGATTGGTAATATATCGTGATATATATATAATATCACATCGTGATGCATATCATAAAAAAAACTTGAACGTAACATCTCCATAATATGACTTTAAAAAATACATTTCATAATTCTTTTTGAATTTCTAAAATACATAAGAAGGTATTGAAAGGTAAATCAATATATCAATGGAACAAACTGTTGTGTTTAAAAAAACATTTTGACAAGGAAAAATTAACAAAAAATCATGCTTATTTCCAAAGACTTCAATTTCAGTTTAACTGCATTGACATAACGACAACACTATAAGAAGCAATTACCTTCGAATGTTTACAAAAGAAATTTTTTTAATAAAATTTCATGATGTTCAAAGTAATATTCGTTAAATCTCCCTATTTTAACGAAACGCCTGTAAATATGCTATATTTGTGGATCACGTCTGTCGGTTCTTAAAATTAGGTAGATATAACTGGCTAGAAGCTACCTTGTATTTTCCTATGAAACAAGCAGATTTAATCGAATTAGATCTGTTACACTATCAGAGATAGTTTCTTAAATGCCAATTAAATCGAACATTTTTGTTGAAAACAATCCGGCCCCGATAATCCGGAAAATAAATCTTGACAGAAATGTGATTTTCTATTTAAAATATGCATCAAACATTAAAACAATAAACAGGGAATTCGTTGAAAATCAAAGGTTTGTTGAAATACTGGGTTAGATTTCTTCATCGGGGTTAATCACAAATCGGTGTCAGAGACGTAAATTGGACCTATAGTTTTCCGCCTTGAGGTCTCGGACAGGTCAAGAGGCTCGGACTTGACCTCCAAGGACAACCGTTGGTCAATACCATTGGTCACCGGTCGCTCAATGATGGTATTGTTGTTGGCCCGATCGTCATATTTTGGAAGTTTTGACATTGTTTTGTGGGGCTTTAAGCCGTTAACGTTCACGACATTGTCTGTTCGGACACGATTGAAACCATTTGGTTTTTGCCAAATTTTGGCGGGAGAGTAACCAATGTAAGATGTTCGGCTGATAGAATTACGGGAGAGATCTTTGTCTTTCGATATGCCGTTTTGTGCTTTGGTGCTTACAAACATTTCACATTTCCCCTTGGAAGACAGCTTTGTTTGGTCAACTTTCGTTGAAATTGTTTCAACTTTTTTGGTTTGGGTTTCATGTTTGACGTCTAATTTGGTAAACTCTTTTGGCTCTTGATGATTTTTGGATCTCGAATTTGTGTCATTCGGAATGTCTTTGACGACCTCCTGCTTAGCACAAGCCTCCTTTGACTTTCCATTCGTTTCCGAATGTCGTTCTACCGGATGAGTTTTCACAGTTTGGTCTTTCACAGGATGGACATGTTTTTCGATTTCTTTCGATTGTTCAATTCCGATCTTTTCCAACTGCTCTTGGACGATTTCTTTCGCACGAGATTGATTTGATAGTTTTGTGTTTTCTGTCACAGTCTCGTTTACGTCCTTGGTTTTCTGCGTATCACAAACTTTATCTGAACAACTTTCATGTTCAGGTCCTTTTGATTTAGGCATAGATTCCTCAACATCCACGTAAGTTATAGTGCTGTCACTCCCTTCGCTGGTTATGTGAATCTGTTGCGAGTAATCCGGATGCGGAAATGGTTCATAGTCGCTAATATCACTGAACATGTCGCTATTCTCACAAACAGAAACCTGAGATTTCACAGGCTCCTTGTCAAGAGAAGTCTCGTCTGTGCAATTCTCAATTTTGACTTTCTTTGCTTCCGTCGGAACTTCGAGGTCACGTGACGTCTTTGCTGCAGACGACTTCCGCTTTTTAAATGGCTTCTCGTCGACTATGTAGAACAGTCTCAGAGGCGCTCTCTGTAATAAGATAAACATTGAAATAAGATAAGATAAGATAAAATAATGGCTTTATTATCTCAAAGGGAAATTTGTTTTACATCTTATACAGTGCTCCAGGACATAAACAATAACAAAGATAAAAACAGATGTATACAACATTCACATCAAATATTATCACTCAATATATGGCAATTGAGAAAATAATCAGTAACATAAAAACATAGATTGGCTATATTTTCATTTCCCATTCATGTTTGACACTTAAATTATTCAAAGAATTTTCCATTAAAATAACGTATACTAATGTAATATTTGGGCCCCGGATCTTTATAATATAGCTTAAGATGTCGTTAACGTCACATGATATTTTCAATGGAATAATAAATACTTTTCCCAAGTAAGCTCTGTTACAAGTGGACCATATCATACGTACCCTCCGCCAGGTGTACAGGTAGGCTATATCCAGGAGCGTGAAGGTGTCGGTCAAACGCTCCTCTGTGTGGAACATGTCGATCTGTAAAATTAAATATCTTTTTCATCAACCTTTCTAATCCCCCAAAACACACCAATATCTTGCCAATACAGTAGAACACGGATATAGCGAACAATCGGATATAGTGAACAAATTCTTAAGTCCCCTCAAAAGTCCTCTGTATGACAGCTAAATGCGAGTAGCGAACACCGGATATCGCGAACTTAATTCGTTTGTCCCTTGGAGTTCGTTATATCTGTGTTCTACTGTGTACAGAATGCACAGAAAATTAATATCTCTTGATATCACCACAGATCTAAATTAAGGATATCAAGAATATATGTAATTTGGAAATAATCTTCGTAAAGAAGTTATAAATTTAATTTGTATACGATCGGGACTATGTAGTGCAACGTAGAATTAACCGGGCATGGACTACTATACCATGTTAAGATTTTGCATATTGCCTAATTAACAAATCGGTAGCGGCTATCAGTTTTGAAACATCCTGTCTTTTAGAAATCAGTGAGAAAGCGGATATTCTATAACAAGGGTATCATAACATTGTTCTCAGTTAAAATATGTGAGTATCTCAAAGGGTTTTAGACTTCCAATGTTCAGTCGTTTTTAACAACGCTTTATTTTTATCTTTTAAATTTTGATCACAAGGCAATTAAGAGAGATCAATAAGAGTTTCATTCTATCAAAAGACAGTACGTAAAAAGGTCCTCGTATGCCAAATTCCTATTCATATAAACGAATATTCCGACGAGAATAAGATAGAGAATAATTGGTCAAAAAAAATATTTTCTTTTTATAGAATTTTAGGACAGATGAAAAAAAATAATGGTTAATTCAGAGACTCTTGACAACAATACGTTACCTTGTAAAAGTCTGGTAGCGAGAATTTGATGCGGATGAATTTCTTCAGCTGTGCGACGGTCATTGCGGAGGGACACAGCAAATACCTGACATCGGCAGCCTGGAGAAATATATATTTCATTACAAAAAATCTTTAACTTTTCGTAAAGACCCAACATACCAAAAGGAACTTGATATTCAGGACGATATTCAAATTGTCTCATTGAAATCAAAATAATTATCAAAATTTTTTTTAGTGTTGTTTTTCTCTCATTTACCTGGCATTATCAATGCCAAATTCAGTATTGAAAATTAGCGAGAAATACGCTTACTTCATTCATTTAACCTTTATCTGCTACATCAGCGAATTTGTTTCCGCGTAGATACAACCATACCCTGACACTTATCCAGCCAAATATCGCCAACAGGCGACTTTTCCAGTCTGATTAAAATAAAGGAAAAAAGTGTAAAAATATTGTCTCTAGTGGGGTTTGAACTTCAACCATTCCGGCTTTCCTCTCACAGACGGAGAGGATGTTCTGGCTGGTTCGAGCCCCGATAGAGACAATATTTTTGATATTTTATTCCTCGGAGTACGGTCGATTTAATCAGACTGGCGACTTTTCATGACTGTGTTACTTTTCAGCCAATGAATGTCTTTATTCGAAGAGTCTGAAGCAAGTTACTCGGTCCTCTAAACTTTCACCCGGGAATCGATGCTATTGTTGGATGCGAGTGATTTCATTGGCTATTATTAAAAGAGCTTTGCCTTGAAAATATCTGGGTATGACTGAAGGCAGAAATAAAACGTAGGATTAATACTCCTAATGAAGTTGATATAAAATGAATACCTTGTTATCGTCATCATCAGATTCAGGCGGTAAACCACTGCAAAAAACAACGTTGAATATTAGGAATCAAAACCAATACCAAAAGAAGACAATCACTTCAAAAAGTGTTCATAAAACAAATTGAAGATAAATGCTTTCAAAATAACAATTAGACAATCTAATTAATGTTTGCTTTGATCACAAAGGGTCTCGACAAAAATTCTAGTGATATATCAGTTAGCGCAAAAAATTGGAACATATGCATAAAATACCATTTTTATTCAGGTAACCAATATAACCGATAAGATATAGTCAGACAAAGAGAGTTTAATAAAAATATTATCAAATGGAAGAAAGTTTAGTTATGGACAATTGAATACCAACCGCCCGCTACTACATCTTGCTAGACTCAATATCGGAGTAAAGCGAGTATAATTGAGGCTTGGTTAACTTAGACTGCTTCCGTTACAGACATACGATATAAAGAATAGTGGACCGGATAAACAGAAAGACTTTGCGCTAAATAGCTCAACTACCATGTATGTGGAGATAGTTACTAAGTATACTAAGTATCATGATTATTACTTATATACGTACTTGCGACTCATCATGAGACAGAGGCTGATGTTGTCGTCTGGTCGGACTACCTCCTTCTCCATCACCGCCTCCCCCCTCGCCTCCAGACACATCTCCACCCCACCTGAAATATTGAGAGGATACTAAATTACCTTCTGTGTAATACTGTTTTTGTCAAACGAGTTTATTGTGGAAAAAAATTGCCTATATCCCAAAACCTTTCCCAATCCATGACTTTTAAACATTTCAAGCCTGCAAAGCTAATCTTTGTCGTATAGTGACAACAGGAACGTTTGAATTTACGATCGTGATCGAAAATCGGACAATGACGGGGTCAATCAGTCAAACGTAATTTTGGAAACTTAGCTAAAGTTGCCAGAATGAAAGTTACGAGTTTGATAGATTATATAACTAGTATTAATGTAAGCTGGGCCCGTGAATTTGGCTTTTGCCAATATATATGACTGTTTTAAGAATTTCATTGAGTACATTTTTTCATCATATATTGGCATTCGGGAATGAATATGTGAGATATTTTGAATAAACATCATGAATTATGCCATTTACTTTCGTATCAAAGCAAATCTGTACGTGATGACAATGAGTGGCTCTTTAAGGCTCGGGTGTACATCACACACTAACGCAATTGCAAACCTTCAGAGAGTAAACTTCAGATACCAAACATCAACCATATCTCCTATCACTGCTATCAAACATCAAGTAAAATGGCCTATACGGGTACTTAAAGGTCACTTAAAAGAGTTTTTTTCATTTACTGTAACTCTGTTCACCCCGGAATATGCGGGTATACTTAACTTTTGTCTTACAACAGGGTATTTCTATAAAGTCAACACGACTCAGTCATTGCTTGCAAATTCGCCATTTCCTTTCGGCAATAAATAAACGCGTATGATATCAGTTTGTTAAACAGGGTATCATAAAAATATCATGATGAGGGTAACAGGATATGGAAATGTAAAGACAAACAAGTTCTTTTAGGAAATTAGAACCTCGTCTTAAACCGGTATTTTGTCATAATGTTTTCATTGGGATTTGTCAATTGGAAATACGCTAAACGTATATACGCTAAATGAACGAAAACCCTTCATGGAAGCATCTTGAATGCTTCGTATCGCTACATACACCCAGTCCAGGCCAATTATATAGAGACAGTACGTGAATGAGAGGAACGTTGAGTTCGAGATACATTGATTTGGGCTTTTTGATAACACATGCTTTTATTTTCACTTTTAATTCAAGAATTTAAGAATAAGTAATGTATGTGTATATTGTATAAATGTAGAAGTCTCTCATAACTCTTTGAGAGTGGCACATATATATTTTATAGAGAAAATGTTTCATGTAAATTTACAGTTTATATGTGGTGAGACTATAATAAACTATCTGTCTGTCTGTCAATTAAAAAAACAATTTAATCGAAAAGACTTACCTTCAGCGCGTGATGCGTAAAACTCCCTTCTCCTCCTCATTTCATCTGAAAAAAATCCCCTTGTTAGTTAACTTGCAACACATATATCATGAATATGATTATATAAGCATTAAGAAACTTTAGCAATGAGATAAATCATTTTGAGATATCGGGACACGGTACAGTCTTGTCAGTTTTGAGATTGAAATGGGTTTAGAATTATTTGCATACACCCGCTAGAATGTTAGTTGTCACGAACACGGTTGACTTGAAATTAAATGTTTCTGTCGTTTCAAATCAACGTATATCATTTCACAGAAACGTGGATAGTGTTTTTGAATAAGTTTTCAATTTTGAATTCATTGTCATGAAAAAAACATTGCATTCGTCATAAACAACTTTTAACTGCTTTCTAAAAATTATTTTTTTTTGCTTATCATAAAGGGATTTCAAAATACCCAAATACACAAAGTAATATCGAAGATATGTAGTAAAACTACAACCATATTTTCGGATATGTTCGGATTTAAGATGGCTACGGCACTATTTTTCATACTCAATGTTTCTAAACTTGTACCAGTTTTAAATGAGTCCAGGATGTTTAGCCTTGAATGTTCAAATGGCAATAAGTGATCTAGAGGTTTCAAAAGCTCAAATGTATGTATGTTTAACGTTTGTAATTCCTTGTGCTTGTAAATATTTCAAAAAGTGTCCTAAATTGATGTTTGATGAGACAAATTAATCGGTATCAATGATTTAATACTCCATCGCTATGGGATATTGGTAAGAAAAAGAGATACCGCATATTTGCAACAGTGATAATGTGGCAAACATGTATAAAGCAACGTTTGTTGTAAGAGAATGGAGACTTACTTTTATTTCACACACAAAATTGTCATCCTGCCCATTTAAGGGAATGTTTTTATTGACAATCTTTGTGGTTGATAAATTTAGGCCTGGCAAAATGTAATCAAGCTACTGAACCGTACATGTACAATCCATAAACCACCCACGCTCTCACAATCTGTTACACTGTCCTTTCACGACGAGTTGTATATCATTTCGCGCATATTGTGTATTGATAGCCCATATACATATATATTAAACATATTTCGATTTATCTTTCTACCCAAAGCGGCAGTGTTTTATAACGTTGTGAAATCCCGCAATTAACATGAAAAGTAAAGGGCAAAGATACAACCTTGCCAAATACCACTTAAAGGAAAAGTAGCCCGTTAATTTTTTTTTGCAAATTCATAATCTTCAAATTTACCCCTATGAATATTACACATGAAAAATGTATCATATTCAAAGGGTCACACATCTCATTGCTCCGTAATTGAAAATTTCAGAAACAAGCGAAAAACGCTGGTTGCCATTTTCCAGTGAACATTCTTTAATCATTTTAGGTAGGAAAATAGGTTTCCATAGATTATACGGACAATGTCAGTTGACTGTTAAACTGCTATTTTTTTATTTCAATGTCTTGCAATTGGTTACAAATTTTTTTGTTTTCTTGAGATCCATCTACTTGGCAAATTGGGGGTTCTTCTTTTTTCATAGGGCAGCAGCATGTTATTTGAAAAGTTTTCAGTTTTAATAAGAAGTGTTCGCATAACACATTTGATTCGTGGTGACAATCTATTGACTTCATGAAATACTTCAAACGACTAATAATTGGATAAACCTGGGTAACTGTTATTCTTGTATTAGTTTAAAAAATGTACACTACATGCCCGCGTGCATATGAGGAGAAATTGACATTGCAGAATATCTTATAAAAAAATTCTCTTTTACACAACGTTTACACATTACGTTTATAAGTTAGGATTGAATTATATGTTTCTTATTGAGTGAAGTCAGGGAACTCAGTCATAGGTGTATTAACCTTTGAAGCTTGTTCCCTTCACTGTTTCCAACATATATTTGACTTAGCATCGGATTTTCGAAGACGAGAATATTTTTTTGAATAAGAGATAGAGGATAATAATGAGTATCCATGACATACTGTGTTTACGACTCGAGTGCCTTAATATTAACATATACCGATCGAGAACGAGGGATATATTGATATTTAGGCACGAGTGTCGAAAACATAGTATGTCATGGGCACAAATGTAATATTCTGTTTATTACCGTAGTCGCGAAATTAAAGAAATACTGAAAATCTACCTCTCAGCATATGCGGACCAGCCGCCGTCGAGGCCTATAAAAATATAAGTCATAGGCATTCTGTGACGTCAAATCATTGACAAAAAAAACCATGACGTCACCATGAATAAGTGATATGATCGTCTAAGGCATCATATGAATGATATGAACCCCGACATGACTGATCGAGGGTAGCAATTACATGTATGTTGAATAGTGCGGGTTTTTCTCTATTTTTTTATTTCTAATATGTGTACATGTAAAGGAATGAACAAAACAACACCAACCTTCAAAGAGTCCGGGAACCAACTTATACACCAGGTTCTGTAGCGTTTTGTCCGCCCTGGAGAACAAAAAGTCATAAATAAAATATATGACCATCCTGAAATTAGATGCTAGCATAACATGTATAACATGGATATGGAAAAATAGAATCATTTTCTCTGCAGCCAATCCATCCTCGATAATCCAGTGTCAATTCTCCACTCTTGAGAATTATCGGAACTTTGACTCTGGGTTATCGAGAATGCAGCCCATTATAGTCCTTGCATGATTTGATATATGAGTAAAAAGTCTTTGGACAATAGGTGAAAACAGACAATCGATCGTAAACAAAGTATATGAAATAATAATCTTTTTGGAAGAATATTTACTCTCAACGTCGTATCTTGTGAAAGTACTTTCCAAACACATTAAATGCACCAAAACAAAGGACTGGAAACATTCTTGAAATAGGAAAAGTATTCTTGACAAAGATCATAAACGACCTAGGATGAGTGACAAATTAAATATGTACCTGATGTTAAGTACTTTATAAAAGCATTAAATGCATACACACAAACCGACTGAAGACATTCTTGAAATTGGAAAAGTATTCTTATCAACGATAATATATGCCATAACAGATTAAAAATGTACCTGATGTTAAGGAGAGGTCTCGTCTTGTGTACCTGGACATCACAGATTGGACAGTACTTGCTCGTCTCAAGGTATGTTACAATGCATGTTCGGCAAACTGCAACAAAAAGCAAATATTATAGATTACTAGATTATTACACAAGCATATAATTATGTAATGCAATTTTCAAGAAATATGTGTTACATAGCTCGTCTCAAGGTATGTTACGATATATATACGGCAAACTGAAACAAAAAGTAATTTTCTATTAAGATAATTAGATTATTACACGAGCATACGTGTAATACATTTTTTAAGAACTTAGCTTTAGATTGCTCATCTTCATGATCAGGTATGTTACAATACAAGTCCGGAAAACTTGAACAAAAAGTAATTTCTTTTAAGATTCTTACATTATTACACGAGCAAATGTGTAATACAGTTTTCAAGAAATCAGTGTGACGTTGCTCAGCTCCGTGCAGGTATGTTACAATACATGTCCGGCCAACTTGAACAAAAAGTAATTTCTTTTAAGATTAATAGATTATTACAAGAGCAAATGTGTGACACAGTTTTCAAGAAATCAATGTGATATTGCTCATCTCCATGTTAAAGTAATTTCTTTTTAGATTAATAGATTATTACAAGAGCAAATGTGTGACACAGTTTTCAAGAAATCAGTGTGATATTGCTCATCTCCAAGAAATTAGCGTTGCATTGCTCATCTTCAGGTATGTTACAACACATGTACGTCAAACTGGAGCAACCAGTAATTATCTTTTAAGATTATTAGATTATTACACGAGCAAATGTGTAATACAGTTTTCAAGAAATCAGTGTGATATTGCTCATCTCCATGTATGTTACAATACATGTCCGACAAACTGGAACAAAAATTAAATGTTTAGATAGATGTTTTAATTTTAGGGTCTGGCTGATAAACTTTGTTTTACCTTACTATCCGGTAAATGACAACCCAGAATTTGGTCGAGTAGTATTAGTAATAACAAGGGTCAGCTGAAATTGATTTTTTTAAATACTTTCTCGTGTCTATTGACGTAAAAAGGCGTTAAACTTGATGTATGTTTTTATCGTAACATTTATTTTTCTCTCTTTGTATAAATGTATTTTTGAATATATATATTGCACGCAATGCTTGACCCGGAAATGATATTTATTTGACCTATTGTTGCAGGAAGCAGATTAGTCAGCTTTCTTGGATCTATTTATAGAACAATAGAATCACCAATCAGAAAGCTTTGTTGCGGAAATGGCTCTGCATGCGATAAAACAGGAAGTTTCGTAACATGTATAGTGCATACAAAGAAGGAAATCAGGTTTGAATTTTGATCTGTACTTTATTGATTTATCTTAAAAGATAATTGTAGCTTAAATAAGAATTGTATGATCAGTATCGAAATATGAAAATAAACGAAACGAGTGAGGGTGGTGATTTCGAAAAATAATTCAAAAATAGATTTATACAGATTCTAACTTGCAAAAAAATACGGTACTTATAAATAATATTCTTTTTTTAAAGTAATGTCTTTAGAACATGCTTAAAAGGGGCAGTAGCACTTTTATGAAATGTTTTTATTTCCATGTTTTTACTGAATGATAAATGAATGATTTTAATAGTGTCAAAATCTCATAATACAAACCAATCAACCAGCTGAACTTAACATTATATATTTGATTTATTACTACTTCATATAGTTTACATACATTGTCTTTCAATTGGAACCATTTATTTCATTTTCCTTGTATCACCTTATATTCCCCCTAAAACGTGCTACTGTCCCTTTAAGTTATGCTCAGTCAAACAGATTATAATATATTGAGGACACAACTCTTAAAGTCTTACAGGTATTTCCTTTTTTTAATTTGACATTTCAGTGAAATAAAATTCATAGTATGCCTATTTTGATATCATTTTATTGTTTCAGTTTTCTTACTCCTAAGTTGTTATTTTCACGATTCTCAATCACATAAATGCGCATTATATGACACACATTTCAGTTACGCATGGAAAGATTTTCATTGAATTTTAAAGAAAACGAAAAAATTATATTCTATTTGATTTCAGTCATATTGTTGGTTCTTCAGTCATATTCATAAATTATCTTGTGTTTTTTGCACTTGGTCTTAATTGTGCACGCTTTTCACGTAGCCAGCCAAAAAAAATCTGTCTTGAAGCGTTGCTAGTATTATTTCACCGCGTTGTTTACATAACATAAAAAATGTTACATTCTCGCTAAAACGCTGGCATCTTGTTTGCTGAAAAACGACACTAAAAGTCTCCCCCTTAGAATGCCCGTTTCAATATTTCTAGATTTTCAAAAGATTAAACGCGAAGCCGAATGACTATCATCAAGCTCTTCAAAAACCGGCTTTCAGAATTCAAGTTCGTTTTTTACTCGTCTAAATTCCTTTCTAGGTTTCATACGCACGAACTTCATTCACAACTTAGTCACGTGACTGTCATGTGATAGGGTCGTCTTGCCATCAATCACTGTCGACAGAGTAACTGATATTGACACTCGGTCAACGAGTACCTTCGTCAATAGGCGATGAGGCTCAAGAGGGGTGCCCTTTGTATCTCTTTGTATCTTGGCGTCAACGATGACACTACTTGTTAGAATAGTTATACAGCAACATGAAATTAAGCTATGACGATAATGAGTATAGCAATTTGGCACTCTATTCCACTAACATTTATGCACAGTTGACAAGTCAACAGAAGTATTTTGGAGCTTTGATGACACTCACATAACTTGTTCGATAGGCATTTTTAGAAGTTGGAAATAAGAAGGATAAAAAAATTCATGGATGATCAACTTCTTTAATCTTCTTTGTAATAAAGAAGTTGATCATCCATAAATCCCTTGTCTTCTTACTCATAAAACGTTCACCAGGTACCCATTCATACGACTGTTGTAAGACTGTCTTATTTGGTAAATGAATATCAAGCTAGTTTTTAAAAGACGGGAACATTCTCATGTGATTCACAAACCTCATTCGGATAAATATTGATTTAAACTGGTCCGCTAAATGTTATGTCGCCTTAACCAGTAAAATGAAATGTCAAACGTTCAACAGTAACAGACACTTGAATTTCAAAAACAAAGCATCAAATCTATGTACTCCTATTTACGTAAATGCTATCTCAAATCTTTCGAATTAATAATTCAATGCTTAATTTCGTTAACCGTAGCTTCTATTTTATCTACAGCGAAAACATGATATCAAGTTTATTGTCTGGCAAATCGATGGAAAATTACAAACAAGCATCAAATCTGTCTATGAATCTGGTTTCAAGTTTTGTTTCAAAATAATTTTTTTAATGTTTATCATTATCAAATCCAACGGGAATAGTGAGATATCGCTACGTTACGAAATCACAATCAATGGTGACGGATAAACGAATTTTGGGGGGTCAAACAATCCCTCCCTTTTTGCAATTTGCTCGGTTGTACATAATACGTTGACCTTATCACTATCCCCTTTTCATTAGATGAACACGCAGATAGCTTTTTTTCAAGTGGCAAACCTAAATCTTTATTGAAAGAAATCATATG
The DNA here is from genome assembly GCA_916613615.1 of Steromphala cineraria. Lineage (NCBI taxonomy): Eukaryota > Metazoa > Mollusca > Gastropoda > Trochida > Trochidae > Steromphala > Steromphala cineraria. The sequence goes on from OU744733.1 coordinate 48,897,534, forward strand.
CATTACGGGAATTATTCATAATTGCAAATGGTTGATCTTTACAACCTTTTCCGGAAAAATCACATTTGTACAAATTATGTAAATGGTACTTTCGAAGACATAAGAGAAAGATTGAGAGAGTTCGAACTTGGACGACTAGTGCTTATATCTTTTCACATAGAGTTAACATATAGTTGACAAAACCTTACTGTTTGTCCTTCACCTTAACATCTCACAGCAACTTACATAAGGATATACTACAACTCACTGGACCGCATAAAACCACACAACACTACACCAAACCGCGCCACATCCACCACGAGACAACAAAACACCACAACAAACCATAACAGCTCCAACAAAACCATATACTCTAACATACTGTACCCCAGCATACCAATCTTAATCATACCATGTCATAAATTCTATACCATAATATAACATAACATACATGTACAAATGTACCATACCATAAGATAGCAAAGCATTACATAACAGATCACACACTTTATCAAACCATACTCACCATAATGTACCATAGCATTCCATTCTTTATCATACCATTCTCTTTCATACCATGTCATACCACTTGATATAACATAACATACTATACCATTAGAAAGTAAAGCACACCATAACAGATCATACACTTTACCAAACCATAGTCTCTATAATGTACCATAGCATACCATGCTGTATCATACCATTCTTTATCATACCATGTCGTACCATTCTAAACTAGTGTTCAAAAGAAACGATACCATACAAATCGCACAATAACTCAATCCATTGCAGATTGATAAGACTAAAACATAGTTTTATCATTTCTTCAGTAGTCAACTAACTTCTATGCAAAATTTTGAAACATTGTCTTTTCATATTTGCGAGAAACATGTATTTAAAAAATCATCGATCTGGAATCTCCTTAACTAGGCGAGATAGCAGGGAGAAACTGGACACTTTCGCTTGTTTTAAAACATTCTAGTTCAATGACGCGTCAACGAATTTATGTCAAATAAAGTGCATTGTATCAACAAGATTGTTTCTTAGCTAAATTCAATACTTTATCAATTTTATAGTGAAATGACAAAAGTTCTGTGCATAAAACAACTTGAAATTTCGATTTATGCACCCCATGTGCGTTTGAAGAGACACAAAATCAAAAGTATTTTTTCCTGAAGAATGAAAATTTGCATACTTCTTTACAAGACATAATTATGCCTGTTAGGCACACTTAAATTCGACTCTGTCAGGTAATAGAGTTTTGTTTCGGAGGACGTTGAAAACTTGGTATCGTTTCTTTTGGACATTAGTTTATATCATAATATAACATACCATACCAATTCCATACAAAAAATAAATACTAAACACTAAACCAAACCGTACCATAGTGATCATACCATACAAATAGTTTAGGATTCTCAACAACACTACACACTGCGAAGACATACTACAGTACAAAGTATTTAGCACAGTATATACCACATGACACAAGATCACAATACGCCACATCATACCAAGTGACAACACATCAGAAACAGGAAATAAGGCTTCATGCCACATCATACCAAGTGACAACACATCAAAAACAGGAAATAAGGCTTCATTCCACATCATGTTCAAACGTTTGATACATTGTGACCTATTTCTATACATTGCACACGATAGAACAAGTAAAGTTTCAATGATTGATATTATATTAGAGTGCCAAAAAGAATAAATACATAATAATCATACATGTATAAGAACAGCAGGTGCAGAAGCAACCTTTTTTGAAAATGCCATATTTTCAAATTTTCCCTGACAATTGTCCGTTAATGTTTAATGTAATTTTTGGATAATGTCAAAAATTTTATAACACAATAAAAAAAAAAACATCCATAGTCCGAGAACGAATTAAGAAGATTCACATAGAGTCTATTGGCGGCCATTTGTATGTGAAGACCTTTAATTTATTATGTATATGAAAAAGGAATCGCATGGCTGAACTTTACATTATAAATGTGATTTATTACTGCTTCATTTAGTTTAAATACATTGTCTTTCAATTCACGGGAACCATTTATTTTCCTGACATCACCTTGTTTTTCCTCTAAAAACGTGCTATTGTCCCTTTTATAGTACACAACTTTATATTCTTATGCCCAAAATCCACGCAGAGACTTAATCAAATACATGTAGATAATTACTTGAGATTTAAAAATTAATAACATCTCTGCAATTTTTGCAATAAAATATCCACTACGTAAAATAATTTTCATGTTTAAGGCGAGGTATCTGGTTTATCAGCCCAGTTATTGCAGACAGGATACCATGCAAATGGGCGATTTCCGTGTGCTTGTAACTTCGTTTTTAAACTTCCTTTTTATGACACAGCATTAGTATGACTTCCGTCAACAAGCCAACTTACGATTTGCGGAATGTCATTTATTTCGAAGTGCGCATTAGCATAAATAATCCATTTTGTCATAAGTGTATTTAATGTCAATGAATAAATAGTCTCGCAAAATTTGAATTTCAAATGTTATTTCTAGGACATCTTGATAGAATTCCTAATGAAAGAAACATATTTTTACTTATGATGAGTTAGTGTGTGTATAAGTCATCCACATGCAAATGGTTTAGATTCAATTAAAATTGTGATCTAACAGACCCAAAAACCAAAAATACAAAATCCTGAAATATAGCACTAGGATACGTAAAGTAATTCATATACTTAAGCTGAATTTCCTGCAATAGACGATAAATTGGAATTGCCCATTAAAGTGATATTTGTTCCACATAACAATGTATAAAAAATTTTGGGGATTGCATATGTGAAAACCCGTTGATATTTATTTCAAAGAGAAAATGCGTATTTAAACGGAAGAGGCTTATGGTAAATGGTCAGTCAATTAACGAACATGTATTTGTAATTTCCAAGTTTTCACAATTTCGTTGATAAATTTATCTTCCGTTTTACGTAAGAGGGAATTTGTATTTAGAAAGGAAGTATTGTAACATTTTGGTCGTTACTTAAAGGTATTGTAAACTAGTGACACTAAACGTATCTGTTCCTTCAACTTGGAGCCCCGTTCGAATACGAATACATAGTTTACCTCGAATCATTGTTGACAAGAACTTCTACACGTCAACCGTCTATAAACCATTTACTTTCTTATCAAAATCATAAAAAATAGAGCCATTTGCTCTGTATTTTATCAGGATTCATATATTAGATATTGCTTAAGGGTTTTGTCAGTGTGGTCCCCACTTATTTATTCTAATATATAAGGTTTCAAGTATATGTTCTGCGGTTTAGATCACCAACTAGTGAAAGTAATAATATCAAACATTTAAAACTTGGTACCGGGATTTTCCCGTGAGCAAGCTAAGGGCTTCAATACGGAAAATAGGGTTTTTGACAATTAAGTGATCTTCGAGATCAAAAGGAAATCCGGACTTATATTCGGAAACATGGGCTTGCACGTGGAATTTCTCTAAAGTGACGCTCACATGGAATTATGATCATAAAACAATAAATGAATTACATCTTTTGAAAGTTTTAGATAGAGGATTATATGCAATAACTTAATGAGCAGATGAAATATTGGCGGTCACATTTACTATTGATGTTGTAGAAAGGGAAGGCTACTTTTATATGACATCAATTGGAATGAAATAAAAGCCCATGGGCTTCAATTCAAAATAAGTTTTCTAGTAGTAGCCAATGGGCATCTAAACGAGAGAGCTTGCTTTCGGAAAACGCAGGTAGGTTGACAAGCATATGTTACTTTTAAAGGGGCAGTAGCACGTTTTTAGGGGAAATATAAGGTGATGTCAGGAAAATGAAAATGAAAGATTTTAATTGAAGGACAATGTATTTAAACCTAGTGGAGCAGTAATAATTCAAATATATAACTTAAAGTTTAACCATGCGATTCCTTTTTCTTACACAAAATGAATTAAAGGTGTTCACACAAAATGGCCGCCAATGGATTTATGTTAATCTTCATACTTTGTCCTCTGACTATGGATGATTGGCTTATGTAATGAGATATTTGACACTGTCAAAATAATACATTAAGCATTTACTTACAATTATCAGTGAAATATTTAAAATATAAAATTGTCAAAAAACGTGCTACTGCCCCTTTAAGACAGTGAAAGTGTAAAGTCATCACAACCAGCTTGACATACACATCAACTTGTGATATACAAGTACATTACATTTCAGAAATGTGTTTATGAGAAGGATATATGTATAATTTGTTTTCCTAATAAGGCTTTCAACAGATAGAGGCGTTATTCATTTATTTATGTTAGACATACATTCAAATTCAAATAAATAAATAATATAAATAAAAATTATCATAAACGATTATTTTATTTTATATTAAAATGAGACTTAGAAGTTGGCTTTTCAGATTAAGTTGACTACATATCTGGAGGGATTTTTTTCAAGAGGTTTTGCTATGTCAAAAAAATTCTACTATTTCACTACAGTCTGAATGTAAGATTAGGCTTAAAGGGGCAGTAGCACGTTTTTTGATAAATTTACATTTTAAATATTTCACTTATAATTGTAAGTAAATGCTAAATGTATCATATTGACAGTGTCAACAATCTCATTACACAAGCCAATAATTCATAGTCAGAGGACAAAGAATGAGGCTTCACATAAAATCCATTGGCGGCCATTTTTTTGTGAACACCTTTAATTCACTTTGGTAAGAGAAATGAATCGCATGGCTGAACTTTACGTTATATATTTGAATTATTACTGCTTCATTTAGTTTGAATACATTGTCTTTCAATTGGAACCATTTATTTTCATTTTCCTGACATCACCTTATATTCCCCCTAAAAACGTGCTACTGCCCCTTTAAGGTACAGGGGTGAATTGCATGAAATAGAACAGTCACGTAGAAAATTTTTAAGTGGTACTCTGATCTTTACATCAGTATAATAAATTCTATATTAGAACATATTTCTTCCTAACAGAAATCAACTTCAATACATGTAATGATATGCGTAATTTACAAAATGGTCGTCTCTATATTGTGTAGAACTTCTTTGAGAGGCATTTAGAAGCTTGCTTGATAACGGTGTGAGTATCTACACCGAAACGTCGCATTTCATGCAATAAAGAAGTTGACTAACCATAAGAACTTGTTCTTTTTCGTCATATCGTGTAAATGGGGTTACGTTACCTTGTTCAGACGCAAGGAAAGACACAAAATTCTCCTAGATGATATTTGACATACCATTTTTCTGAGGGAATAGAGATAAAAAGCGTGTATTATATTTCTCAGTGTATAAAACTATAACGAAGTGATGATTAACCATCAATAATATTATTATACACCTTTTACTTTTATGGCAATCTTTCTTTTTGAACCAAAATAACGAATGTGCTGGGATGTCAAAAAAATATCAAAATATTATACAGGCAGTTGGAATCATATTTCCTTTCATAAATATGACAATTGTAAATCGTACAATCATCACCTTTAACGGGGCAGTATCATTTTTTGAAAATTTTATATTTTTAAATTCTCACTGATAATTGTGTTGAATGTATTAATTTGATAGTGTCAGAAATCTCATCACACAAACCAATGATTCATTGTCAGAAAACAAATCATAAAGATTCACATGAAGTCCATTGGTGGTCAGGGTTACCTTTTCTTACCTTATCTATTATATATAGTTGTTTACAATTTAACGTGTTAATCATGCTTTTCTAGTGTGTATCTCAAGTGATCTTAAGTGTGATCTTAAACTGTGTAAGAACCGTCAGGTGACGCCTTATTTCTTATTGGTGTGAACATCTTTAATTCATTTTGTTTAAAAAAGGAATCGCATTGCTGAACATTACATTATGTATTTGATTGTCTTTCTATAGGAACCATTTTTTTTCATTTCTGACACCACCTTATTTCCCCTCTAAAAGCGTGCTGCTGCTTAAGATAAAGATACGGAAAACTTCAGTTGAAGTGACGTAGCTGATTTACAGTGCGTTGAAATAAAATTAGTATTCTTAACACGAAATGTTAAATGTCAACTGAATACATGTAATGAAAATAAAATATTTCCGGTTCAATGAAATGATGACGCGATTGCTAAAACATTTCTGGTTTTAATGAAATGATGCCGCGATTACAACAAAACAATTTGTGATACAACGTGGTATAGTGATTGAATTCGGACTTGGTTAAACTTCATGGTGATATCGTTTTTATCTACGTAATGACGTAATTGAATGACGAGTATCCTGTTTTGATGCGAAAACAAAACTTATTCTATCCGTCATCGTGATATGTACAAACTGCCGGTTAAGTGAGTGGGAATGGTTAACATGTTAACGTTGTATCTTTAGATCAATTGTATCATTCACATTATCAACAACAATTTATATTCGGACCACGTTCAGACCGTGAACGTATCATAAAACATGAAGTCAAACTTTATCAATTTGATTAAAACGAAATATTAAAATTGGTTAAGATTTACTTAAAGTTGCATCTGATTTTTAGGTAAAACGAGATATATGACTAAGTCTGACTTATGACAAGACACCAAAGCATAAATCATCTATGGCTGTTCCTTGTTCCGGAATTATTTCGTTTGAAAACTTTATTTATTGTTACATTTCGATACCAACAAAATCTTAAATCAAATATTACGTGTCAAAAATACTTCCTGATTCGTAATAACTTCTAGGAAATTCTAGTGATCAGAGTTTTATTTAGGTTTAGACACGTTTTGGCTTTTTCCTCTACTTTCGATTTTAGCTCTACTTTCCTATAGTCAATTGCATCAAATTAATAGATTTTTGTGAACACATTTGACTTGACTTGAATAACCCTGTAAATGCTGGAAATCACCTTTATATATTTATAGTCAGCTCTAATGACTTCATTTATTTTGTATATATTTATTTATATTTTTTGTCGGAGTTTAAAATTATATGATATTATTTTTGTTTTCTTATTTCCTTAATTTGTTTAATAAAACAATGTAGATTTGTAAATGAGGATAGCAGCTTTGAAATTCTAATCTTTATAGATTTTCATACTTTAATCTAATGTTTTCTAACAAATGCAAGGTTTTTAGAGTTTTAGGTTTTTAAGTTCACAAACGAGTACATCGTGATTCCCCTTTGATGTAATAATCACAAAGAAGGCTTTGACGGTTTAATCGTCTTTTCAAATTTACCGAACAACATGACATTGTAAAATAAACATTTTTTAAAGTGCGTTAAGCTTTCAGTGCGAAACACGTTAAACTTGCTATGGAGAATGATCTATTGTAATTCAAAAGAATATCTCTATTTCATGTTAATCCTGTGTCGAAGTTGAATATCACATCTATGATATATCACTTTCCGTAATCATAAACTGGATTTTTATTGTGGGAGTGTATGGTGTCCTTCTATAATGCCTTTATGATTTGCCTGAAATTAAAGGGGCAGTAGCACGTTTTTGGACAATTTTATATTTTCAATTTTTCAATGATAATTGTACGTTAATGCTAAATGTATTACTTTGATAGTGTCAAAAATCTCATTACACAAACCAGTCATCCATAGTCAGAGAACAAATTATTCAGATTCACATAAAATCCATTGGCAGCCATTTTTGTGTGAACACCTTTAATTAATTTTGTGTAAGAAAAGGAATCGCATGAAATAACTTTACATTTTATTTTTGATTTATTACTGCTTCATTTAGTTTAGATACATTGTCTTTAGTTTGGAACCATTAATTTTCACTTTCCTGACATCACCTTATACTCCCCATAAAAACGTGCTACTGCCCCTTTAAAGGGGAGGTAATCATAATACTACTCTCTTAAGCTGATCATCATCTATGTTAAGAACACGTGAATGGAAATCAACAGATGACGGCAGTAACTATGCTTACAATTTACTGGGACGGATTGTTTAAAAATTGGTTGTAAATGCTTATATAAACTGTGTGGAATTTTTCATCAATCTAAATCTGTAAATATGTATTTTTCATTCTTATGTCGTTAAATTGCTCCTGAATACAAACATTTTTGGTCATAAATCATGATGTAAATTAGAAGTGACATGGTCAAATCATCAAAATAAAGAACTGACATAGTCAAATCATCAAAATATTAATCTTGTGTACTCAAATCCTTAAATTGGCGTAATATTACTTTATGTTTATAGTATCATATTTATTGAGCCTTTAATGCAGTATGATTTTAATAATGTAAAACCAAAGAGCATAATATACAGTCAGAATTTAAATACACGGAGGAAACATTCATGTATAAATTTTCACTGACAGGTAAAGAAATAAGACGTCACCTGGCGGTACTTACACAGTTTAAGATCACATTGTATCGGCACTCACCTGACAGTTAATGTTGCCAACTTGAGATACACACTAGAAAATCATGATTAACACTTTAAAGTGTAAACAACTATAATAGATAAGGTAAGAAAGGGCAACCCTGTAGAACACAGAAGAGCAAACACAAATTTACATTTAGGTTACAACTAACATTTTACAGGCCATTTTCTCTCCACAGAGGCAGGTCAAGTCATGAAATGTTGATACAGCCTCTGTTCTATTACGCGAAAATCCGTGGGTTCCGGCAGTTTCTCCTGGCGGAAAAAAATTGCACCAAAATCCATTTGAATTTCTTTAGCAAATGACAACGCTTCTCGCATGGAAAGGGTGGTTCATATCACAATGCCTTTGCCATGATCCAGTAGCCAAAATGATTTAAGAACAACGTCGCAGATTGCACTACTAACTTTGATTGCCTCCAATCAGGTATCTCCCATTCTGGCCCACAAACTCGGCGTAATATAACAGAGGTTGTATCAACATTTCATGACTTGATCTGCCTCTATGGGGAGAGAATGTATACAGGCATGGCGGCGTCATCCTGTGGTACACTCACCTACAACTAACAACTAAGGTAATGGGACATTACCCTACAGTTCTTACGTACATGTACGCTGTAAACTATTCAGGAGACGCAGAACAGGAATGGCAGAACCATTTTAATGAAAGAGGTGGCTGACAGTGAAGATAAACAATCACAAAATGATATACACACGGGTGCAAACGGGAGCAAAGACTCGTAATCCTTAGAGATTAACTATAGAACTTACATGTGAGATAAGAGTGACTTGCCCTGCGTTACTCAACTGTGAAAATTCAACATTTTACAAAAAGGCGTCACCATGCGGTATTTCCACGGGTGCAAACAAAACACACACAACAAAAAACAAAACATTGAAATTTACAGCTAACATTGCTAGGTAAAGATGTGCATCCACAGAAAGACAAGCGAGTTGTGCTAAAACAATTTACACTGTAAGCATCGACGAAGATTAAAAGAAAGGCTTGAGCTACCAACGGGAGTAAGGAGGCGACTAACGACAAACAGTGCACATGTAGGTAACAAGGTGTCGGCATTCGGTACTGAGCTGATATAAGTATGTGCATCAAGAGAAATACACTGTAGACTGTAAGCTGATACCGAAAGTAATAAGGCATACCCTTCGGTACTAACAAGAGTGAAGGCATTCAATGATTACCATTTTGAATTAATATTTCTCGCCTAAGGATAATACAGAGGAATATATGGATGATAACTTCTTAATTCATTGTATGCGACGTTTCGACACCTATTCTTGTGTCGTTATCACACACAAGAATCTGTGTCGAAACGGCGCATACAATAAACAAAGAAGTTGTCTTCCATTTATTTCTCTGCAGTATTTTTATTACAATTTCTAAAATGCCTCTCAAAGACACTAACCTAAGGAACCACACACGAGCATAGATAAAACATTTTAGACCGTAACCAAACAGTGAAGGTGAGATTGCGTCACCCTGCGGCACACACAAGAGCGAGGACACGAAGGAAGACTAACAGTGAAAATGCTACGGCTTTATCCTGCGATATCAATATTTACATTCAATTATTACCATGGCTGAGACAAGAATGTGCAATCCGAGAACACACAAGTGCAAAGACAAAACTGTGAGCTACGACTCAAAGTAAGGCATCAAAGTGCTACGTTGCTGTATCTACAAGAGTGAAGACTCAACTAATAGCGAAGGAAAGAAGTTGTCACCCTGTGGGTTAAAAAAATCACAAAAGAGCAAAGACAAAACACTGTACACTGTGAGCTACGACTAAACAGTAAGGTATCAAAGTGTTACGTCGCTGTATCTACAAGTGAATACACAACTAACAGTGAAGGAAAGAAGTCGTCACCCTGCCGGTGAAAAAATCACACACGAGCGAAGACAAAACACTGTACACTGTGAGATATCACTAACACTCAAGGCTATGAGGCGTCACCCTGCTGCGGTACTCACAAGAATGAAGACACTCGATGATGGACGTAGCGTCGATGAAATAACCTCCACATAGTACGCACACCAGGTGATGGTTTACTTCCTCCAGACGAGCTCGCGTCGTTCTGTGCATCTTTACTTCTTTCTATCCTTCCATCGGTAAGAGAGGCCGCTGAGCTCGGTTAGTTGTATCCGGAAATAGCCTCAAATTGCCATATCCGTTCACTCACTGCAATGAACAAACAGTTAGAATGTAGCGCATGTTAGGCAGATCCATATGCGTCAATCATTACTGCAATGTACATGAAATTGACATGCTATGCGTCGCAGCGATATCTATCTTTAACATAACGCTCGCATTTAAACAGTTCTCATAAAAATGCGTGTCACATCGCAAGATAAGCGTCTAGCTGTGGCTCAACTTCATTCGCCTTTTACACACTGTGAAAAAATTAAGTCCATAAAATTAAACTATTACCCACTCGTTTTCAATGCGAGTTTCACTGAAGCGGGAAAGCAACGCTGCTATGTCGGCAAACTCTGTACAGTTAGGGTCGAGGTTCAAATGTGAAGTCGTTTTAACCAATGAAATCGTAAGGTTTTATATTTCGGGACAAGGAAATGAACTCGTTAATTTGAATTTTCCAAAAACATAATGGCATATTAAGAGAATTTATAAGTGGGTCAGAGGTAGACATCTTTAAAAGTAACAGAGGATGGTTCAAAGAGATAGTTTAAAGACAAAAAAACACATGTTTTCAAAATTGATCATTTCCTTTAATTTTATCTTACTCTTTACTTCTATTTCACTCAATCATATGTTAATCATTTCATATGTTGTTTCAGATGTAAATTTGCCACAGTAGAAGAACAGAATCAGGTTCATAGCAGATTGGTTTTAGATTCGTAAACAGGCGAGATTTGTTATCTCTTAATGTTTATATCAAATCAGTATTTGACAATAAAACACAAACGAATAAAAAACCCATACATGTATATTAGTAACCCTGAACAAAATAAATTCTTTCAAATACCAAAATTTACCATTTTAGTTTGATTATAAACTATGATAGCCGGAATTAACTTAACTTAACAAATTTATGATATTCGTTGAAAATATGTTTTGTTCGTTTGCAGTATCAACAAAGCGGAAATCCTAACATAGGTTCGTTATTTCTCCATTTTAGAAGATGCTAAAGCCAAAAATTAAAAGTAGTATATTTAGATATTCTAAAAAACATCTACGATTTTAAGAATGACTGCTATCAAGTACATACTGTTAAAAACGTCGCGGATTCTAGTTCGAGAGTAAATCCTGTATCACGACTTTAACTATGGTAAAACCTGCACACCTTTGAATAATTTACCAAATCCTGGTTTTTACTTTACTTAGTTAAGTGACGCATTCACATATAACACACCATCGGTAATTTCAAAATAGATCAAGTATTTATGTTTGATCATTGAGGTTAACCTTATAATACTAGTATTCAACATTGTAAAACGGTTTCTTGTTTGGTTGACAGACACCGCATTTAATCCAACAACATTGAATTACACTTGTAATTATTCAGCTAGTTTATTCATTCTCGCAAAAATATCGAATTATTCTAAATCGATAAGCAAATCCAAATATTATCAAAACAGAGAAGATACGATATTTATAAGTAAAATAATTTGAACATTAATTGATCGAAATTGTTTTTCATGCTGCAACAGATGTTCATTTTCTAATATCAGCATGAATGCTACACAACGTGGAAATAATATAATTTTCAAACACTTTCCGGGCAGGAGGATTTCGTGTTTACGAAACGTATAAACTGCACGCCGCATACGAAATCTCCTAATTGTTTTACGCACTTTTACTTAAAGTGACTTAAGTGACACAATGGGTGCCGAGTCGCGAGACTGTTAGTTTCAGCACATGTTCGGCAAGTTTGCGTGATTTTTAGGGCAAGTAATAAACAGAATACTAAACTTCCTTCCATTAAAATGCTATTTTTATTAAAATAAACTCATGAATGATTTAGTATCAAAATCGCTCTCGCTTGTTTTATACAAAATCATTAACTCGTTTAATAAAAGTAGTATTAAATGGTAGTTCGTTTAGTATCCTCTATATATCTTACGAGTTCATTTTCAGTAAACAAAACAGAGGAGCCACCCTCGATTGTGCTTTTCGGTTACAATCAATAACAGAAAACACCGCTTGTATAAAGGATAAACAATTAACTCTGAACAACCTATTGTAGTTTTCCAATTGTGGAAACATCTCATTAATTTTATATTATGTCTAATTATACTTTCATAAATTCCTGCACACTAATCAATTTCTATCTTTGAACCTTATTAAATCTTAATGCATACTTTAAAGTTAAGTAACATGATGCCGTTCGTTTTTAGAACGAAATAATCAAATATTTCAAAAGATTGTTTTGAAAAATCAAATCCTTATATTCAATAAACTCTGCAAAATACAACAAAAATTGTACAATTAAGTCATGTGTATGTTTTTATATTTAAAAATATGATGGAAAGTTATTGGTTATGTATATATGTCCCAGATGTTAAGTAATTTGAAAGCTTGAATGAATAAAGAGACGCGGAGGCGACAACCTTGTCTTGTTCCAACAAATAAACGCGTCCAGCTTTCAGGAGAGTGTGTCTATTAAAACATTACAAGAATGTCATATTGTACATGAAAATACAACCGGGATGTTTTTGTAAAACGAAACTAAAGAATGACTCCTGTATATCCAATTAGGATGTTCACAGGTTAAATTGGTTAAACCAATCTGACAATTCAACCAATGTATGCACTTATCTCATTTACTAGTCCTCTCGTGTAAATATGGAATGATTTTTGTCTAAATCATCCGCTTGATTTGTTGTTAAATGGTTTAAAGACATTTAAAGAAATAGTTGTAATCATCTGATTTGTTATCTATGTTAAATGGTTTAAACTGATCTGATTTGTTATCTATGTTAAATGGTTTATACTGATCTGATTTGTTATCTATGTTAAATGGTTTAAACTGATCTGGTTTGTTATCTATGTTAAATGGTTTAAACTGATCTGATTTGTTATCTATGTTAAATGGTTAAAACTGATCTGAAAAGCGTTCTCATGAAACTGAATACCTTAAAATCGTCATAATTTTCTCTCTGAAATGGTTTAAACACATCTGATAGGATATCTTTTGTAATATGTTTTCAAATCAACAGATGGTTGTTAAAGATAGTTGAAACACAATTCACTTTCTAAATATTTTTAAATAAATCTGATTTGTGATAAATCGTTCAAATTAACTGATAATTTTTCTAATGCATACTGGGTCAGAATTTACACAGTTGTTTTCTCATGTATATATTGGTTTAACCTCATCTATTTTAATGTACAATTGATCAGAGAAGTGCTATGGATTTGCATGACGATATTCCCATTTCTCAGCCTTAAACGGTTAACCTCAACTCAAAAGCTATCCATTGGCATAAAATAAGTACTAGTATTATTTTAATTTCATCAAAGGAAAAGAACTATTTAGATCAAGAGAAGTGTTATCGATACTTGTTGCAGCATCACATAAAAATGATGGAACCAAAATTCACTTCAACCTATTTTTTTGTCAAATATTCTAAAACTAGCTGTTGATAAAGAACTGTGGTGAAAGATAATTATTTTACAAAATAGGAACGTTTTCGCATTTGATTTCGTTGCAAACAAATAAAGGCTAGGATATTGATTAAATCAGACGAGTGTACATGTAATCATCAAACATAATTTTTTTTTTTTTTTTTTTTTTTTTTTACATAAATAATTGAATGCCGTTGAAGAAAATAAGAGTCTTTCATATCCTCACTTTTTTTAAAGATTAATTAGATAAAACAATTTTCCTATTTTAAAAATTAAGATATTTTGTTAAATGTCATACAGTTGGAAATTTTGTATTTCCCCAATCTGACTTTTCCCCGCAAATAGCCCTTACATTTATTGGGTAACTGTAAACTAGTTATTCAAAGTCTTCATTTGTTCAAACCTTGTCATTTCCAAAACCAATTACGTATTAGGGACACATACATGAACTTATCAAGTCACTTTATGACATAAGAATCAAACGAAGAAGACACAAAGACTTCCAATTTTGATAATTCGATTCACATAAAAAACGTGCTTATCAAAAGAATGCTTAACAATTTTAAGTCATATACCGTTGAATTTGGTAAATGATACTAACATATTTATAACACACCACGTGTATATTATCACGTTGATGTCAGGCATTTCATCGTCAAAATGAAAAGTTAACTTTGAAAGTAACCGAGAACTTTAGGTTAACCATTTTTCAATTTATTTGTTACACGTTTAGTTAAGGTAACCAATGACTCAATGAACCCATAAATGAATTTCATCTGATGATGTAAACATAGTATCAAATGTTTTACAGTCATGTGACTTACTTTTGCTTTAAAACAATACGTCCCATAACGATGATAGTACGTTATGAGCTATATTGTTCATTTGATATAATTGGTTTTGCTTCCAGAGCGACTTCTTACAATTCGAAATGATATTTTGTAAGAACGGTAAACTATCAAAAACTAATGTCGCAGGAAACTTTGAATCTGATGTACTTATTTTATAGATCAGCTAACTTCTTGTTACTTGTCAAGGACAAACATATAATACCTGATAGTGTCAATTTCATCAACAGAATTAGGTCAAGTAAGTGATACGAAAATTTCTTCGAAAACTTTCGAGTTTCCGTTTCAACATTTCAAGAATTTAAATTCTTTCTTCATCAGTTTTGCAGTTATAAGATTTGCTCTTTCTGATCTTGATCTTAGTTTATCAGAGCACTTGAAGTCATCAACACCAGGACTGTACGATATCGATCGCTGGTAAATATTACTATTATGGCGTCGTTATATTGTCAGTTATATTCTAAGTAACGTTGACGCGATATGTTTTTAATTACTATGTTACGGCAATGTTAATAGTGCTATCAAATATACAGATAAGGTTTATGTTACCGAACAAGCCTACTTAATTAATAATCATCATTAATTGTCATTAAAGGTTAAACTCTCTTTCAATGTTCAACTGTTTTCTTGAAAAACACTTTAAAGCAATTAAAAGACCTTTAACATTCAATATTGTTTACGATGTGAAGAAAGACTAACCAATGTCTTTTGAGAAAAAAGGTACTATTTTTAGCTAAATTTATCAAATCTAGGTCCTTGCATGCAAAAACAATTACGATTTTCACAGTAACGTGCACCAAACCATTAGTACAGTTTGTTCTAACTAAGTCATAACCTCAAAGTGAACATTCAAGGCAACAATTGGGGGCGGGATAACGCAGTGGTTGGAGCATTCGGCTTCGGATAAAGAGGTCAGTGGTTCGAATCCCGCCAGGGGCTCGGCAACTTTGTCTGCAGTAGAGAACTGTTCTACACGCAGTAAGGTTTGGGTGCAATGCTACACTGAAATTCAGCGCAGTACCACCCATGGTTGCTAGTTCCAGCCGATGCTCGCAGGTTTCACTGCAATACATAGCCACAATGGTGTTGCGGGCTTTCTCCCTGCAATAATACAAGCAGCCGCGATATAAGTGAAATAATCGTGAAAGCTCACCTCACCTTCAAGGCAACAAAGGGGAATAACTACAAATAAATGAATTTGCTTCAGCTTACGGACATCATTCGGTCTTTCAAAAAAATATTACAAAGAGACAGTAGCACAGTTTTTTATGGAAAATGTTATATTTTAAAATTTTCACTGTTAATTGTACGTTAATGCTAAATACACAAACCAATCATCCATAGTCAGAGAAAACATTATATAGATTCAAATAAAGTCAATTTCTAGGTAATTTTTTGTGAACACCTTTAATCTATTATTCTGTTTAAGAAAAAGGAATCGCTTGCCTGAACAATATATTTATATTTGATTTATTATGGCTTATTTAGTTTCAATACATTATCTTACAATTAGAATTTCCATTTCCTGACATCACCTTATATTCCTCTAAAACACGCTACTGCCCCTATAAGTAATATTCATAAACTAAAATACTTTCACACAATTACTCTTCACATTGCTCAGAAAAACATAATAGTACAGAACAGAACAGAACAGAACTTTATTACACTCAGGCCGATATCCTACACTCAGGGGCAAAAGAAACGATACCATATAAAATACATGATAGGTTAAGCTACGAGTGATAGTTACGGCTGAAACTGGGTTAATTCGTGTCTTCGGGAGCTAACTGAACTAAGTTTTTAATTTCAAAGCTATATCTGTTAACGCTTTTGAAATACAGGCCTTTCAAAAAACGCCGTTTAAAAATCTCCTTAACTAGACGAGATAGGAAAGCGAAAATGTGTGTTTTTAAACCGACATACAGGCAAATTGCGTGAACAAATTAACTTCTACCCGGGTTATTTATATTGATAACATCTTATATTTATAAGATTTTTACATTTCATATTTCTTTAATTCCAATTCAAAAGATTATGACCAAAATAAACATTGAAAAAGCTGTTTTTGGACCCCTCGTGTATTTGAACAGTCATACAGTTATACATATCATACTTTGATGTTTGAAATTGTGAGTACTTCTTCACAACTGATGTGCCTATCACAAGGGTTCGTAGTCGCATTTCATTTACAACAGGATTTTGTTCTGTACTCTTAAACAAAATTTGGTATCGTTTCTTTTGCCCCTGAGTGTAAAATATAATCATATAGGCTAAAGCAATCAATAAACACAAAATATTGTTATGATCTTGAAATATTTTGTAAAATCTCGTATATCAAAAAGGTCTATTGTGCTATTGTCACTGTTCATTAATTAACATAACTGAAATCGTTCTTAACCCGGAAATAGTTTACCATCGAATTAAAATGGCCGCATTTCTATTGTAGTAATTTAATCAAACGTGGATGTCAACATAACACGAAGTTAAAAATCACATCACATCACATCACATGACATGAAAAATCGTATTTTTTTAATAGTTTAATAATTTCAAACGAACACAACTCAATTATCAAAGAAATCTTAAGTTCATCGTTTATCGTTATATGGTTGACATAAACTGCAACGACGAACTAGCAAACATTTAATCCATCCTAGCTATATTTTATCATTTATAAAACTTGTTACAATTATATATCTTGCAACATACAATAGAACAAACACTTATTACGACTAAGCCTCCCTGACCCATTCATCGAAATAATAAGAATTTAAAAAAAACACCATTATTTGTGATTTTGTGAATAGTAAAGTTTATCTGTGCTTACACTTAAAGGATGACAAATCTAACAAACACTAAGAAAATATGTATAAGCGAAAGAACAAACATGATTTTGAAAGATGTCCAATTTTATCATTCGAACAACTCAAAGTGATCCAATAGCTCACGTCAATGAGTACAACACAAATTATTGGAAAAAAATTCCTAGCTTTTGAACATCAACCATCAACGATGGGAATTCAGTCATTCAACCCAAGAACGAATAATTATTCACAAATTTACCCTTTAGTTTATCTATAGTTTATTTCCTATCGAGCTTTGCCTGATGGGAAAGTACCTATTTCTCTATGCGATATATCCCAAAAGTAAATTAAATGTATAGTGAATTTAAACCGGAATTAACGAGCTAATTACCTACTTAACGATGCTCTTATGACCAACTAAAAATCCACACTCATTTAAAGCTATTGTAATTATTCGTGAAACTTATCATAGTAAGGATGACAATCCGGTTTAACTAAAGAATAAAAGATGATGTGTAAATTTATGCGTGCTCAAGTTAATGTTTCATAAACATTTAACCACAAAAACACTCATGGTAAACTTAAGGACAAACTACCAAACAGTATCCTAGATTTTTATCATTCTGTTCTCAAAATAACAAGGAAAGCAACTGCATCAATTAACGAAAGAACAAATAATCATTTAACTAAGGGACATATTACCATGCATTTAAAATAGTATCCTAGCTGGTTAGCATTCTAATCGTCAAAATAGTAACGAAAACTACTTCATCAATTAACGAAAGAACAAGTAATCATTTAACTTAAGGACATATTACCATGCATTTGAAATATTATCCTAGTATCCTTTATTATTCTATTTGTAAAAATAATAACGAAAGCTACTCTATCATTTAACGAAAGAACAAGTAATTATTTGTAAAGTTAGCTGAGCTTTAGTTATACACAAACTCTATCAAAACTTTGCAAATTTTTATAACAAATTACAAGAATAAACACGCACTTATCCTAGTTCTTGTTATCAATCATGAAACTACTAAGGAAAATTCCGTTAATTAACTTAAAGACAAACCCTTATTTGTTAATTTATCCGAGCTATAGTTTATCCTTAAACGATGAAATTCTCCTGAGAAACTAAAGAATACAACCTTAAAGGACAAACACTTATTTGATAATTTATCCGAGCTATAGTTTATCCTTAAGCGATGCAATTCTCATAAGAAACTAAAGAACAAAATTTTAAAGGATAAACACTTATTTGTTAATTTATCCGAGCTATAGTTTATCCTTAAAGCGATGAAATTCTCATGAGAAACTAAAGAACACAAGTTAAAAGATTTATCCTAAATAGAATTAAACGTTTTAAACAATGACAATATGGGAACTTACAAGGACATACAACACACAACACATTTGCATAACAAACACAAACCTATCCGTAAGAGTGTATTTTGATGTTCTTCTTTTACTCTTATTTGCATATACACAAAACACTACCCACGATTTTTAGCTTCCCACTTTTCGATACAGAATGTAAAGGCATTGTTACGGAAACGAATTTTACTCTTTTTTCTCTTGAAAGAAACAATTTTGACGTGAAACATGCAAGATAAATTATCAAGACATGAATTCAAGCTCTACACATTATTACCAACGAAACGGCGGTGTCGATTCGTTCGCGTTGCGTTCCAGCTCGCTTCTTTTTTCTGTCTTCCTCGCGTCTTCTTTTTATACAACTGTTTAAGGGCTCTTAGCTGTCCTGTTTGAGGACATAGTTAAAATACCTCTAAGGGCGCTGAGTGCAAATAAATCGGCGAGATCGTCTTTGGCAACGTTACCTATGAATTGTTCAGCATGTCATTTCAACAAAACTGACGGAAACTTAGTTGAAATTTAAACGGAGTTATATGAGAAAGATAACGGTGATCACTTTAACTAAATTTTCCGGATGCTAATGTTTGGTACTATTAGGGGCATGTAAATATGATCGAGTAGTAAACAAAAAGGTGCAAGTGTTTACAACTTCACCACAAACTCGTCACAGCGCTTAAAACTTTGACCAGGGGATTGTAACGCTTGACAATACGCTACCTCGGTGGGACTTTATAAATAAAGCATAGACCACCCAGTCGCTGACCGTACTAACAGACAGATTAGCATATCAGCTACAGGAATGAAGATCAGGCGAGCGGACGGAATTGACGCCATCTTGAATTGAGCAATCTTCGAAGGCAGACGACACGAAGTCAAATCGGAGCGTGACAGCTCCGGAGAAACCGGATCGCGGTTCGGAAAGGGTTCCGATCGGTCCGAGAGGGGTTAAGAAAGCTGACCTACCTT
This sequence comes from Steromphala cineraria, assembly GCA_916613615.1. Lineage (NCBI taxonomy): Eukaryota > Metazoa > Mollusca > Gastropoda > Trochida > Trochidae > Steromphala > Steromphala cineraria. The sequence continues at coordinate 48,917,482 of OU744733.1, forward strand.
GTAGGGGTTGCTCAAAGGGCAGGGGAAGCCTGTAGCGCTCCGCTGCGCTTAAACTAGGTTCATTCTTGTGTGCTTGTCCGTGGTGATCACGTGATCAAGCTGGCTACACATCGCTTTAAGCCAAGGTAGAAAATTCACACAAATTCGCGCGCATTTTTTTATTGTGAATCGTGTTGTTGGCATTGTGTGGTTTAAATTGCGGGAAAACTAGCTTTTAATGGATGGGTGATTATGGAAGGTGATTCATATAACGTTATGATATGACAATGATTACACAAAATGATGTATGGTGTAGTTTTCTAACGACTTCTGTATCGATGCGGCACATAACCGTCGAGGTTTAATGAATGCGCTACGCCCTGTTTATTTAAAGACACACCGACACATTTTTGTGTTTGTAAATATTTTTTTCTGTTACTTGTTTTAGTTGAATGGGCGAAAGCTGTTTCCGTTCCGTGTTTTATTTTAAGCTTTTCTAAATATTGCAAGCCGAAACACTGGCGTTTCTCTGACTATTTTCTGTGTCCTTCGGACAAAATGTTTTTCATAAATTTATAGTGAATTCAATTAATTTATCTAAAAAAAATTATCTTCTAAATTTTTTTGGAAATGTTTTCTTTTCTTCTCAAAGTTCTTTGAGCATTTGGAGGAAACGCATAACGTTAACAAGAGAAGAACGAACAACAAAGATTATTACTATATAGGAAAAAGGAAGCACAAACAAAAAGAGAACGAAAAACAAAGACCACGGCGAGAAGAACGAAAGAGAGAAATAAAAGGGGAAATTCTTTTGGTAGACGGCAAAAAACGTTAAGAAAGAGTAAAGAATAAACGAATATCATGTTAAGAAGAGGAAAAACTGAGAAATATTACCCGAAGAAGTTAAAAATGATTTTTTCTGACATACTCAAAGCTACTAAAAACAGTTTATTTGGGAAACAAAGGATTTAGAATAATCGTCGATAAGGTGTTGAATATAATTACAGACGATTTCTGCCTCAAATATGAACAAGACGTTTTTTTCTTCAATGAGAAATTTGTAAAGCTCCCATTAGAATTCAGCAATATTGTATAACACATGATATCCAATACCATGCAAGTTTTTAAGCCATTCCGTTTTAATTTTTACTGTAAATTTCTATATTTTTTTCACATTTTGCTAAGGTTGAGTTGAGTTTTTTAAACTCATTAGAATTGTTTATTGGTATGTATTATATGTGTCATTTAAGCTATCGTATAAGACTTTGAAACAAATTTATGCACTTTTTAAAAAATTCTGTTTCCTGAATATAAAAAAGTTTCATAGAGTGATTGGGCAATATTTCAGCCATTAGCGGCGTTGAAGTGTTTCATAGACGACATAGAAGTTGACAGAATCAACCCATATTAAATAAATGGCTTAAACTAATCACAGACCGGTTTTTTTCATTTCATGCATGTTTTTTTCTCAAATATGTTTATTCAATTCTTAGCCAGTGACAAATAACATAAAATGAAGTGCATGGTTCCGTGTTTTCATTTTATAGAAGAGCTCAGACATTAAGGATGCTCAGTATTGTTGGGATTTTAGGATATTGCAATACAGAACTTCATGAACGTATCGGTACACACTTCTGAAATAATCTATCACATTGTACATTTTAACATTGACTATTACCATCTAAAATTGTAGAGAAATACAGGCTATTGAAACCACTAGTTTACTGAAAGTTGTAGAAAAGTGTGAACTTGTGTTGAGAAAGTAAAAAGCTATAAAACAATCTACCTTTTCAAAACGGCGGACAGCTAAGTAATGATTGCTGTTCTTTGATCTGCTCTTTAGGGAGAGATCATGCGAAGTCTTATAAACTAAAATCCAAAAGAAACGTCCCCTCGGTATTTGATTCTCGATAGAACAAAAAATATCACAAAACGATATTCTTGTACCTTAACCACTGCATTTTAAGCGATGTGTTTCTTCAGATAGTTCCTTGGCATATATAAGAATGGTGTAATTTTTTAATTATCTTTCGTGATTTTTGATGGGTGTGAAAAAACAAAAGGGGGCGTTTTTTTATATTTTATAGGATATTCGCAATCTGCAATACGGAAATGAGGGACGATACCCATTCTGTTTTTGCAGCGTTTGGAGCGTTCAGATTCTATTTTAAAAATCGCATTCAGCTTGTGAATATGTTCTATAATTTATTGACATTAGCCTTTTTGAAGAATTTGGGAAAGTTTTCAATTTCTTGATGTTACTCATAATATCATAAAATATAAAAAGTAATGTTTTACTCACAATGATAAAAAAAAAATTATTTGGATTTTTTTGCGACTAATACTACGGAGATATCTTTGATTGTCAATGCAGTAAACCGTGGTCAACTACACTACTGTCCAAAGGAACGCTATAATAATTTCAAGGTCATCAAATACAAAAAAAATTTGTTGGATAGTGGTCTTTTACTAAAATCGATAAGCTAGACATAATGTCCCTGAGAAGATATCACGACTAATCTTTCTATTTTAATTTTCTTTTTAAAATGAAATAAAAATTAGTCCTGAACAACACTTTAATTCAGGCAACCAAACTTGCCAACATTTTCTAGACTTAAGAAGGCTCCTAATTTTGTTTTAGTTTGTGGATAACAGACTATTGATAAGCATATAAGAAAAATAGACAATTGTATTCGGTATGAACAGATACTTTCATTTTGTGGCTATTCAAACAAATAATGGCTGCAAAAATCCCAATTTTATAATGTCTTACGGACAGAATGTACGGTATTTAATTCCAAAAAAACTAAGTACTGAAGTTATGTTGGAAAACGATGCTGCCAACATAATACGCTATATTTGACATCAATTTGTTGACGCGTCTTTGATTTAGGACGTTTTGAAAAAAAGCAGAAGTGTTAAATTTCGCCTGATCCCGCAAATGTGAAAGGATAAAGTTTCATAATTTTACATCAAAGTAAGTTGGCTTCTGAAGAATTTATTAACCATGTTTCTGTCATTACAATCAAGAAGAAAGTATGAATTCAAAAAAAGAATTTGGCCTGCTGACATTTTCTCATTTAGATTTCTTAATCTTTGATAAAACTAAGGAATAAAGGGCACTTTACCCTTTCAGTTGTTTTGTGGTATATAAGAAAATTTTCTAATGCGAAAACAATTAATATATTTCCTGCCTATTTTGTTTTCGCATTTGTCTTTATCAATATAGAAAATAAAATCGGTTGAAAAGGCTTTAGGTTGTTTGGATTTTTAGTTGTTAACACAGATGCTTTAAACAAACAACTTGAAAAGTCCAAACTTTTACATCACAAAATGTTTAATGGTCACTCGGAAAGGCGCCAATTTACATTAAAAGTATGATTCTAAAGTTGATTGAAATGTTCAAGCCCCATCGTCATACTTGCATGCGGTATTTAGCTATTGAGAAAAGAAATACTCGGTAGAAAAATCTTTCGTCGAAAGTTTGATATGTTTACATGTTTTAATCAAATGAAATACTCAATTCGACGTCCAAAGTACAGTACCCTCTTCAAAAGTGCCATAACGTTTAACGAACCCGCTTTCGGTTTTGCACCGCGTCTCAGTTACCGCAATTGCGGTGATGAGTATCAACTTGGGCGGCAACTATTGCCTACGTATGTTAGGAACCGGAAATTGTGAGATGGCCACAATTGATTCACCTTTATGTTGACATGCCAGGGCATAAGTTTTGGTCATTTTGGTTAATTGTCTACTATTAAATGAATTTTGGTCCGATCTTCTCATGGTTGGTCGAAAGATTTTGTTTAAAATACCACGCCTACAGTAAAAATACTTTTTATAATATTGCAGTTTCAATATGAGTCTTTAAAGGGGCAGTAGCACGTTTTTTTATAATTTTATATTTTAAAATTTTCAGTGATAATTGTAAGTTAATGTAAAATGGATTATTTTGACAGTGTCAAAAATGTCATTACACAAGTCAATCATCCATAGTCGGAGGACAAAGTATGACGATTCACATAAAATACATAGGCCGCCATTTTTGTGTGAACACCTTTAATTCATTTTCTGTAAGAAAACGGAATCGCATGGCTAAACTTTATGTTAAATATTTGAATTATTACTGCTCCATTTAGTTTGAATACATTGTCTTTCAATTGGAACCATTAATTTTCATTTTCCTGACATCACCTCATGTTCCCCCTAAAAACGTGCTACTGCCCCTTTAATCGAATCATTGATAATTTATTTAATATGAACAATAAAAAAACATGTACATGTATGCACTTGAACCAATATGCAAAGAAGCACTATAACCAGACAAAAATATTAGGAAAATAAACAAATCAGATAAAATGGAAATGATAACATTTCAATTTGTTTCCCAGTCAGTATCAAGAAGGTGTCACGAGCATTACGTCTTGTTATCGCATTTATGTTTCCAAATGGACTGCGCCTTTCCCCTCTAGAGATTCCTGACAATAACCCTTATGTCCCATAAACTTCCTTTTAATTAATCTGTTGACCATTTGTAGTTCCAGTATTGCCTTGGCCCCGTAGGACTGACCCTTGACCCCCCATTTCGCGCCTAAACCTAGATATGTTTTAATTTTGTCTTCTAATATCTTACATATTGTTATTCAAAAGTATCTTGTGTATGATTTTATAAAGTCAAAGTGTCTCATAAGTCAAAAATTGGTTGTTAACCATAGTGTATGTCTTTTATAAATGCTTTTTATTTTTGTATACCTAACCTGTGACACTATTACAAACTATATCTGTCTGTCTGTCTGTCTGTCTGTCTGTCTAGTGGCAATGGCGTCAGTTGCGGTCTCGGCAATATATTATATACTCTTAAAACGACCAACATATCTCGTTCGTAATGCCAGAATTATGTCCTGAATTTTTGTAAGAAACTGGCCCCAGATTTCCGAAACTCTCTTAGTGCTAAGGTAGTCTTTGGCCATTACAGTATGGTACCTGGTATTTTAGCTCTAAGAGAAATTAGAAAACGTGAATCAACACGCATTAAAAAGATTTTATTATCTCACACATGCTAGTAATTCAGTATTAAAAAATATTTTTATATGTTATTGGCTACGTAATTTGTTTTATCTTGTATAAGAATCGAAACTGATAGAGCATTTTTGTTTCTTTTCTTCATTTTAGCAGAAAGATCTCGAAATCTCACAGGAAAAAAATAAAAAGCTATTAGTAAGCATTTTCCTTTTCGTTTATAGGGGAGACCAGGGCAAAGCGCGCCCCCGGGGCAAAGTGACTAAGCGTTATTTCTTCAAAACTATCGACAAATGGAGTAATTTGTTGTTACCAACGAATGAAAGTAACTGTAATGAAGCGTTGTGACCAACGTAAGAATCATTTGCCTGAGTGGTGGAAACAGAATTTCAGATATTCGAAAAAACGCGATTTTACTATAAGGAACGGATATGTTTTAAATTAAAATATTTCATAAAAATACAAAACGGAACAATGAACTGTCGTGCACATCTTACATGAATTGGTATCATTAATTCATTGAATCATGAAATTTGTAATTACTTGCTGTAAGGATTTGCTATGATGTACTTAACAAATGCTACCCTTGATGGGATAAAACGCGCCGGGGAGCGCTTTGCCCTGTGTGTAATACAATATATCTTTTTGGTTGACACATTGGTGAAAAAGTTATAATTTTACATTTCCTAAGCAAATAATGTAAAGGAGAACTATCATTTTCATATCAGCATGCTGCTGTATCTTATAAAAATGAATTAAACCATTTTACTTACAGGGTTTTGTTTTGTTAAAGAATGACGACAAGTAACAGTTACAATAACATATTTTCTGTTGTTTTTTATATCATGAAAATTTCATTCATTGTATATTACTGTTCAACCCTAAACGATAAGCAATTTATGCCGTTATGCCAAGTTCGACACAAAATAGATGATGTGAATTCTTTAATTCGTCCATATAACCAATTCATTTCTTCTTTGCTTTTCATGATGTATTACTGGTTTTGATAGTCATTGACCTACATTATTAACACTTTCGTAGTTTAAAGAAATGTGCATGTACCAACCATAATAATATTTGGTCATTGAGAATGTTTAATATGTTGGTCCATGACATATTAAGGAATATTTTGCGCATCCTTGCATATATTGCCAACTTTAATGTTAATTCTTTCCTTCATATGGGTTCGATAGTTGCCTTGGATTATCAAGATGATAGCTTTTGATTAGTATTGGCTGATTAGATGAGTGTAATATCTACATTCTGTGTTTTTTTTTCACATGGGGCAAAGCGTCCAGGGGATTGGGCACTTTGCCCCAAACTACAGGACAAAGCGCGCCCCCTTAGTCAAAATACATTTACATAAATATATCCTTATGCCAAAATGGTAGATTCAAAAAGCATGTGCCATGTAACAGTCTATGTGACAAGTATTAGAGACAGAGTGCAAATTGCGTTCTGTACATGTCAGGGTGCCCACTAGACGCACTTATATGTTAGGGGGCGCGCTTTGCCCTGGTCTCCCCTACTACAAATTACACTGTAAAAACCCAAACCAACCTATTTTTATGTTTGTGTAATATCTAATATTAAGAGATTGTTCAACTTGATTTCTGCGCGTTTATTTTTTAAAGAACATATAATCTGGAATCTGACTCAAGACACACACTAAACTAGATCAAGCGTCATTTTAGTGTGAACACCTTTAATTCATTTTGTGTAAGAAAATGGAAGCGCATGGCTGAACTTTACAGTATATATTTTATTTATAACTGCTTCATTTAGTTTAAACACATTGTATTTCAATTGGAACCATTTACTTTCATTTTCCTGCCATCACCTTATCTTCCCCCTAAAAACGTGCTACCGCCCCCTTAAAGAATGTTATGTTTGACGCCGTTGGTCACATATATCTAAGATTTTACAGCGAAATACAAAACTGCAATTTTGTCCCCTTATTTCGAATAAAACAACATCACATATAAAAATATATTAGTACTAAGATAGGCGAGCATATATACAAACTTTCGAAATGCTGTTATTTATGAGGAAACAATTTCCTTTTATCGGATCACAATTGCTATCGACGGGAAACTTTATGACAACGTTCATATAAATATTTTCCATGATGTGTAATGAAACTAATAGGAAATATTTGAAATTCCAATGCATGATACGGTTCCGTCAGTGATAAGCACATTTGGCGACCATTTCCGCATGTGTTATACACAGGATTTAGCGTTAGTCATGAATGTACATATATCGTGACACTTGTAAACAATGCGCTTATTACTGAACTAAGAATTCTAGTTTTGAATGAGAAAATTATTCTTAATTTAAGTTGATTCTTATTTACGTGTTATGTATTCCTTATAGTGAAGTGAAGTAATTTGGCTATTTTAAGCGCTTCGTTGATTTATCACGATTTATTTTTGGTAACATTCGTATATTCATAAAATTTATTGGTTATTTCAATTCATTTAAAATCTAAAAGTCAACATATGATCAGTGCGTTTAAAAGCAACTGTAGCTGGCACGTTTCCTTTGGAGAGTAGGTCTCTCACGAAAGTAAAAGAAATTGTATCTATTGAAAGGCAACCGTCTTTATACAATAAAACTGAAACATTAAAGGGGCAGTAACATGTTTTTTTTTAAATTTTATATTTTAAAATTTTTACTGGCAATTGTATGTAAATGCTAAATGTATTATTTTGATAGTGTAAAAAGTCTGTTTTCATAGTCAGAGAACAAATTATAAAGATTCACATAAATAAAGTCCATTGGCGGCCACCTTTAATTCATTTTGCACATGTAAGAAAAGAAATAGTATGGCTGAACTTTTATTTCTGAACAAAATATCTATTTGATATATTACTGCTTCATTTAGTTTGAAAACGTGGTCTTTCAATTGGAACTATTTATTTTCAATTTCCTGACATCACCTAATATTCCCATTAAACTGGGAGCTACTGCTAAGTTTTAGTAATTAAAATAACATGACACCCTCAGTTTTCGCACAAACACGGGTCATCGGGGCTAGTAATGAGATGTTTGACCAAGTGAAGACGAAACATTTGACTTATACTTCATTTCAGGGAAAACATTTTGAAAAGACATTTTTCAGGGAAAATTTGAAGAAATGAAAGGTTTTGATAACGTGCTATTGTCTCTTTAACGTATGATGAAAGACTCTCTCTTTTAACGTACAATCCGATCATGCGTTTTCCTTGCATTTCATATCCAAAGAAATAATCGATCATTTTTCGATTTTTTTTGGGGGGGGGGGGGGGGGGGGTAATTTTTGTATTTAATTTTCTGGTGTCATTGATTCATGCGAGTGTTATATCGTCTATGACTAAAATATAACTTGTTCGCCGACCAAGAACCAAATTTATTTCGCTACTACGTCGTCAAATATTATTTTCATTTGATATATAGTCATTTATTTATCATTGAGCAAACATAAATGAAATGTGCTTTTTTGAATGTACATACATTGTTTTAACTTAGTATATATATTTAATTCAACTATTCATTGATCGTTGACCAAGATGTATAGGATCGGGTTAGGTATTCCATTTTCAATTCATTTCTCTTTATTTTATCAAATTGCTTTTTGATCATAAATTCTCTTTAATCAGGTTTTTCGGTCACCATTTTCAGTTTAGTTTAATGTTAAAAATATTACTTATACCTGTTCTCGTAAAACGTTGAATTGCCGTATACTATCATAGTCACCATTCGTTTTGAAAATTTGTAACGAAACTAGCAACATATTGATCGTTATAACATTTTTACTAAAACTATTCCAAAAATCAAATCCAAACTTTAGTTTGAGTTAATGCTTATATGTTGAAAAATTAATGTTCCATTAAAATTCGTTTTCACATCAGACTTTTGATGTCACACTGTCGCGTTAAAGCGTTCAAAATGTTTTAAAGGGACAATACCACTTTTCTGAAAATGTATTATTTTCAACTTTTCACTGATAATTGTATGTTAATGCTTAATAAATTATGTTCATAGTGTCACAAATCTCAATACACAAACCCATCGAAAAAAATATAAGGTTTAACATTAAATCCATTGGCTGCCATTTTTATGTGAACACCTTTTATTCATTTAGTGTAAGAAAAATGAAAAACATGGCTGAACTTTTTATTATATATTTGATAAATACTGATTCATTTTTTTTTCAATTCATTGTCTTTCAATTGGAACAGTTTATTTTCATTTTCCGGACATCAACCTTATATTTCCCCTAAAAACGTGCTACTAGCCCTTAAAGGGCAAAAATGTTAGATATTATTGTTTGAGAAAACAAGATGTAAAGGCATACATTCTGAAATTTGATCAGTATAAATTTAATACAGTAACATATTTGTATTTTTAAAATTAGAGATTTCTGAGTAACAATGATTCCCTTTGAAATATAAATACATCTGTATTTAGAACAAAAATCTCTTATATCCAGAAAATTTGTAACAGCAGCCAATTGTCCAAATAATTCAAAATATCATGTGTCATAATTAATTCTGTTCAGAGTTTCGAATCTAATTCTATTATATCCAATCCACTAATTCCTAAACTCAAAAATTATATTTCATGACATTGGAAATTTAGTGTATTATAAATAAAATTCAAAAAACGTCATTGGCGGAAATTTTTTATATTGACGACTTTTCAAATGGTTTCGTCTCGGCTCTACAGCTGAAGGGAGGTAACTCTTCGCGGTAAAACGACCACGAACAATGGAACGAAAAGCACGTGGTCTCTTTGTATAAAGCATTGTTTCCTTGTATGTGAAAAAGCTAAGAGCCATCAGCGGGCTATCAAGCTATGTGATTACACATAAAATTCTGCTACTTGCAAATCTGGGCCTACGTAGCACTTTCAGTAGCGAGAAAGATTTATTCTGTACATGTATGTCGGCTACTGCATTGGAAAATGCTGTGGTTAATTACAAAAACATCTTGTTAATTAGGTTACTCCTTAATTATTTGTGTCAATGATACCCGCGCTTGAGTAACAGGGAAATACTTTTATATATAAACAATCTTACTAGTGAGTAAAACATCACAGACATGTCGTTAATCATGACATAAATATGGAATATTTTGCCAAGCATGTGTCAAATACGTTCATCATTTCACTAAATTCAAGATGAACAGAAACGTTCTTGTAACTTTAATACTAAAGTCAATGTCGCGTGTTATTTCCCGCTAAAATTAAATTATACATCCGTTAATGTATTAAAATATCGTATGCATTGTATATAACTTTCGCTAAAAAGATTACCGTAAAGAGTATTCTAAAATGCCCTCATAATATCTCCAACAATTTACGAAAATTAAAATCACAACCCCTTCGTGGAAAGTCGATATTTGGTTGCGACATAATTCATATATTCTACTAACCCCACTTTATATTTTGCATTAGACTTTATTTATCGTCAAAGGGGCTCGATAAGATTTCGGACCGTACGTGAATGATTAAATAATTTTTAATTTTGAGCGTTAAACGACTCCGTATGTTGATACCTATTCTTAAATCAATAAGTTTACTTTATTATATTTTTGACAAAAGAATATAATGGAACAGATACAGATTTAGTTTTTTTTTAAATATTTTTTTTAATTTTCACGTACACATCTATTTCCAAACATATTCCACACTTCCAAAAACAACAGTTGTAGTTTCCAAACGAACATTCGCAGACTACGGTAAATCCGGTTACCGTTTGAAGAAGAATAACTTTGCATATATACTTATAAATATTGATTAAGAAATGTCAAATTGAACAAATAACATGCTGTGGTGCCAAAAACATATGAAACATACCGTAAAATATTGATAATAACAGTTATAATATTACAAAAAATTCATAAACATGCATAAATAAAATAAATAACATAAAAACACAAACGAAAGTATCCTGTTACAAAAAACGAAACAATTAACAGGTAAGTTTTTTTACAGATCAACATTGTGCAAATACAATGCCATGTGTGGCAAAACGACTTTTTGGTATATATGCATCAATGAAACTTAAGGCCCTTTTATCATGCACGAATTTACTTATATGAGTAAATTTACTCATGCGTGTAATTGTATTTGGGGTATGTAAACATGTCATAAGAACGCATTTACACATATGAGTATAATTGCACTAAGAGGCAAAAAACTTGTGAACAACTCTAATGTATGATTTATGGAAATGTATCATTTTTGAAAATCGGGATTGTGAGTAATTAATTATGACCAGTATATATAGATGTATAGATAGATAATCAAGGTGGCTGATATTTATGATCCTGAATATTAATAATTCAACTGCAAGTATACAAAACGGAGCGTCCCTTTTTAATTAAATTCAACCAGAGTTACCCCTATGTAGTAAAGCCCCGTCGATTAAAAATGTCTATGCAGTTACGAGTGCTAGACTATTTTTTGTCAGTTTACTTTATTTTCAATTATTTCATGTCATCCAATTTAAGTTAAGATATGTTTTGATTTAGATAGCTTGTCCTGTTAAAAGCCAAACATAAGTGTATCTATTGCTGTAGTCGCGTGGTGGGAAATCAATATTTCGCAAATGCGTCTTTCGTGTAGCCTTGAAGGTTATGGCTGGCGAAAATATTTATCGAAAAATTCAATTATTTTAAAGAAACGCTTATTTCATACAATATCATAGATTTCAATTTGGGGTGTGTTACTGTGAACAGTTACTTTCTTAATTTTAGAGAAAATATCACATGATCTTAAAGTATATACCGATCCATCTTGATTTTGGAATAAAAAACGAGAATTTGTCTTTTCAGTTGCCTGTCTATCAGTCGTGATGAAAGTTAGGGATATTGTCAATTTTATTTAAATATTCTCTCAGGTGGTTGAAATATTGAATTATTAATCATTTTATAATTTCAGATATATCTAACTATATTGTCAAGTTAATTACCAAAATGTAGAAGTGGCCGATATTTGTGTCTGTTTCTATCACCTTAACTTTTTTTTTATCATAATGGTATGGGCGAATTTAATAATTCCGATGTTATTCGTTAGTAAGGAACAAATATATTAAAACATCATGATATATATAAAGATATATACCCTTTAATAAGTCTCATTATATGTTTGATTTTCAATTATCATTTGAAAATAGGTCCCAAAAATATTACCCAAATTAGTATTACTCAAAAGTTAAAAGTTTTATGATAACTGAGTCTGTTGTCTTCGCTTCACGTTTTTACAAAACAAAATTCTCTCGAAATCATGTACCTATCACTATAAGCGATTCGTTATTTGTGAAAAGTTTATTGTAAATATTAATGATATTGCAAAACTTAAAATATCTACAATTACAACTGTTTATCACGCATATCTTAAAATAAATGTACTTTAGCGACAAGATAACAATCCCTAAAGTAACAACACTTTCCCTTGTAATACTCCAAACAATCGTATCGCATTCGCGTCACATTTCATTACTACCAGTTTAAATCATGCAATGCTTGATCGGGACTGAATGCATATGTGGCCCCCACCCAGTTTAAGGTCACGTGACCTAGAAAGCTACACCGGAAGAATTGCACTCAATTCTCCTGTGAACGGTTGCGCGCTCTGACATAAGGTCACCGCTTTTGTAACGCGGCGGTATGCAGTGGGGTTCAACACCGATGGAACTGTAACTCATTTTTTTAAATTTTGATTTTTTTTTTTTGTTGAGGCAACATGAACGAATCTATAACATGAGTGCATATTGTTGTATTTTTACTAGTTTTACGTGTGAACATGTAGTAATTTGTAAATTAAAAAATTGAAATATTAAAAATTTAAAAAACTTTAAGAATTAATAAATTAAAAAGATAAAAAAATTTAAAATATTTAAAGTGTATTGTTGTCATATGTGATGTCCTAATGACACCATTTACGAGCCGAGAAAAAGAACTTAGCGTATCTATTGTTTTGAATATATGTTACAAGTGTATAAAAGCGCTGGTTAATAATTGTGATGCAATAAAATCATGAACAATAGAGGAATGAAATGACTATGTCAATTTCTGTGCGTAGCAGAGTTTAATAAATTTTGGAACATTTGCTCCTTCTCATAAATAAGAACTATTTTTGCAAATAATATTTACGTCTATGGAATTTTCACTTATAAATACTAACTGCTACTTGTTGATATATTTATGAAATTTATCTATGAGTCAAATTTAAAATATCAAGTTTACGCAAAATGAAAAAAAAAAAGATTATTGCGTTTATTGAAACCACCAAGGAGGTTTTCAAACTAACTCAATCTTCTGTTTAACTTACGGTAACATGTCAATGCTAATTAGTGTTGCTAAAGTCGAACGATTTCGTAGAATAATATTTTGATTTAAATAATTGATGGCTAAATGTGTACTATAAATTATATGTGCTTTTTGATAGTTATGAACATTGATATTTTAAGTGTAATGTTTGTAGTTATTTTTACAGTTAGCATAACCAAACATCATTATGATTATAGATTGTATACCTTTCGTTCTTACCCTCTAAATTAAGACTGTACAAAATCATTAATTGTCCGACATTTGTGTAATTCTGTTTTAAAACAGCCGATACTTAAAGTGAAAGTAAAATCAACTAATGTAATGGGATATTGTTGGTGTAATTTGAATTAACTAAGGAACGCCAGATACCAAAAAAATAAATATGTTTACACAAATACCTGAAAATTTATCAATGTATAATTTTTGCCTGAAGATAAATTTGTTCCTTTATTTGAATACTTTGAATACTGATAAAATGGTTTTAGGTTTATTTTTGTGCTTTAAATTGTTCAAATCATTGTAACTCACTTTAAGTATTAGGTAAATAATTGACTCTGATTGGATGATTAGAAAGATTTCCTTACGTTGAATGGCAAAGCTGTCGGTTTTAAACTAAATTTGCGGGTGTTGAATAACATTAAAATCCGGAAACTTTACAGACATAATTTATCTTCGAATTGAATTTAGATTTGAAGAATTTAAAGAAATCGCTTTGAATAAGAGACTCTTTTTTTATTCACATATACACGGTTATAAGGACCAAAATGTAATGTATGAAAATTCACAATTATGAACGTACCTTCATTTAAGTCATTCTATTTTTAGCCTTTCAATTTCCTGTGTTTTCGTTTAACTTTAGTCTGTCTAAGCCCCTAAAACAAAATATTTATATGGACCCATGCACGTCTATGTTGTTGTATAGCAAGTCTAGATCACTGCAGTTTCAGTGGGTGCCTTTCAAGTTTGATAATAGATAGCTGCATAAAAGATGTATTTTCATTTCAGAGACTAAAATTTAGTCTAAATTTAGGTTAACTCTAGACTTGTTGAATGAGGACTCAAGATATAAGCTGCGCAATATTTTACGCAACGAAATCCTTAAAAATCCAAACGCTTTGAGTCCAGATTCGCAGACATCTTCTTTAAAACCAAATAAAAATCAAATAGCTTGCGTACTGTACGCAGCGATTTGTAAACGCTTGCGTAGTCGGACCTAAAATTGTCACAAATTGATATCATAACTGAGCTTAACTCTTCAAATGTCAATATCCAGTGCATTAAGCATGTTCATTAGTATAATAACATTTTAAAGATAATGTTTAAATGCATAGAAATACCCATTTATGTTAAATCTTGAGAGTACAATCTCATTTCTTATATGAAATGCCCTATTGTCCGAGAACCGGGGAGTACAAATTTACTGATGTACGATATCAAAATCGACAATACTCAATTGTTACCAAAACAGGGAGTAAATAACCAGTAGGTTCAAAACTTATCTGGAGCACTGAATAAATAGAGGATATCTGTCTTTTCTTGACTAATTATAGGATATCTAACGAGCTTCCCCTTTCATATCAAGTTTATGTCCCTAGTGAAATAATTTTGCTTTGTCACGAGCCTTGGCGAGTGACAAAACAAAATTATTTCACGAGGGACATAAACTTGATATGAAAGGGGAACGAGTTATGTATCCTATTTATTACCAACTTGCATTTCAGACGATTTATTGCTTTTTTAAACAACTTTTTATGATACCTATAAAGAGACGAAAAGGCGGATGAATATCAAACCACGTCACAGCCTCAATTATTATACTATTGCGACGTTAAATATTTACATTTCTAAATTCTACCCTACGTTAATTCATAGTGTCTGGTGAAATGTAAGCAATAAGCATTTTTGTCATGAACGAAGCGTACGTGAAAATAAAATCTCACTGCGCGAGAACAGTCAGAGTTATCTTTCTTTGATCAACGGCATGTCATGGCGGCCGCCATTTGCCTGTATCTTTTCGTCAAAATGTGTAAACAACCGCCTTCAAAGTAAGTTTAAGATGCTTATCATTGTTCAAACGCGTTTTGTGTTGAAAGAATATTCAGTTGTCTTTATAAATATTCCATAGATAACAAGCAATGACTGTCTGTGTCATTTTAGAGCGACCTATGGATCAAATTAATGAAATTCGGTGATCAAATTGTGCTGAATTTAAACCCTTTTGTGTTTATATAAGCCTTGAGATATCAGTAAGATGATTTATTGTAATTCTTTTTTCCTCCGATTTATTCCTTAACAATTCGGTAAGGAAGATTAAAAAAATAAACTGAAAATTTGAAGAATGACTCCGACTCACTCATTTCCATTCGAATTTGTGAATGAAAACACGTTCGTTTTATGAATGAATAAAGTAGTCCGGACAATGTCAAAGTTCACCGCAAGCCAATCAAATCACTTTGAGGTGTTATGACCCATATGTGTCATAACAAATTATTATGAAACCCCTTTACGAAGTACCACGTGGGTAATAATACCATGTTTATCTCATCGAGTGAGGTAGAAAGGTTATATTTTCACGAGTGGAGATAAACATGGTATTTGTCAAGAATTGACAGATATTCTATTTATTATATGATGAAATCCTTCTAATTACGTCAAAAAAAGGTCAATTTCATGTTGAGCGGCCACTTGGAAGAGCCCGTCACCGCACCGGGTAACAGTGTGACGTCATAGGAGAATTCATGACGTCAGACCATTGTTACATGACGTCAAACTCTTGAACTTGACGTCACTAGAGTGGTGATAAAGTTTATCACCACTCAGTAGAGTGACGATAAAGGTTATCGCCACTGTAGCCAGATAGAGGGTTTATTTCACTGATAGAACAGAGTATCTCACCCTCATTCATGTAATAAAGGCGCCTATTTAATAGACAGTTATGAAGCAGGACTAGTAATGATAATTCATATCATCATTGCACATACTTTATAAAGTCACGTGTTAATTATGACAGTCCACTGGGAAGCTTTATAAAGAGGTAATTTATGAGTGTGACGTTTTGCTTCGCGCTGTGTAAAATAAAACTGTTTGTTGGAAAGAATTAAGATGAATTATTTTCAAATATAAATAAAAGGTATGGTCAAATTAAAATCCGTCTTTTATTTTCATCTCCCCGAAGAAACCTTTTCTCAATATATTGTAAAAAGTTGATACAAAAATTAATATTGAATTTTCTGAAATCTAAAATAGCACAGGCTTGTGATCGAGGTCTGGGTTGTGTTGCATTGATTTGATTAAACACTGCGGACATATTCAAGGAAACAGTCCGAAACACATTATCATGCAAAGGATTTGTCAAAATTTTGCTTTTATGTGGAATTATACTTGTCAAAGTAACTTTTCAATTTGCATTTTTTTTCAATGATTAAGAATCTTACAATAAGTTCTTACAAAGATAGCAACAATTGTTTCCCACATGTGCGCTGCATAAATAATAATTTACCGACGACTGGGCAAATCATTGCCAATGTAGACATGATCGATCAATGTTCAGCAAACAATTAAAAACCCCCGACGGTATTTAATTTACTATTTACGGCCAGTATATTTTTACATAACTGAGATTTACATGCTTAATCGGTATTCTACATAATTCGTCGTAAAGAATTACACTCAAAATATTAAGAAATTGCAGTTTTCCTATCATTTTTAACGTAAACAACACCTACCTTTTTTCACGTGTTCCTAGGAAAGGTCAAGGACTTTGATAAGGGAGGTAACTCTCAACTAGACGTATTATGGATGCCCATTAAAAATATGGATTCAGATTATTGGGAACGAAATTTTATATTCTTTTTAATAGAGTTTTGGGAAAGAGAAACGGGTATTTAGGGAAATGTCATTTCTTATATTTTTATCAAAGCAAGTTACTTCCATTTTTGCAAGGCAACTATATAGTGTTCGTCAAAGGAATTACATTCGTTGACAGATGAAAATTAATTAAACAACGTATCAATTTTGTTTTATTTCACTCCTGCTCACCCTCAACTGAAAAATGAACCAAAAAGACTTAAAAAGTGATTTAGTACACTTAGACACTTCCCTATATGTAGCCCTAAAAGATCAATCAAACTGGTTTCTCTCCTGTTTTAATAATGACGAAAGAAAAACTAACACCGTCAAAAGATTTAATCGCTCAATTATCTTTGCTTTGCTTCCTCTTAGATGTGTAAAATAATTACCGTTTGTCTTCCAATTGACGCCGGACCTCGAATAGAGGCCGGGGTTGTTGTTTTTTTATTAAGTAAATACACGCCGTGTCTCGAATAGACGCCAGGTGATAAGTTAATTAATTAATGCTTCAGTGTTTTAATGGAAATAATGTATTCTCAATCTACATCATCTATACATCTTTTTCCTACTAAAAAATAAATTGACACCTGCCTCGTTTCGACGGCGGGTCTCAAATACACGCCGTGGGTAAAGGGGGTCTGAAAAAATAGACGCCAATAACGGACAATAACATAATTATGAAAATTTCTTACAATGATTTAGTAATCTACATATCAAGAAAGCGTGTCACTGGTTATTTTTCAAACTAGTTTGTTTATTCAGTCTACTCAATTACCTAGTCAAGAAAACTACTTATTAACCCAAGTTTATAATCATGCTTTAAATATGATTAAAATAAATGGTCAAATATTTGTAATCGTAAATTCTTATTTTAAGGATCTAAATTAACTGACCTGATTTTCTGCGTGAATCATAATCATAACTGACCATATACATTTTCCAAATATAGTAATATATATTGTGATATCTGTACGAAGACGGTTATTCAAAAAACTTTCCGCCAAAAATATGTAACGAATAATTGTACATAGATGATGACTACGAAGCGCATACAAGTAAGAAATACAACTGTATTTTTGCCATTTGTTTTATTCCTTGAAAATACACTTAATATCGGATAATTAAAATTTGAAATTTCTCATTACAAAAAACGCATTTCCCATTTAAGGGGTTGGCGAAATTGGTTTCTTAATTAAGTTAATGGACAAGAATTTTATAGTTATTATTTGAAGCTTGGTGTATGTAGTTATGTTATGCGATGATATGTGATGTAAATCTATTCATGTATGTTTTCTCTCTCTTTTCTCTAAGTAACTGAATAAAATACGATTTCAGAATTTTCAAAATATCTTAGAGCCCTTCTTAACACATTGTATATTAAATGAAAGCCGGTGTCTCATTCAATGAAAACAACAATAATTACAACTTTTAATGACTTTTACTTAAACACTGGTTTCAAAACAGCAGTGCTTCCTCTAATATTTATCAGCACGGAGCCTAAAATCTCTCTCTTTCAATTTAGAAAAAAATGTAATCTGCAAAGAATTCGCAAACACAGAAAAAATTTCAAATTTATCATGCATCTTTTATCGTTTCTGAAAGAGGAACATTCATGTTAAGACTTTAAGAAAGACTTTTAAGAAAGTTCATGATTATGCTGTCTAGCATTATAAGATGTGTTTATATACATGTATTGTGCATTATGACAAAACGTTTCGATATAGTTTCACTAATTTTTACAAGCATGAGTGGTTGAAGTAAGTAGAGAATATATGTTTGTATATCAAATTAAATGCTTATCAAAGAAATAGTTCATATTTGGATATATTTTAATCGATTATGCGATGAGCAATCTAATCATCAATTAGTTATTTAGTGCAGCGCCTAAGTTGAATTTTTTTGCGCCACTGTCTTTAAAGGCACTGAAAGTACAGCTCTTCTTATGCCAAGTTACGCAAAATTTCTTATGACAGAATCTTTCAACTGCAATTATCTACAATATTGTCTTTTCGCGAGAAATTTACGTTTTAAGGTTGTGAAGTTACTTTACAAAAAACAAAAGAAATTATTGCAACGTTAGCATTAAATGTCTGTCAGTCTAACTATTTAAGAAAATTAAACCTATAGAGTTATTTCCCTTGGATTGATTTTTTCATAATTCAAGCATACCGCGAATAGCCCTAAGTCGAAATCTATCCGCATAAATTTAAAGGAATTAGTTTATCACAGTATCCTACAATGACGTCACATTGACATTTCTCATAATAAGCTTCTCACTCGTTTCTAAAACTCAGAATCTAAAAAAAGTAAAAATATTATTATGAAAGAAATTATTTTCTTACTTGTCATAGTTTTTTTTCAAACATTCTGATAATCCTTTACAATTAGGTTTATCTCCACAATGACACTCTCCACTCTATGACAATGAATAAAATGAAAAGTTACATAAAAGTCACATTTTTGTACTAAATTTGCAAAGTCGGATTATTTTGTTAATAATTGTTTTAGACAATAATTTAAATCAGTTTGTTCAGAAATTAATTCTGTACCAGTAAAATATTGAGATGCACGAATGGGCCCTCCTTCCAACAAACAATATCTTGACATAAACGATGTTCAATAATATTCCCGAGTTTGCAAGAGAGCAAGCTTCTAATTCTACTACTAATTGAAATGTAATAATCAAAATTTCTGATGCAAGTTTTAGTGTGTAAATGAGCTTCAATCTTAATAAGGTCTTATATCCTTCACTAGAAACCCTTGGTGAAAATGAAATACATAAAACAATATTTGGTTGTTTTACAATATCTTAGCAGTTCCTTACCACAAAATAATGTTAACAAGTTAAATCATGCCTGCTGGTGATCTTCCTACGCAAAGCCTAAAACGCCAGTTTCCGAACTGTCAGTTCTATGCCTTGCTGCCGACCCTTGAGTTTTCTGTGCTTGCTCTCTAGCTTACTATGAGAGAAAGCAATAGTACATCACAAAGTAACAGCTGGTTATTGCTAACAGTCGCTTATAGGGGCGCTGATCTCAGCACAGAAAACTCAAGGGTCTGCAGCAAGGTTTAAAACTGACAGATCGGAAACTGGCGTTTTAGGCGTTGCGTAGGAAGATGGCTGATGAAAAGAGCAGAGTTGCTGTGGTAATGCTCGTGAATTCCCTTGTTAATAGCTTTGCAGCTTTGTTTTTTCGTACACTTGTGATTGAAATGTAGATTATACCAAATCTGAATAGGTTACAAATATGCATATTTTGGCATTTTAGATGTAAAATAGCAATAACAATTGTAATCATGTGACTTATCTACAGGGTTTTGTGTGGGAAAAAAGTTATTTCAGAATCCAAATAATTACATGTTATGATCGAGTTAGAAAACGCCATAAAATTCTTAATATTTCCGCCAGTACTTTACAACGTTGTTGACCTTTTACTGTATAATGACTTCAATGTTTCAATGTGGTATTTCAAGAAGATATTAAGGAAACAAAGACAACTTGCATTGTCAGTTTGTGATAATACTTGCCAATAAGATTTAAGCAGTCTTAATGCAATTTTTTTTCCTCCTAAAACCGTAATTTGTTTTCCTCCTAAAACCGTAATTTTTTTTCCTTCTAAAACCGTAATTTTTTTCCTTCTAAAACCGTATTTTTTTTTCCTTCTAAAACCGTAATTTGTTTTCCTTCTAAAACCGTATGGTTCGTTGAACCGAGCGGTAAATTATCCAACACATGTGATTGGTCAAATCAAAATTCTTTATTGTATATTTTAAATCCAAAGAAGATTGTGATTAAGCTTTTCACACAATAGATTTGTATTAAACATCAAGAAACATTATCACGGCTATCCCCACAGCAGAGCTATTAATGCATATATTTGTCGATGTATAAAAGCGACTGCAGTCTCTAGCAGTCTCTTGAGATCAACTTTCTGAATTCAGAAGATTCCAGGTTCGAATCCTGGCACGCTCGTAGTACTTTTTTGCAATTTTATATTTTTTTTCAGCAGTCTCTTGAGATCAACTTTCTGAAACCAAATTGAAAGGTGATGAAAACCAGTGATGAAACCTAAAGCAAAAATATGTATAGTCAACACCTTCAGGTAATCCAAAAATAATTAAAATTGTTAAGAAAAAGATTAGCACGGGTGGGGTTCGAACCCACGCGGACATACGTCCATTGGATCTTAAGTCCAACGCCTTAACCACTCGGCCACCGTGCTGTCGATGTATAAAAGCGACTGCATTCATCAGCATATTCAAATCGTCCATCTTTGATATGTGCCGACCATGTCAGTGATATGAAAGTCATTCTTGGAAGGAAGTCCTCCAGAGGGGCGTGTGGCGCAACGGATAACGCGTCTGACTACGGATCAGAAGATTCCAGGTTCGAATCCTGGCACGCTCGAATCTTTTAGCATAGTTACATAATTAATTCCATAACTTAATCTGGAGAATATATCCATGACAGTGACATCTCAAGGGCTATCCCGCCAGTGGAGCAATTAATGCATTGTCTCCAAGCCTCTAACGCCCAGGCGGAAATTCAAGGGTTATAATTTCACCTTGGGTGACCAATGGGCGTGTGGCGCAACGGATAACGCGTCTGACTACGGATCAGAAGATTCCAGGTTCGAATCCTGGCACGCTCGTAGTACTTTTTTGCAATTTTATATTTTTTTTCAGCAGTCTCTTGAGATCAACTTTCTGAAACCAAATTGAAAGGTGATGAAAACCAGTGATGAAACCTAAAGCAAAAATATGTATAGTCAACACCTTCAGGTAATCCAAAAATAATTAAAATTGTTAAGAAAAAGATTAGCACGGGTGGGGTTCGAACCCACGCGGACATACGTCCATTGGATCTTAAGTCCAACGCCTTAACCACTCGGCCACCGTGCTGTCGATGTATAAAAGCGACTGCATTCATCAGCATATTCAAATCGTCCATCTTTGATATGTGCCGACCATGTCAGTGATATGAAAGTCATTCTTGGAAGGAAGTCCTCCAGAGGGGCGTGTGGCGCAACGGATAACGCGTCTGACTACGGATCAGAAGATTCCAGGTTCGAATCCTGGCACGCTCGAATCTTTTAGCATAGTTACATAATTAATTCCATAACTTAATCTGGAGAATATATCCATGACAGTGACATCTCAAGGGCTATCCCGCCAGTGGAGCAATTAATGCATTGTCTCCAAGCCTCTAACGCCCAGGCGGAAATTCAAGGGTTATAATTTCACCTTGGGTGACCAATGGGCGTGTGGCGCAACGGATAACGCGTCTGACTACGGATCAGAAGATTCCAGGTTCGAATCCTGGCACGCTCGTAGTACTTTTTTGCAATTTTATATTTTTTTTCAGCAGTCTCTTGAGATCAACTTTCTGAAACCAAATTGAAAGGTGATGAAAACCAGTGATGAAACCTAAAGCAAAAATATGTATAGTCAACACCTTCAGGTAATCCAAAAATAATTAAAATTGTTAAGAAAAAGATTAGCACGGGTGGGGTTCGAACCCACGCGGACATACGTCCATTGGATCTTAAGTCCAACGCCTTAACCACTCGGCCACCGTGCTGTCGATGTATAAAAGCGACTGCATTCATCAGCATATTCAAATCGTCCATCTTTGATATGTGCCGACCATGTCAGTGATATGAAAGTCATTCTTGGAAGGAAGTCCTCCAGAGGGGCGTGTGGCGCAACGGATAACGCG
Organism: Steromphala cineraria; assembly: GCA_916613615.1. NCBI lineage: Eukaryota > Metazoa > Mollusca > Gastropoda > Trochida > Trochidae > Steromphala > Steromphala cineraria. Next base: position 48,940,366 of record OU744733.1, read on the forward strand.
TCTGACTACGGATCAGAAGATTCCAGGTTCGAATCCTGGCACGCTCGAATCTTTTAGCATAGTTACATAATTAATTCCATAACTTAATCTGGAGAATATATCCATGACAGTGACATCTCAAGGGCTATCCCGCCAGTGGAGCAATTAATGCATTGTCTCCAAGCCTCTAACGCCCAGGCGGAAATTCAAGGGTTATAATTTCACCTTGGGTGACCAATGGGCGTGTGGCGCAACGGATAACGCGTCTGACTACGGATCAGAAGATTCCAGGTTCGAATCCTGGCACGCTCGTAGTACTTTTTTGCAATTTTATATTTTTTTTCAGCAGTCTCTTGAGATCAACTTTCTGAAACCAAATTGAAAGGTGATGAAAACCAGTGATGAAACCTAAAGCAAAAATATGTATAGTCAACACCTTCAGGTAATCCAAAAATAATTAAAATTGTTAAGAAAAAGATTAGCACGGGTGGGGTTCGAACCCACGCGGACATACGTCCATTGGATCTTAAGTCCAACGCCTTAACCACTCGGCCACCGTGCTGTCGATGTATAAAAGCGACTGCATTCATCAGCATATTCAAATCGTCCATCTTTGATATGTGCCGACCATGTCAGTGATATGAAAGTCATTCTTGGAAGGAAGTCCTCCAGAGGGGCGTGTGGCGCAACGGATAACGCGTCTGACTACGGATCAGAAGATTCCAGGTTCGAATCCTGGCACGCTCGAATCTTTTAGCATAGTTACATAATTAATTCCATAACTTAATCTGGAGAATATATCCATGACAGTGACATCTCAAGGGCTATCCCGCCAGTGGAGCAATTAATGCATTGTCTCCAAGCCTCTAACGCCCAGGCGGAAATTCAAGGGTTATAATTTCACCTTGGGTGACCAATGGGCGTGTGGCGCAACGGATAACGCGTCTGACTACGGATCAGAAGATTCCAGGTTCGAATCCTGGCACGCTCGTAGTACTTTTTTGCAATTTTATATTTTTTTTCAGCAGTCTCTTGAGATCAACTTTCTGAAACCAAATTGAAAGGTGATGAAAACCAGTGATGAAACCTAAAGCAAAAATATGTATAGTCAACACCTTCAGGTAATCCAAAAATAATTAAAATTGTTAAGAAAAAGATTAGCACGGGTGGGGTTCGAACCCACGCGGACATACGTCCATTGGATCTTAAGTCCAACGCCTTAACCACTCGGCCACCGTGCTGTCGATGTATAAAAGCGACTGCATTCATCAGCATATTCAAATCGTCCATCTTTGATATGTGCCGACCATGTCAGTGATATGAAAGTCATTCTTGGAAGGAAGTCCTCCAGAGGGGCGTGTGGCGCAACGGATAACGCGTCTGACTACGGATCAGAAGATTCCAGGTTCGAATCCTGGCACGCTCGAATCTTTTAGCATAGTTACATAATTAATTCCATAACTTAATCTGGAGAATATATCCATGACAGTGACATCTCAAGGGCTATCCCGCCAGTGGAGCAATTAATGCATTGTCTCCAAGCCTCTAACGCCCAGGCGGAAATTCAAGGGTTATAATTTCACCTTGGGTGACCAATGGGCGTGTGGCGCAACGGATAACGCGTCTGACTACGGATCAGAAGATTCCAGGTTCGAATCCTGGCACGCTCGTAGTACTTTTTTGCAATTTTATATTTTTTTTCAGCAGTCTCTTGAGATCAACTTTCTGAAACCAAATTGAAAGGTGATGAAAACCAGTGATGAAACCTAAAGCAAAAATATGTATAGTCAACACCTTCAGGTAATCCAAAAATAATTAAAATTGTTAAGAAAAAGATTAGCACGGGTGGGGTTCGAACCCACGCGGACATACGTCCATTGGATCTTAAGTCCAACGCCTTAACCACTCGGCCACCGTGCTGTCGATGTATAAAAGCGACTGCATTCATCAGCATACTCAAATCGTCCATCTTTGATATGTGCCGACCATGTCAGTGATATGAAAGTCATTCTTGGAAGGAAGTCCTCCAGAGGGGCGTGTGGCGCAACGGATAACGCGTCTGACTACGGATCAGAAGATTCCAGGTTCGAATCCTGGCACGCTCGAATCTTTTAGCATAGTTACATAATTAATTCCATAACTTAATCTGGAGAATATATCCATGACAGTGACATCTCAAGGGCTATCCCGCCAGTGGAGCAATTAATGCATTGTCTCCAAGCCTCTAACGCCCAGGCGGAAATTCAAGGGTTATAATTTCACCTTGGGTGACCAATGGGCGTGTGGCGCAACGGATAACGCGTCTGACTACGGATCAGAAGATTCCAGGTTCGAATCCTGGCACGCTCGTAGTACTTTTTTGCAATTTTATATTTTTTTTCAGCGGTCTCTTGAGATCAACTTTCTGAAACCAAATTGAAAGGTGATGAAAACCAGTGATGAAACCTAAAGCAAAAATATGTATAGTCAACACCTTCAGGTAATCCAAAAATAATTAAAATTGTTAAGAAAAAGATTAGCACGGGTGGGGTTCGAACCCACGCGGACATACGTCCATTGGATCTTAAGTCCAACGCCTTAACCACTCGGCCACCGTGCTGTCGATGTATAAAAGCGACTGCATTCATCAGCATACTCAAATCGTCCATCTTTGATATGTGCCGACCATGTCAGTGATATGAAAGTCATTCTTGGAAGGAAGTCCTCCAGAGGGGCGTGTGGCGCAACGGATAACGCGTCTGACTACGGATCAGAAGATTCCAGGTTCGAATCCTGGCACGCTCGAATCTTTTAGCATAGTTACATAATTAATTCCATAACTTAATCTGGAGAATATATCCATGACAGTGACATCTCAAGGGCTATCCCGCCAGTGGAGCAATTAATGCATTGTCTCCAAGCCTCTAACGCCCAGGCGGAAATTCAAGGGTTATAATTTCACCTTGGGTGACCAATGGGCGTGTGGCGCAACGGATAACGCGTCTGACTACGGATCAGAAGATTCCAGGTTCGAATCCTGGCACGCTCGTAGTACTTTTTTGCAATTTTATATTTTTTTTCAGCAGTCTCTTGAGATCAACTTTCTGAAACCAAATTGAAAGGTGATGAAAACCAGTGATGAAACCTAAAGCAAAAATATGTATAGTCAACACCTTCAGGTAATCCAAAAATAATTAAAATTGTTAAGAAAAAGATTAGCACGGGTGGGGTTCGAACCCACGCGGACATACGTCCATTGGATCTTAAGTCCAACGCCTTAACCACTCGGCCACCGTGCTGTCGATGTATAAAAGCGACTGCATTCATCAGCATACTCAAATCGTCCATCTTTGATATGTGCCGACCATGTCAGTGATATGAAAGTCATTCTTGGAAGGAAGTCCTCCAGAGGGGCGTGTGGCGCAACGGATAACGCGTCTGACTACGGATCAGAAGATTCCAGGTTCGAATCCTGGCACGCTCGAATCTTTTAGCATAGTTACATAATTAATTCCATAACTTAATCTGGAGAATATATCCATGACAGTGACATCTCAAGGGCTATCCCGCCAGTGGAGCAATTAATGCATTGTCTCCAAGCCTCTAACGCCCAGGCGGAAATTCAAGGGTTATAATTTCACCTTGGGTGACCAATGGGCGTGTGGCGCAACGGATAACGCGTCTGACTACGGATCAGAAGATTCCAGGTTCGAATCCTGGCACGCTCGTAGTACTTTTTTGCAATTTTATATTTTTTTTCAGCAGTCTCTTGAGATCAACTTTCTGAAACCAAATTGAAAGGTGATGAAAACCAGTGATGAAACCTAAAGCAAAAATATGTATAGTCAACACCTTCAGGTAATCCAAAAATAATTAAAATTGTTAAGAAAAAGATTAGCACGGGTGGGGTTCGAACCCACGCGGACATACGTCCATTGGATCTTAAGTCCAACGCCTTAACCACTCGGCCACCGTGCTGTCGATGTATAAAAGCGACTGCATTCATCAGCATACTCAAATCGTCCATCTTTGATATGTGCCGACCATGTCAGTGATATGAAAGTCATTCTTGGAAGGAAGTCCTCCAGAGGGGCGTGTGGCGCAACGGATAACGCGTCTGACTACGGATCAGAAGATTCCAGGTTCGAATCCTGGCACGCTCGAATCTTTTAGCATAGTTACATAATTAATTCCATAACTTAATCTGGAGAATATATCCATGACAGTGACATCTCAAGGGCTATCCCGCCAGTGGAGCAATTAATGCATTGTCTCCAAGCCTCTAACGCCCAGGCGGAAATTCAAGGGTTATAATTTCACCTTGGGTGACCAATGGGCGTGTGGCGCAACGGATAACGCGTCTGACTACGGATCAGAAGATTCCAGGTTCGAATCCTGGCACGCTCGTAGTACTTTTTTGCAATTTTATATTTTTTTTCAGCAGTCTCTTGAGATCAACTTTCTGAAACCAAATTGAAAGGTGATGAAAACCAGTGATGAAACCTAAAGCAAAAATATGTATAGTCAACACCTTCAGGTAATCCAAAAATAATTAAAATTGTTAAGAAAAAGATTAGCACGGGTGGGGTTCGAACCCACGCGGACATACGTCCATTGGATCTTAAGTCCAACGCCTTAACCACTCGGCCACCGTGCTGTCGATGTATAAAAGCGACTGCATTCATCAGCATATTCAAATCGTCCATCTTTGATATGTGCCGACCATGTCAGTGATATGAAAGTCATTCTTGGAAGGAAGTCCTCCAGAGGGGCGTGTGGCGCAACGGATAACGCGTCTGACTACGGATCAGAAGATTCCAGGTTCGAATCCTGGCACGCTCGAATCTTTTAGCATAGTTACATAATTAATTCCATAACTTAATCTGGAGAATATATCCATGACAGTGACATCTCAAGGGCTATCCCGCCAGTGGAGCAATTAATGCATTGTCTCCAAGCCTCTAACGCCCAGGCGGAAATTCAAGGGTTATAATTTCACCTTGGGTGACCAATGGGCGTGTGGCGCAACGGATAACGCGTCTGACTACGGATCAGAAGATTCCAGGTTCGAATCCTGGCACGCTCGTAGTACTTTTTTGCAATTTTATATTTTTTTTCAGCAGTCTCTTGAGATCAACTTTCTGAAACCAAATTGAAAGGTGATGAAAACCAGTGATGAAACCTAAAGCAAAAATATGTATAGTCAACACCTTCAGGTAATCCAAAAATAATTAAAATTGTTAAGAAAAAGATTAGCACGGGTGGGGTTCGAACCCACGCGGACATACGTCCATTGGATCTTAAGTCCAACGCCTTAACCACTCGGCCACCGTGCTGTCGATGTATAAAAGCGACTGCATTCATCAGCATATTCAAATCGTCCATCTTTGATATGTGCCGACCATGTCAGTGATATGAAAGTCATTCTTGGAAGGAAGTCCTCCAGAGGGGCGTGTGGCGCAACGGATAACGCGTCTGACTACGGATCAGAAGATTCCAGGTTCGAATCCTGGCACGCTCGAATCTTTTAGCATAGTTACATAATTAATTCCATAACTTAATCTGGAGAATATATCCATGACAGTGACATCTCAAGGGCTATCCCGCCAGTGGAGCAATTAATGCATTGTCTCCAAGCCTCTAACGCCCAGGCGGAAATTCAAGGGTTATAATTTCACCTTGGGTGACCAATGGGCGTGTGGCGCAACGGATAACGCGTCTGACTACGGATCAGAAGATTCCAGGTTCGAATCCTGGCACGCTCGTAGTACTTTTTTGCAATTTTATATTTTTTTTCAGCAGTCTCTTGAGATCAACTTTCTGAAACCAAATTGAAAGGTGATGAAAACCAGTGATGAAACCTAAAGCAAAAATATGTATAGTCAACACCTTCAGGTAATCCAAAAATAATTAAAATTGTTAAGAAAAAGATTAGCACGGGTGGGGTTCGAACCCACGCGGACATACGTCCATTGGATCTTAAGTCCAACGCCTTAACCACTCGGCCACCGTGCTGTCGATGTATAAAAGCGACTGCATTCATCAGCATATTCAAATCGTCCATCTTTGATATGTGCCGACCATGTCAGTGATATGAAAGTCATTCTTGGAAGGAAGTCCTCCAGAGGGGCGTGTGGCGCAACGGATAACGCGTCTGACTACGGATCAGAAGATTCCAGGTTCGAATCCTGGCACGCTCGAATCTTTTAGCATAGTTACATAATTAATTCCATAACTTAATCTGGAGAATATATCCATGACAGTGACATCTCAAGGGCTATCCCGCCAGTGGAGCAATTAATGCATTGTCTCCAAGCCTCTAACGCCCAGGCGGAAATTCAAGGGTTATAATTTCACCTTGGGTGACCAATGGGCGTGTGGCGCAACGGATAACGCGTCTGACTACGGATCAGAAGATTCCAGGTTCGAATCCTGGCACGCTCGTAGTACTTTTTTGCAATTTTATATTTTTTTTCAGCAGTCTCTTGAGATCAACTTTCTGAAACCAAATTGAAAGGTGATGAAAACCAGTGATGAAACCTAAAGCAAAAATATGTATAGTCAACACCTTCAGGTAATCCAAAAATAATTAAAATTGTTAAGAAAAAGATTAGCACGGGTGGGGTTCGAACCCACGCGGACATACGTCCATTGGATCTTAAGTCCAACGCCTTAACCACTCGGCCACCGTGCTGTCGATGTATAAAAGCGACTGCATTCATCAGCATATTCAAATCGTCCATCTTTGATATGTGCCGACCATGTCAGTGATATGAAAGTCATTCTTGGAAGGAAGTCCTCCAGAGGGGCGTGTGGCGCAACGGATAACGCGTCTGACTACGGATCAGAAGATTCCAGGTTCGAATCCTGGCACGCTCGAATCTTTTAGCATAGTTACATAATTAATTCCATAACTTAATCTGGAGAATATATCCATGACAGTGACATCTCAAGGGCTATCCCGCCAGTGGAGCAATTAATGCATTGTCTCCAAGCCTCTAACGCCCAGGCGGAAATTCAAGGGTTATAATTTCACCTTGGGTGACCAATGGGCGTGTGGCGCAACGGATAACGCGTCTGACTACGGATCAGAAGATTCCAGGTTCGAATCCTGGCACGCTCGTAGTACTTTTTTGCAATTTTATATTTTTTTTCAGCAGTCTCTTGAGATCAACTTTCTGAAACCAAATTGAAAGGTGATGAAAACCAGTGATGAAACCTAAAGCAAAAATATGTATAGTCAACACCTTCAGGTAATCCAAAAATAATTAAAATTGTTAAGAAAAAGATTAGCACGGGTGGGGTTCGAACCCACGCGGACATACGTCCATTGGATCTTAAGTCCAACGCCTTAACCACTCGGCCACCGTGCTGTCGATGTATAAAAGCGACTGCATTCATCAGCATACTCAAATCGTCCATCTTTGATATGTGCCGACCATGTCAGTGATATGAAAGTCATTCTTGGAAGGAAGTCCTCCAGAGGGGCGTGTGGCGCAACGGATAACGCGTCTGACTACGGATCAGAAGATTCCAGGTTCGAATCCTGGCACGCTCGAATCTTTTAGCATAGTTACATAATTAATTCCATAACTTAATCTGGAGAATATATCCATGACAGTGACATCTCAAGGGCTATCCCGCCAGTGGAGCAATTAATGCATTGTCTCCAAGCCTCTAACGCCCAGGCGGAAATTCAAGGGTTATAATTTCACCTTGGGTGACCAATGGGCGTGTGGCGCAACGGATAACGCGTCTGACTACGGATCAGAAGATTCCAGGTTCGAATCCTGGCACGCTCGTAGTACTTTTTTGCAATTTTATATTTTTTTTCAGCGGTCTCTTGAGATCAACTTTCTGAAACCAAATTGAAAGGTGATGAAAACCAGTGATGAAACCTAAAGCAAAAATATGTATAGTCAACACCTTCAGGTAATCCAAAAATAATTAAAATTGTTAAGAAAAAGATTAGCACGGGTGGGGTTCGAACCCACGCGGACATACGTCCATTGGATCTTAAGTCCAACGCCTTAACCACTCGGCCACCGTGCTGTCGATGTATAAAAGCGACTGCATTCATCAGCATACTCAAATCGTCCATCTTTGATATGTGCCGACCATGTCAGTGATATGAAAGTCATTCTTGGAAGGAAGTCCTCCAGAGGGGCGTGTGGCGCAACGGATAACGCGTCTGACTACGGATCAGAAGATTCCAGGTTCGAATCCTGGCACGCTCGAATCTTTTAGCATAGTTACATAATTAATTCCATAACTTAATCTGGAGAATATATCCATGACAGTGACATCTCAAGGGCTATCCCGCCAGTGGAGCAATTAATGCATTGTCTCCAAGCCTCTAACGCCCAGGCGGAAATTCAAGGGTTATAATTTCACCTTGGGTGACCAATGGGCGTGTGGCGCAACGGATAACGCGTCTGACTACGGATCAGAAGATTCCAGGTTCGAATCCTGGCACGCTCGTAGTACTTTTTTGCAATTTTATATTTTTTTTCAGCAGTCTCTTGAGATCAACTTTCTGAAACCAAATTGAAAGGTGATGAAAACCAGTGATGAAACCTAAAGCAAAAATATGTATAGTCAACACCTTCAGGTAATCCAAAAATAATTAAAATTGTTAAGAAAAAGATTAGCACGGGTGGGGTTCGAACCCACGCGGACATACGTCCATTGGATCTTAAGTCCAACGCCTTAACCACTCGGCCACCGTGCTGTCGATGTATAAAAGCGACTGCATTCATCAGCATACTCAAATCGTCCATCTTTGATATGTGCCGACCATGTCAGTGATATGAAAGTCATTCTTGGAAGGAAGTCCTCCAGAGGGGCGTGTGGCGCAACGGATAACGCGTCTGACTACGGATCAGAAGATTCCAGGTTCGAATCCTGGCACGCTCGAATCTTTTAGCATAGTTACATAATTAATTCCATAACTTAATCTGGAGAATATATCCATGACAGTGACATCTCAAGGGCTATCCCGCCAGTGGAGCAATTAATGCATTGTCTCCAAGCCTCTAACGCCCAGGCGGAAATTCAAGGGTTATAATTTCACCTTGGGTGACCAATGGGCGTGTGGCGCAACGGATAACGCGTCTGACTACGGATCAGAAGATTCCAGGTTCGAATCCTGGCACGCTCGTAGTACTTTTTTGCAATTTTATATTTTTTTTCAGCAGTCTCTTGAGATCAACTTTCTGAAACCAAATTGAAAGGTGATGAAAACCAGTGATGAAACCTAAAGCAAAAATATGTATAGTCAACACCTTCAGGTAATCCAAAAATAATTAAAATTGTTAAGAAAAAGATTAGCACGGGTGGGGTTCGAACCCACGCGGACATACGTCCATTGGATCTTAAGTCCAACGCCTTAACCACTCGGCCACCGTGCTGTCGATGTATAAAAGCGACTGCATTCATCAGCATACTCAAATCGTCCATCTTTGATATGTGCCGACCATGTCAGTGATATGAAAGTCATTCTTGGAAGGAAGTCCTCCAGAGGGGCGTGTGGCGCAACGGATAACGCGTCTGACTACGGATCAGAAGATTCCAGGTTCGAATCCTGGCACGCTCGAATCTTTTAGCATAGTTACATAATTAATTCCATAACTTAATCTGGAGAATATATCCATGACAGTGACATCTCAAGGGCTATCCCGCCAGTGGAGCAATTAATGCATTGTCTCCAAGCCTCTAACGCCCAGGCGGAAATTCAAGGGTTATAATTTCACCTTGGGTGACCAATGGGCGTGTGGCGCAACGGATAACGCGTCTGACTACGGATCAGAAGATTCCAGGTTCGAATCCTGGCACGCTCGTAGTACTTTTTTGCAATTTTATATTTTTTTTCAGCAGTCTCTTGAGATCAACTTTCTGAAACCAAATTGAAAGGTGATGAAAACCAGTGATGAAACCTAAAGCAAAAATATGTATAGTCAACACCTTCAGGTAATCCAAAAATAATTAAAATTGTTAAGAAAAAGATTAGCACGGGTGGGGTTCGAACCCACGCGGACATACGTCCATTGGATCTTAAGTCCAACGCCTTAACCACTCGGCCACCGTGCTGTCGATGTATAAAAGCGACTGCATTCATCAGCATACTCAAATCGTCCATCTTTGATATGTGCCGACCATGTCAGTGATATGAAAGTCATTCTTGGAAGGAAGTCCTCCAGAGGGGCGTGTGGCGCAACGGATAACGCGTCTGACTACGGATCAGAAGATTCCAGGTTCGAATCCTGGCACGCTCGAATCTTTTAGCATAGTTACATAATTAATTCCATAACTTAATCTGGAGAATATATCCATGACAGTGACATCTCAAGGGCTATCCCGCCAGTGGAGCAATTAATGCATTGTCTCCAAGCCTCTAACGCCCAGGCGGAAATTCAAGGGTTATAATTTCACCTTGGGTGACCAATGGGCGTGTGGCGCAACGGATAACGCGTCTGACTACGGATCAGAAGATTCCAGGTTCGAATCCTGGCACGCTCGTAGTACTTTTTTGCAATTTTATATTTTTTTTCAGCAGTCTCTTGAGATCAACTTTCTGAAACCAAATTGAAAGGTGATGAAAACCAGTGATGAAACCTAAAGCAAAAATATGTATAGTCAACACCTTCAGGTAATCCAAAAATAATTAAAATTGTTAAGAAAAAGATTAGCACGGGTGGGGTTCGAACCCACGCGGACATACGTCCATTGGATCTTAAGTCCAACGCCTTAACCACTCGGCCACCGTGCTGTCGATGTATAAAAGCGACTGCATTCATCAGCATACTCAAATCGTCCATCTTTGATATGTGCCGACCATGTCAGTGATATGAAAGTCATTCTTGGAAGGAAGTCCTCCAGAGGGGCGTGTGGCGCAACGGATAACGCGTCTGACTACGGATCAGAAGATTCCAGGTTCGAATCCTGGCACGCTCGAATCTTTTAGCATAGTTACATAATTAATTCCATAACTTAATCTGGAGAATATATCCATGACAGTGACATCTCAAGGGCTATCCCGCCAGTGGAGCAATTAATGCATTGTCTCCAAGCCTCTAACGCCCAGGCGGAAATTCAAGGGTTATAATTTCACCTTGGGTGACCAATGGGCGTGTGGCGCAACGGATAACGCGTCTGACTACGGATCAGAAGATTCCAGGTTCGAATCCTGGCACGCTCGTAGTACTTTTTTGCAATTTTATATTTTTTTTCAGCAGTCTCTTGAGATCAACTTTCTGAAACCAAATTGAAAGGTGATGAAAACCAGTGATGAAACCTAAAGCAAAAATATGTATAGTCAACACCTTCAGGTAATCCAAAAATAATTAAAATTGTTAAGAAAAAGATTAGCACGGGTGGGGTTCGAACCCACGCGGACATACGTCCATTGGATCTTAAGTCCAACGCCTTAACCACTCGGCCACCGTGCTGTCGATGTATAAAAGCGACTGCATTCATCAGCATACTCAAATCGTCCATCTTTGATATGTGCCGACCATGTCAGTGATATGAAAGTCATTCTTGGAAGGAAGTCCTCCAGAGGGGCGTGTGGCGCAACGGATAACGCGTCTGACTACGGATCAGAAGATTCCAGGTTCGAATCCTGGCACGCTCGAATCTTTTAGCATAGTTACATAATTAATTCCATAACTTAATCTGGAGAATATATCCATGACAGTGACATCTCAAGGGCTATCCCGCCAGTGGAGCAATTAATGCATTGTCTCCAAGCCTCTAACGCCCAGGCGGAAATTCAAGGGTTATAATTTCACCTTGGGTGACCAATGGGCGTGTGGCGCAACGGATAACGCGTCTGACTACGGATCAGAAGATTCCAGGTTCGAATCCTGGCACGCTCGTAGTACTTTTTTGCAATTTTATATTTTTTTTCAGCAGTCTCTTGAGATCAACTTTCTGAAACCAAATTGAAAGGTGATGAAAACCAGTGATGAAACCTAAAGCAAAAATATGTATAGTCAACACCTTCAGGTAATCCAAAAATAATTAAAATTGTTAAGAAAAAGATTAGCACGGGTGGGGTTCGAACCCACGCGGACATACGTCCATTGGATCTTAAGTCCAACGCCTTAACCACTCGGCCACCGTGCTGTCGATGTATAAAAGCGACTGCATTCATCAGCATACTCAAATCGTCCATCTTTGATATGTGCCGACCATGTCAGTGATATGAAAGTCATTCTTGGAAGGAAGTCCTCCAGAGGGGCGTGTGGCGCAACGGATAACGCGTCTGACTACGGATCAGAAGATTCCAGGTTCGAATCCTGGCACGCTCGAATCTTTTAGCATAGTTACATAATTAATTCCATAACTTAATCTGGAGAATATATCCATGACAGTGACATCTCAAGGGCTATCCCGCCAGTGGAGCAATTAATGCATTGTCTCCAAGCCTCTAACGCCCAGGCGGAAATTCAAGGGTTATAATTTCACCTTGGGTGACCAATGGGCGTGTGGCGCAACGGATAACGCGTCTGACTACGGATCAGAAGATTCCAGGTTCGAATCCTGGCACGCTCGTAGTACTTTTTTGCAATTTTATATTTTTTTTCAGCAGTCTCTTGAGATCAACTTTCTGAAACCAAATTGAAAGGTGATGAAAACCAGTGATGAAACCTAAAGCAAAAATATGTATAGTCAACACCTTCAGGTAATCCAAAAATAATTAAAATTGTTAAGAAAAAGATTAGCACGGGTGGGGTTCGAACCCACGCGGACATACGTCCATTGGATCTTAAGTCCAACGCCTTAACCACTCGGCCACCGTGCTGTCGATGTATAAAAGCGACTGCATTCATCAGCATACTCAAATCGTCCATCTTTGATATGTGCCGACCATGTCAGTGATATGAAAGTCATTCTTGGAAGGAAGTCCTCCAGAGGGGCGTGTGGCGCAACGGATAACGCGTCTGACTACGGATCAGAAGATTCCAGGTTCGAATCCTGGCACGCTCGAATCTTTTAGCATAGTTACATAATTAATTCCATAACTTAATCTGGAGAATATATCCATGACAGTGACATCTCAAGGGCTATCCCGCCAGTGGAGCAATTAATGCATTGTCTCCAAGCCTCTAACGCCCAGGCGGAAATTCAAGGGTTATAATTTCACCTTGGGTGACCAATGGGCGTGTGGCGCAACGGATAACGCGTCTGACTACGGATCAGAAGATTCCAGGTTCGAATCCTGGCACGCTCGTAGTACTTTTTTGCAATTTTATATTTTTTTTCAGCAGTCTCTTGAGATCAACTTTCTGAAACCAAATTGAAAGGTGATGAAAACCAGTGATGAAACCTAAAGCAAAAATATGTATAGTCAACACCTTCAGGTAATCCAAAAATAATTAAAATTGTTAAGAAAAAGATTAGCACGGGTGGGGTTCGAACCCACGCGGACATACGTCCATTGGATCTTAAGTCCAACGCCTTAACCACTCGGCCACCGTGCTGTCGATGTATAAAAGCGACTGCATTCATCAGCATACTCAAATCGTCCATCTTTGATATGTGCCGACCATGTCAGTGATATGAAAGTCATTCTTGGAAGGAAGTCCTCCAGAGGGGCGTGTGGCGCAACGGATAACGCGTCTGACTACGGATCAGAAGATTCCAGGTTCGAATCCTGGCAAGCTCGAATCTTTTAGCATAGTTACATAATTAATTCCATAACTTAATCTGGAGAATATATCCATGACAGTGACATCTCAAGGGCTATCCCGCCAGTGGAGCAATTAATGCATTGTCTCCAAGCCTCTAACGCCCAGGCGGAAATTCAAGGGTTATAATTTCACCTTGGGTGACCAATGGGCGTGTGGCGCAACGGATAACGCGTCTGACTACGGATCAGAAGATTCCAGGTTCGAATCCTGGCACGCTCGTAGTACTTTTTTGCAATTTTATATTTTTTTTCAGCAGTCTCTTGAGATCAACTTTCTGAAACCAAATTGAAAGGTGATGAAAACCAGTGATGAAACCTAAAGCAAAAATATGTATAGTCAACACCTTCAGGTAATCCAAAAATAATTAAAATTGTTAAGAAAAAGATTAGCACGGGTGGGGTTCGAACCCACGCGGACATACGTCCATTGGATCTTAAGTCCAACGCCTTAACCACTCGGCCACCGTGCTGTCGATGTATAAAAGCGACTGCATTCATCAGCATACTCAAATCGTCCATCTTTGATATGTGCCGACCATGTCAGTGATATGAAAGTCATTCTTGGAAGGAAGTCCTCCAGAGGGGCGTGTGGCGCAACGGATAACGCGTCTGACTACGGATCAGAAGATTCCAGGTTCGAATCCTGGCACGCTCGAATCTTTTAGCATAGTTACATAATTAATTCCATAACTTAATCTGGAGAATATATCCATGACAGTGACATCTCAAGGGCTATCCCGCCAGTGGAGCAATTAATGCATTGTCTCCAAGCCTCTAACGCCCAGGCGGAAATTCAAGGGTTATAATTTCACCTTGGGTGACCAATGGGCGTGTGGCGCAACGGATAACGCGTCTGACTACGGATCAGAAGATTCCAGGTTCGAATCCTGGCACGCTCGTAGTACTTTTTTGCAATTTTATATTTTTTTTCAGCAGTCTCTTGAGATCAACTTTCTGAAACCAAATTGAAAGGTGATGAAAACCAGTGATGAAACCTAAAGCAAAAATATGTATAGTCAACACCTTCAGGTAATCCAAAAATAATTAAAATTGTTAAGAAAAAGATTAGCACGGGTGGGGTTCGAACCCACGCGGACATACGTCCATTGGATCTTAAGTCCAACGCCTTAACCACTCGGCCACCGTGCTGTCGATGTATAAAAGCGACTGCATTCATCAGCATACTCAAATCGTCCATCTTTGATATGTGCCGACCATGTCAGTGATATGAAAGTCATTCTTGGAAGGAAGTCCTCCAGAGGGGCGTGTGGCGCAACGGATAACGCGTCTGACTACGGATCAGAAGATTCCAGGTTCGAATCCTGGCACGCTCGAATCTTTTAGCATAGTTACATAATTAATTCCATAACTTAATCTGGAGAATATATCCATGACAGTGACATCTCAAGGGCTATCCCGCCAGTGGAGCAATTAATGCATTGTCTCCAAGCCTCTAACGCCCAGGCGGAAATTCAAGGGTTATAATTTCACCTTGGGTGACCAATGGGCGTGTGGCGCAACGGATAACGCGTCTGACTACGGATCAGAAGATTCCAGGTTCGAATCCTGGCACGCTCGTAGTACTTTTTTGCAATTTTATATTTTTTTTCAGCAGTCTCTTGAGATCAACTTTCTGAAACCAAATTGAAAGGTGATGAAAACCAGTGATGAAACCTAAAGCAAAAATATGTATAGTCAACACCTTCAGGTAATCCAAAAATAATTAAAATTGTTAAGAAAAAGATTAGCACGGGTGGGGTTCGAACCCACGCGGACATACGTCCATTGGATCTTAAGTCCAACGCCTTAACCACTCGGCCACCGTGCTGTCGATGTATAAAAGCGACTGCATTCATCAGCATACTCAAATCGTCCATCTTTGATATGTGCCGACCATGTCAGTGATATGAAAGTCATTCTTGGAAGGAAGTCCTCCAGAGGGGCGTGTGGCGCAACGGATAACGCGTCTGACTACGGATCAGAAGATTCCAGGTTCGAATCCTGGCACGCTCGAATCTTTTAGCATAGTTACATAATTAATTCCATAACTTAATCTGGAGAATATATCCATGACAGTGACATCTCAAGGGCTATCCCGCCAGTGGAGCAATTAATGCATTGTCTCCAAGCCTCTAACGCCCAGGCGGAAATTCAAGGGTTATAATTTCACCTTGGGTGACCAATGGGCGTGTGGCGCAACGGATAACGCGTCTGACTACGGATCAGAAGATTCCAGGTTCGAATCCTGGCACGCTCGTAGTACTTTTTTGCAATTTTATATTTTTTTTCAGCAGTCTCTTGAGATCAACTTTCTGAAACCAAATTGAAAGGTGATGAAAACCAGTGATGAAACCTAAAGCAAAAATATGTATAGTCAACACCTTCAGGTAATCCAAAAATAATTAAAATTGTTAAGAAAAAGATTAGCACGGGTGGGGTTCGAACCCACGCGGACATACGTCCATTGGATCTTAAGTCCAACGCCTTAACCACTCGGCCACCGTGCTGTCGATGTATAAAAGCGACTGCATTCATCAGCATACTCAAATCGTCCATCTTTGATATGTGCCGACCATGTCAGTGATATGAAAGTCATTCTTGGAAGGAAGTCCTCCAGAGGGGCGTGTGGCGCAACGGATAACGCGTCTGACTACGGATCAGAAGATTCCAGGTTCGAATCCTGGCACGCTCGAATCTTTTAGCATAGTTACATAATTAATTCCATAACTTAATCTGGAGAATATATCCATGACAGTGACATCTCAAGGGCTATCCCGCCAGTGGAGCAATTAATGCATTGTCTCCAAGCCTCTAACGCCCAGGCGGAAATTCAAGGGTTATAATTTCACCTTGGGTGACCAATGGGCGTGTGGTGCAACGGATAACGCGTCTGACTACGGATCAGAAGATTCCAGGTTCGAATCCTGGCACGCTCGTAGTACTTTTTTGCAATTTTATATTTTTTTTCAGCAGTCTCTTGAGATCAACTTTCTGAAACCAAATTGAAAGGTGATGAAAACCAGTGATGAAACCTAAAGCAAAAATATGTATAGTCAACACCTTCAGGTAATCCAAAAATAATTAAAATTGTTAAGAAAAAGATTAGCACGGGTGGGGTTCGAACCCACGCGGACATACGTCCATTGGATCTTAAGTCCAACGCCTTAACCACTCGGCCACCGTGCTGTCGATGTATAAAAGCGACTGCATTCATCAGCATACTCAAATCGTCCATCTTTGATATGTGCCGACCATGTCAGTGATATGAAAGTCATTCTTGGAAGGAAGTCCTCCAGAGGGGCGTGTGGCGCAACGGATAACGCGTCTGACTACGGATCAGAAGATTCCAGGTTCGAATCCTGGCACGCTCGAATCTTTTAGCATAGTTACATAATTAATTCCATAACTTAATCTGGAGAATATATCCATGACAGTGACATCTCAAGGGCTATCCCGCCAGTGGAGCAATTAATGCATTGTCTCCAAGCCTCTAACGCCCAGGCGGAAATTCAAGGGTTATAATTTCACCTTGGGTGACCAATGGGCGTGTGGCGCAACGGATAACGCGTCTGACTACGGATCAGAAGATTCCAGGTTCGAATCCTGGCACGCTCGAATCTTTTAGCATAGTTACATAATTAATTCCATAACTTAATCTGGAGAATATATCCATGACAGTGACATCTCAAGGGCTATCCCGCCAGTGGAGCAATTAATGCATTGTCTCCAAGCCTCTAACGCCCAGGCGGAAATTCAAGGGTTATAATTTCACCTTGGGTGACCAATGGGCGTGTGGCGCAACGGATAACGCGTCTGACTACGGATCAGAAGATTCCAGGTTCGAATCCTGGCACGCTCGTAGTACTTTTTTGCAATTTTATATTTTTTTTCAGCAGTCTCTTGAGATCAACTTTCTGAAACCAAATTGAAAGGTGATGAAAACCAGTGATGAAACCTAAAGCAAAAATATGTATAGTCAACACCTTCAGGTAATCCAAAAATAATTAAAATTGTTAAGAAAAAGATTAGCACGGGTGGGGTTCGAACCCACGCGGACATACGTCCATTGGATCTTAAGTCCAACGCCTTAACCACTCGGCCACCGTGCTGTCGATGTATAAAAGCGACTGCATTCATCAGCATACTCAAATCGTCCATCTTTGATATGTGCCGACCATGTCAGTGATATGAAAGTCATTCTTGGAAGGAAGTCCTCCAGAGGGGCGTGTGGCGCAACGGATAACGCGTCTGACTACGGATCAGAAGATTCCAGGTTCGAATCCTGGCACGCTCGAATCTTTTAGCATAGTTACATAATTAATTCCATAACTTAATCTGGAGAATATATCCATGACAGTGACATCTCAAGGGCTATCCCGCCAGTGGAGCAATTAATGCATTGTCTCCAAGCCTCTAACGCCCAGGCGGAAATTCAAGGGTTATAATTTCACCTTGGGTGACCAATGGACGTGTGGCGCAACGGATAACGCGTCTGACTACGGATCAGAAGATTCCAGGTTCGAATCCTGGCACGCTCGTAGTACTTTTTTGCAATTTTATATTTTTTTTCAGCAGTCTCTTGAGATCAACTTTCTGAAACCAAATTGAAAGGTGATGAAAACCAGTGATGAAACCTAAAGCAAAAATATGTATAGTCAACACCTTCAGGTAATCCAAAAATAATTAAAATTGTTAAGAAAAAGATTAGCACGGGTGGGGTTCGAACCCACGCGGACATACGTCCATTGGATCTTAAGTCCAACGCCTTAACCACTCGGCCACCGTGCTGTCGATGTATAAAAGCGACTGCATTCATCAGCATACTCAAATCGTCCATCTTTGATATGTGCCGACCATGTCAGTGATATGAAAGTCATTCTTGGAAGGAAGTCCTCCAGAGGGGCGTGTGGCGCAACGGATAACGCGTCTGACTACGGATCAGAAGATTCCAGGTTCGAATCCTGGCACGCTCGAATCTTTTAGCATAGTTACATAATTAATTCCATAACTTAATCTGGAGAATATATCCATGACAGTGACATCTCAAGGGCTATCCCGCCAGTGGAGCAATTAATGCATTGTCTCCAAGCCTCTAACGCCCAGGCGGAAATTCAAGGGTTATAATTTCACCTTGGGTGACCAATGGGCGTGTGGCGCAACGGATAACGCGTCTGACTACGGATCAGAAGATTCCAGGTTCGAATCCTGGCACGCTCGTAGTACTTTTTTGCAATTTTATATTTTTTTTCAGCAGTCTCTTGAGATCAACTTTCTGAAACCAAATTGAAAGGTGATGAAAACCAGTGATGAAACCTAAAGCAAAAATATGTATAGTCAACACCTTCAGGTAATCCAAAAATAATTAAAATTGTTAAGAAAAAGATTAGCACGGGTGGGGTTCGAACCCACGCGGACATACGTCCATTGGATCTTAAGTCCAACGCCTTAACCACTCGGCCACCGTGCTGTCGATGTATAAAAGCGACTGCATTCATCAGCATACTCAAATCGTCCATCTTTGATATGTGCCGACCATGTCAGTGATATGAAAGTCATTCTTGGAAGGAAGTCCTCCAGAGGGGCGTGTGGCGCAACGGATAACGCGTCTGACTACGGATCAGAAGATTCCAGGTTCGAATCCTGGCACGCTCGAATCTTTTAGCATAGTTACATAATTAATTCCATAACTTAATCTGGAGAATATATCCATGACAGTGACATCTCAAGGGCTATCCCGCCAGTGGAGCAATTAATGCATTGTCTCCAAGCCTCTAACGCCCAGGCGGAAATTCAAGGGTTATAATTTCACCTTGGGTGACCAATGGGCGTGTGGCGCAACGGATAACGCGTCTGACTACGGATCAGAAGATTCCAGGTTCGAATCCTGGCACGCTCGTAGTACTTTTTTGCAATTTTATATTTTTTTTCAGCAGTCTCTTGAGATCAACTTTCTGAAACCAAATTGAAAGGTGATGAAAACCAGTGATGAAACCTAAAGCAAAAATATGTATAGTCAACACCTTCAGGTAATCCAAAAATAATTAAAATTGTTAAGAAAAAGATTAGCACGGGTGGGGTTCGAACCCACGCGGACATACGTCCATTGGATCTTAAGTCCAACGCCTTAACCACTCGGCCACCGTGCTGTCGATGTATAAAAGCGACTGCATTCATCAGCATACTCAAATCGTCCATCTTTGATATGTGCCGACCATGTCAGTGATATGAAAGTCATTCTTGGAAGGAAGTCCTCCAGAGGGGCGTGTGGCGCAACGGATAACGCGTCTGACTACGGATCAGAAGATTCCAGGTTCGAATCCTGGCACGCTCGAATCTTTTAGCATAGTTACATAATTAATTCCATAACTTAATCTGGAGAATATATCCATGACAGTGACATCTCAAGGGCTATCCCGCCAGTGGAGCAATTAATGCATTGTCTCCAAGCCTCTAACGCCCAGGCGGAAATTCAAGGGTTATAATTTCACCTTGGGTGACCAATGGGCGTGTGGCGCAACGGATAACGCGTCTGACTACGGATCAGAAGATTCCAGGTTCGAATCCTGGCACGCTCGTAGTACTTTTTTGCAATTTTATATTTTTTTTCAGCAGTCTCTTGAGATCAACTTTCTGAAACCAAGTTGAAAGGTGATGAAAACCAGTGATGAAACCTAAAGCAAAAATATGTATAGTCAACACCTTCAGGTAATCCAAAAATAATTAAAATTGTTAAGAAAAAGATTAGCACGGGTGGGGTTCGAACCCACGCGGACATACGTCCATTGGATCTTAAGTCCAACGCCTTAACCACTCGGCCACCGTGCTGTCGATGTATAAAAGCGACTGCATTCATCAGCATACTCAAATCGTCCATCTTTGATATGTGCCGACCATGTCAGTGATATGAAAGTCATTCTTGGAAGGAAGTCCTCCAGAGGGGCGTGTGGCGCAACGGATAACGCGTCTGACTACGGATCAGAAGATTCCAGGTTCGAATCCTGGCACGCTCGAATCTTTTAGCATAGTTACATAATTAATTCCATAACTTAATCTGGAGAATATATCCATGACAGTGACATCTCAAGGGCTATCCCGCCAGTGGAGCAATTAATGCATTGTCTCCAAGCCTCTAACGCCCAGGCGGAAATTCAAGGGTTATAATTTCACCTTGGGTGACCAATGGGCGTGTGGCGCAACGGATAACGCGTCTGACTACGGATCAGAAGATTCCAGGTTCGAATCCTGGCACGCTCGTAGTACTTTTTTGCAATTTTATATTTTTTTTCAGCAGTCTCTTGAGATCAACTTTCTGAAACCAAATTGAAAGGTGATGAAAACCAGTGATGAAACCTAAAGCAAAAATATGTATAGTCAACACCTTCAGGTAATCCAAAAATAATTAAAATTGTTAAGAAAAAGATTAGCACGGGTGGGGTTCGAACCCACGCGGACATACGTCCATTGGATCTTAAGTCCAACGCCTTAACCACTCGGCCACCGTGCTGTCGATGTATAAAAGCGACTGCATTCATCAGCATACTCAAATCGTCCATCTTTGATATGTGCCGACCATGTCAGTGATATGAAAGTCATTCTTGGAAGGAAGTCCTCCAGAGGGGCGTGTGGCGCAACGGATAACGCGTCTGACTACGGATCAGAAGATTCCAGGTTCGAATCCTGGCACGCTCGAATCTTTTAGCATAGTTACATAATTAATTCCATAACTTAATCTGGAGAATATATCCATGACAGTGACATCTCAAGGGCTATCCCGCCAGTGGAGCAATTAATGCATTGTCTCCAAGCCTCTAACGCCCAGGCGGAAATTCAAGGGTTATAATTTCACCTTGGGTGACCAATGGGCGTGTGGCGCAACGGATAACGCGTCTGACTACGGATCAGAAGATTCCAGGTTCGAATCCTGGCACGCTCGTAGTACTTTTTTGCAATTTTATATTTTTTTTCAGCAGTCTCTTGAGATCAACTTTCTGAAACCAAATTGAAAGGTGATGAAAACCAGTGATGAAACCTAAAGCAAAAATATGTATAGTCAACACCTTCAGGTAATCCAAAAATAATTAAAATTGTTAAGAAAAAGATTAGCACGGGTGGGGTTCGAACCCACGCGGACATACGTCCATTGGATCTTAAGTCCAACGCCTTAACCACTCGGCCACCGTGCTGTCGATGTATAAAAGCGACTGCATTCATCAGCATACTCAAATCGTCCATCTTTGATATGTGCCGACCATGTCAGTGATATGAAAGTCATTCTTGGAAGGAAGTCCTCCAGAGGGGCGTGTGGCGCAACGGATAACGCGTCTGACTACGGATCAGAAGATTCCAGGTTCGAATCCTGGCACGCTCGAATCTTTTAGCATAGTTACATAATTAATTCCATAACTTAATCTGGAGAATATATCCATGACAGTGACATCTCAAGGGCTATCCCGCCAGTGGAGCAATTAATGCATTGTCTCCAAGCCTCTAACGCCCAGGCGGAAATTCAAGGGTTATAATTTCACCTTGGGTGACCAATGGGCGTGTGGCGCAACGGATAACGCGTCTGACTACGGATCAGAAGATTCCAGGTTCGAATCCTGGCACGCTCGTAGTACTTTTTTGCAATTTTATATTTTTTTCAGCAGTCTCTTGAGATCAACTTTCTGAAACCAAATTGAAAGGTGATGAAAACCAGTGATGAAACCTAAAGCAAAAATATGTATAGTCAACACCTTCAGGTAATCCAAAAATAATTAAAATTGTTAAGAAAAAGATTAGCACGGGTGGGGTTCGAACCCACGCGGACATACGTCCATTGGATCTTAAGTCCAACGCCTTAACCACTCGGCCACCGTGCTGTCGATGTATAAAAGCGACTGCATTCATCAGCATACTCAAATCGTCCATCTTTGATATGTGCCGACCATGTCAGTGATATGAAAGTCATTCTTGGAAGGAAGTCCTCCAGAGGGGCGTGTGGCGCAACGGATAACGCGTCTGACTACGGATCAGAAGATTCCAGGTTCGAATCCTGGCACGCTCGAATCTTTTAGCATAGTTACATAATTAATTCCATAACTTAATCTGGAGAATATATCCATGACAGTGACATCTCAAGGGCTATCCCGCCAGTGGAGCAATTAATGCATTGTCTCCAAGCCTCTAACGCCCAGGCGGAAATTCAAGGGTTATAATTTCACCTTGGGTGACCAATGGGCGTGTGGCGCAACGGATAACGCGTGTGACTACGGATCAGAAGATTCCAGGTTCGAATCCTGGCACGCTCGTAGTACTTTTTTGCAATTTTATATTTTTTTTCAGCAGTCTCTTGAGATCAACTTTCTGAAACCAAATTGAAAGGTGATGAAAACCAGTGATGAAACCTAAAGCAAAAATATGTATAGTCAACACCTTCAGGTAATCCAAAAATAATTAAAATTGTTAAGAAAAAGATTAGCACGGGTGGGGTTCGAACCCACGCGGACATACGTCCATTGGATCTTAAGTCCAACGCCTTAACCACTCGGCCACCGTGCTGTCGATGTATAAAAGCGACTGCATTCATCAGCATACTCAAATCGTCCATCTTTGATATGTGCCGACCATGTCAGTGATATGAAAGTCATTCTTGGAAGGAAGTCCTCCAGAGGGGCGTGTGGCGCAACGGATAACGCGTCTGACTACGGATCAGAAGATTCCAGGTTCGAATCCTGGCACGCTCGAATCTTTTAGCATAGTTACATAATTAATTCCATAACTTAATCTGGAGAATATATCCATGACAGTGACATCTCAAGGGCTATCCCGCCAGTGGAGCAATTAATGCATTGTCTCCAAGCCTCTAACGCCCAGGCGGAAATTCAAGGGTTATAATTTCACCTTGGGTGACCAATGGGCGTGTGGCGCAACGGATAACGCGTCTGACTACGGATCAGAAGATTCCAGGTTCGAATCCTGGCACGCTCGTAGTACTTTTTTGCAATTTTATATTTTTTTTCAGCAGTCTCTTGAGATCAACTTTCTGAAACCAAATTGAAAGGTGATGAAAACCAGTGATGAAACCTAAAGCAAAAATATGTATAGTCAACACCTTCAGGTAATCCAAAAATAATTAAAATTGTTAAGAAAAAGATTAGCACGGGTGGGGTTCGAACCCACGCGGACATACGTCCATTGGATCTTAAGTCCAACGCCTTAACCACTCGGCCACCGTGCTGTCGATGTATAAAAGCGACTGCATTCATCAGCATACTCAAATCGTCCATCTTTGATATGTGCCGACCATGTCAGTGATATGAAAGTCATTCTTGGAAGGAAGTCCTCCAGAGGGGCGTGTGGCGCAACGGATAACGCGTCTGACTACGGATCAGAAGATTCCAGGTTCGAATCCTGGCACGCTCGAATCTTTTAGCATAGTTACATAATTAATTCCATAACTTAATCTGGAGAATATATCCATGACAGTGACATCTCAAGGGCTATCCCGCCAGTGGAGCAATTAATGCATTGTCTCCAAGCCTCTAACGCCCAGGCGGAAATTCAAGGGTTATAATTTCACCTTGGGTGACCAATGGGCGTGTGGCGCAACGGATAACGCGTCTGACTACGGATCAGAAGATTCCAGGTTCGAATCCTGGCACGCTCGTAGTACTTTTTTGCAATTTTATATTTTTTTTCAGCAGTCTCTTGAGATCAACTTTCTGAAACCAAATTGAAAGGTGATGAAAACCAGTGATGAAACCTAAAGCAAAAATATGTATAGTCAACACCTTCAGGTAATCCAAAAATAATTAAAATTGTTAAGAAAAAGATTAGCACGGGTGGGGTTCGAACCCACGCGGACATACGTCCATTGGATCTTAAGTCCAACGCCTTAACCACTCGGCCACCGTGCTGTCGATGTATAAAAGCGACTGCATTCATCAGCATACTCAAATCGTCCATCTTTGATATGTGCCGACCATGTCAGTGATATGAAAGTCATTCTTGGAAGGAAGTCCTCCAGAGGGGCGTGTGGCGCAACGGATAACGCGTCTGACTACGGATCAGAAGATTCCAGGTTCGAATCCTGGCACGCTCGAATCTTTTAGCATAGTTACATAATTAATTCCATAACTTAATCTGGAGAATATATCCATGACAGTGACATCTCAAGGGCTATCCCGCCAGTGGAGCAATTAATGCATTGTCTCCAAGCCTCTAACGCCCAGGCGGAAATTCAAGGGTTATAATTTCACCTTGGGTGACCAATGGGCGTGTGGCGCAACGGATAACGCGTCTGACTACGGATCAGAAGATTCCAGGTTCGAATCCTGGCACGCTCGTAGTACTTTTTTGCAATTTTATATTTTTTTTCAGCAGTCTCTTGAGATCAACTTTCTGAAACCAAATTGAAAGGTGATGAAAACCAGTGATGAAACCTAAAGCAAAAATATGTATAGTCAACACCTTCAGGTAATCCAAAAATAATTAAAATTGTTAAGAAAAAGATTAGCACGGGTGGGGTTCGAACCCACGCGGACATACGTCCATTGGATCTTAAGTCCAACGCCTTAACCACTCGGCCACCGTGCTGTCGATGTATAAAAGCGACTGCATTCATCAGCATACTCAAATCGTCCATCTTTGATATGTGCCGACCATGTCAGTGATATGAAAGTCATTCTTGGAAGGAAGTCCTCCAGAGGGGCGTGTGGCGCAACGGATAACGCGTCTGACTACGGATCAGAAGATTCCAGGTTCGAATCCTGGCACGCTCGAATCTTTTAGCATAGTTACATAATTAATTCCATAACTTAATCTGGAGAATATATCCATGACAGTGACATCTCAAGGGCTATCCCGCCAGTGGAGCAATTAATGCATTGTCTCCAAGCCTCTAACGCCCAGGCGGAAATTCAAGGGTTATAATTTCACCTTGGGTGACCAATGGGCGTGTGGCGCAACGGATAACGCGTCTGACTACGGATCAGAAGATTCCAGGTTCGAATCCTGGCACGCTCGTAGTACTTTTTTGCAATTTTATATTTTTTTTCAGCAGTCTCTTGAGATCAACTTTCTGAAACCAAATTGAAAGGTGATGAAAACCAGTGATGAAACCTAAAGCAAAAATATGTATAGTCAACACCTTCAGGTAATCCAAAAATAATTAAAATTGTTAAGAAAAAGATTAGCACGGGTGGGGTTCGAACCCACGCGGACATACGTCCATTGGATCTTAAGTCCAACGCCTTAACCACTCGGCCACCGTGCTGTCGATGTATAAAAGCGACTGCATTCATCAGCATACTCAAATCGTCCATCTTTGATATGTGCCGACCATGTCAGTGATATGAAAGTCATTCTTGGAAGGAAGTCCTCCAGAGGGGCGTGTGGCGCAACGGATAACGCGTCTGACTACGGATCAGAAGATTCCAGGTTCGAATCCTGGCACGCTCGAATCTTTTAGCATAGTTACATAATTAATTCCATAACTTAATCTGGAGAATATATCCATGACAGTGACATCTCAAGGGCTATCCCGCCAGTGGAGCAATTAATGCATTGTCTCCAAGCCTCTAACGCCCAGGCGGAAATTCAAGGGTTATAATTTCACCTTGGGTGACCAATGGGCGTGTGGCGCAACGGATAACGCGTCTGACTACGGATCAGAAGATTCCAGGTTCGAATCCTGGCACGCTCGTAGTACTTTTTTGCAATTTTATATTTTTTTTCAGCAGTCTCTTGAGATCAACTTTCTGAAACCAAATTGAAAGGTGATGAAAACCAGTGATGAAACCTAAAGCAAAAATATGTATAGTCAACACCTTCAGGTAATCCAAAAATAATTAAAATTGTTAAGAAAAAGATTAGCACGGGTGGGGTTCGAACCCACGCGGACATACGTCCATTGGATCTTAAGTCCAACGCCTTAACCACTCGGCCACCGTGCTGTCGATGTATAAAAGCGACTGCATTCATCAGCATACTCAAATCGTCCATCTTTGATATGTGCCGACCATGTCAGTGATATGAAAGTCATTCTTGGAAGGAAGTCCTCCAGAGGGGCGTGTGGCGCAACGGATAACGCGTCTGACTACGGATCAGAAGATTCCAGGTTCGAATCCTGGCACGCTCGAATCTTTTAGCATAGTTACATAATTAATTCCATAACTTAATCTGGAGAATATATCCATGACAGTGACATCTCAAGGGCTATCCCGCCAGTGGAGCAATTAATGCATTGTCTCCAAGCCTCTAACGCCCAGGCGGAAATTCAAGGGTTATAATTTCACCTTGGGTGACCAATGGGCGTGTGGCGCAACGGATAACGCGTCTGACTACGGATCAGAAGATTCCAGGTTCGAATCCTGGCACGCTCGAATCTTTTAGCATAGTTACATAATTAATTCCATAACTTAATCTGGAGAATATATCCATGACAGTGACATCTCAAGGGCTATCCCGCCAGTGGAGCAATTAATGCATTGTCTCCAAGCCTCTAACGCCCAGGCGGAAATTCAAGGGTTATAATTTCACCTTGGGTGACCAATGGGCGTGTGGCGCAACGGATAACGCGTCTGACTACGGATCAGAAGATTCCAGGTTCGAATCCTGGCACGCTCGTAGTACTTTTTTGCAATTTTATATTTTTTTTCAGCAGTCTCTTGAGATCAACTTTCTGAAACCAAATTGAAAGGTGATGAAAACCAGTGATGAAACCTAAAGCAAAAATATGTATAGTCAACACCTTCAGGTAATCCAAAAATAATTAAAATTGTTAAGAAAAAGATTAGCACGGGTGGGGTTCGAACCCACGCGGACATACGTCCATTGGATCTTAAGTCCAACGCCTTAACCACTCGGCCACCGTGCTGTCGATGTATAAAAGCGACTGCATTCATCAGCATACTCAAATCGTCCATCTTTGATATGTGCCGACCATGTCAGTGATATGAAAGTCATTCTTGGAAGGAAGTCCTCCAGAGGGGCGTGTGGCGCAACGGATAACGCGTCTGACTACGGATCAGAAGATTCCAGGTTCGAATCCTGGCACGCTCGAATCTTTTAGCATAGTTACATAATTAATTCCATAACTTAATCTGGAGAATATATCCATGACAGTGACATCTCAAGGGCTATCCCGCCAGTGGAGCAATTAATGCATTGTCTCCAAGCCTCTAACGCCCAGGCGGAAATTCAAGGGTTATAATTTCACCTTGGGTGACCAATGGGCGTGTGGCGCAACGGATAACGCGTCTGACTACGGATCAGAAGATTCCAGGTTCGAATCCTGGCACGCTCGTAGTACTTTTTTGCAATTTTATATTTTTTTTCAGCAGTCTCTTGAGATCAACTTTCTGAAACCAAATTGAAAGGTGATGAAAACCAGTGATGAAACCTAAAGCAAAAATATGTATAGTCAACACCTTCAGGTAATCCAAAAATAATTAAAATTGTTAAGAAAAAGATTAGCACGGGTGGGGTTCGAACCCACGCGGACATACGTCCATTGGATCTTAAGTCCAACGCCTTAACCACTCGGCCACCGTGCTGTCGATGTATAAAAGCGACTGCATTCATCAGCATACTCAAATCGTCCATCTTTGATATGTGCCGACCATGTCAGTGATATGAAAGTCATTCTTGGAAGGAAGTCCTCCAGAGGGGCGTGTGGCGCAACGGATAACGCGTCTGACTACGGATCAGAAGATTCCAGGTTCGAATCCTGGCACGCTCGAATCTTTTAGCATAGTTACATAATTAATTCCATAACTTAATCTGGAGAATATATCCATGACAGTGACATCTCAAGGGCTATCCCGCCAGTGGAGCAATTAATGCATTGTCTCCAAGCCTCTAACGCCCAGGCGGAAATTCAAGGGTTATAATTTCACCTTGGGTGACCAATGGGCGTGTGGCGCAACGGATAACGCGTCTGACTACGGATCAGAAGATTCCAGGTTCGAATCCTGGCACGCTCGTAGTACTTTTTTGCAATTTTATATTTTTTTTCAGCAGTCTCTTGAGATCAACTTTCTGAAACCAAATTGAAAGGTGATGAAAACCAGTGATGAAACCTAAAGCAAAAATATGTATAGTCAACACCTTCAGGTAATCCAAAAATAATTAAAATTGTTAAGAAAAAGATTAGCACGGGTGGGGTTCGAACCCACGCGGACATACGTCCATTGGATCTTAAGTCCAACGCCTTAACCACTCGGCCACCGTGCTGTCGATGTATAAAAGCGACTGCATTCATCAGCATACTCAAATCGTCCATCTTTGATATGTGCCGACCATGTCAGTGATATGAAAGTCATTCTTGGAAGGAAGTCCTCCAGAGGGGCGTGTGGCGCAACGGATAACGCGTCTGACTACGGATCAGAAGATTCCAGGTTCGAATCCTGGCACGCTCGAATCTTTTAGCATAGTTACATAATTAATTCCATAACTTAATCTGGAGAATATATCCATGACAGTGACATCTCAAGGGCTATCCCGCCAGTGGAGCAATTAATGCATTGTCTCCAAGCCTCTAACGCCCAGGCGGAAATTCAAGGGTTATAATTTCACCTTGGGTGACCAATGGGCGTGTGGCGCAACGGATAACGCGTCTGACTACGGATCAGAAGATTCCAGGTTCGAATCCTGGCACGCTCGTAGTACTTTTTTGCAATTTTATATTTTTTTTCAGCAGTCTCTTGAGATCAACTTTCTGAAACCAAATTGAAAGGTGATGAAAACCAGTGATGAAACCTAAAGCAAAAATATGTATAGTCAACACCTTCAGGTAATCCAAAAATAATTAAAATTGTTAAGAAAAAGATTAGCACGGGTGGGGTTCGAACCCACGCGGACATACGTCCATTGGATCTTAAGTCCAACGCCTTAACCACTCGGCCACCGTGCTGTCGATGTATAAAAGCGACTGCATTCATCAGCATACTCAAATCGTCCATCTTTGATATGTGCCGACCATGTCAGTGATATGAAAGTCATTCTTGGAAGGAAGTCCTCCAGAGGGGCGTGTGGCGCAACGGATAACGCGTCTGACTACGGATCAGAAGATTCCAGGTTCGAATCCTGGCACGCTCGAATCTTTTAGCATAGTTACATAATTAATTCCATAACTTAATCTGGAGAATATATCCATGACAGTGACATCTCAAGGGCTATCCCGCCAGTGGAGCAATTAATGCATTGTCTCCAAGCCTCTAACGCCCAGGCGGAAATTCAAGGGTTATAATTTCACCTTGGGTGACCAATGGGCGTGTGGCGCAACGGATAACGCGTCTGACTACGGATCAGAAGATTCCAGGTTCGAATCCTGGCACGCTCGTAGTACTTTTTTGCAATTTTATATTTTTTTTCAGCAGTCTCTTGAGATCAACTTTCTGAAACCAAATTGAAAGGTGATGAAAACCAGTGATGAAACCTAAAGCAAAAATATGTATAGTCAACACCTTCAGGTAATCCAAAAATAATTAAAATTGTTAAGAAAAAGATTAGCACGGGTGGGGTTCGAACCCACGCGGACATACGTCCATTGGATCTTAAGTCCAACGCCTTAACCACTCGGCCACCGTGCTGTCGATGTATAAAAGCGACTGCATTCATCAGCATACTCAAATCGTCCATCTTTGATATGTGCCGACCATGTCAGTGATATGAAAGTCATTCTTGGAAGGAAGTCCTCCAGAGGGGCGTGTGGCGCAACGGATAACGCGTCTGACTACGGATCAGAAGATTCCAGGTTCGAATCCTGGCACGCTCGAATCTTTTAGCATAGTTACATAATTAATTCCATAACTTAATCTGGAGAATATATCCATGACAGTGACATCTCAAGGGCTATCCCGCCAGTGGAGCAATTAATGCATTGTCTCCAAGCCTCTAACGCCCAGGCGGAAATTCAAGGGTTATAATTTCACCTTGGGTGACCAATGGGCGTGTGGCGCAACGGATAACGCGTCTGACTACGGATCAGAAGATTCCAGGTTCGAATCCTGGCACGCTCGTAGTACTTTTTTGCAATTTTATATTTTTTTTCAGCAGTCTCTTGAGATCAACTTTCTGAAACCAAATTGAAAGGTGATGAAAACCAGTGATGAAACCTAAAGCAAAAATATGTATAGTCAACACCTTCAGGTAATCCAAAAATAATTAAAATTGTTAAGAAAAAGATTAGCACGGGTGGGGTTCGAACCCACGCGGACATACGTCCATTGGATCTTAAGTCCAACGCCTTAACCACTCGGCCACCGTGCTGTCGATGTATAAAAGCGACTGCATTCATCAGCATACTCAAATCGTCCATCTTTGATATGTGCCGACCATGTCAGTGATATGAAAGTCATTCTTGGAAGGAAGTCCTCCAGAGGGGCGTGTGGCGCAACGGATAACGCGTCTGACTACGGATCAGAAGATTCCAGGTTCGAATCCTGGCACGCTCGAATCTTTTAGCATAGTTACATAATTAATTCCATAACTTAATCTGGAGAATATATCCATGACAGTGACATCTCAAGGGCTATCCCGCCAGTGGAGCAATTAATGCATTGTCTCCAAGCCTCTAACGCCCAGGCGGAAATTCAAGGGTTATAATTTCACCTTGGGTGACCAATGGGCGTGTGGCGCAACGGATAACGCGTCTGACTACGGATCAGAAGATTCCAGGTTCGAATCCTGGCACGCTCGTAGTACTTTTTTGCAATTTTATATTTTTTTTCAGCAGTCTCTTGAGATCAACTTTCTGAAACCAAATTGAAAGGTGATGAAAACCAGTGATGAAACCTAAAGCAAAAATATGTATAGTCAACACCTTCAGGTAATCCAAAAATAATTAAAATTGTTAAGAAAAAGATTAGCACGGGTGGGGTTCGAACCCACGCGGACATACGTCCATTGGATCTTAAGTCCAACGCCTTAACCACTCGGCCACCGTGCTGTCGATGTATAAAAGCGACTGCATTCATCAGCATACTCAAATCGTCCATCTTTGATATGTGCCGACCATGTCAGTGATATGAAAGTCATTCTTGGAAGGAAGTCCTCCAGAGGGGCGTGTGGCGCAACGGATAACGCGTCTGACTACGGATCAGAAGATTCCAGGTTCGAATCCTGGCACGCTCGAATCTTTTAGCATAGTTACATAATTAATTCCATAACTTAATCTGGAGAATATATCCATGACAGTGACATCTCAAGGGCTATCCCGCCAGTGGAGCAATTAATGCATTGTCTCCAAGCCTCTAACGCCCAGGCGGAAATTCAAGGGTTATAATTTCACCTTGGGTGACCAATGGGCGTGTGGCGCAACGGATAACGCGTCTGACTACGGATCAGAAGATTCCAGGTTCGAATCCTGGCACGCTCGTAGTACTTTTTTGCAATTTTATATTTTTTTTCAGCAGTCTCTTGAGATCAACTTTCTGAAACCAAATTGAAAGGTGATGAAAACCAGTGATGAAACCTAAAGCAAAAATATGTATAGTCAACACCTTCAGGTAATCCAAAAATAATTAAAATTGTTAAGAAAAAGATTAGCACGGGTGGGGTTCGAACCCACGCGGACATACGTCCATTGGATCTTAAGTCCAACGCCTTAACCACTCGGCCACCGTGCTGTCGATGTATAAAAGCGACTGCATTCATCAGCATACTCAAATCGTCCATCTTTGATATGTGCCGACCATGTCAGTGATATGAAAGTCATTCTTGGAAGGAAGTCCTCCAGAGGGGCGTGTGGCGCAACGGATAACGCGTCTGACTACGGATCAGAAGATTCCAGGTTCGAATCCTGGCACGCTCGAATCTTTTAGCATAGTTACATAATTAATTCCATAACTTAATCTGGAGAATATATCCATGACAGTGACATCTCAAGGGCTATCCCGCCAGTGGAGCAATTAATGCATTGTCTCCAAGCCTCTAACGCCCAGGCGGAAATTCAAGGGTTATAATTTCACCTTGGGTGACCAATTGGCGTGTGGCGCAACGGATAACGCGTCTGACTACGGATCAGAAGATTCCAGGTTCGAATCCTGGCACGCTCGTAGTACTTTTTTGCAATTTTATATTTTTTTTCAGCAGTCTCTTGAGATCAACTTTCTGAAACCAAATTGAAAGGTGATGAAAACCAGTGATGAAACCTAAAGCAAAAATATGTATAGTCAACACCTTCAGGTAATCCAAAAATAATTAAAATTGTTAAGAAAAAGATTAGCACGGGTGGGGTTCGAACCCACGCGGACATACGTCCATTGGATCTTAAGTCCAACGCCTTAACCACTCGGCCACCGTGCTGTCGATGTATAAAAGCGACTGCATTCATCAGCATACTCAAATCGTCCATCTTTGATATGTGCCGACCATGTCAGTGATATGAAAGTCATTCTTGGAAGGAAGTCCTCCAGAGGGGCGTGTGGCGCAACGGATAACGCGTCTGACTACGGATCAGAAGATTCCAGGTTCGAATCCTGGCACGCTCGAATCTTTTAGCATAGTTACATAATTAATTCCATAACTTAATCTGGAGAATATATCCATGACAGTGACATCTCAAGGGCTATCCCGCCAGTGGAGCAATTAATGCATTGTCTCCAAGCCTCTAACGCCCAGGCGGAAATTCAAGGGTTATAATTTCACCTTGGGTGACCAATGGGCGTGTGGCGCAACGGATAACGCGTCTGACTACGGATCAGAAGATTCCAGGTTCGAATCCTGGCACGCTCGTAGTACTTTTTTGCAATTTTATATTTTTTTTCAGCAGTCTCTTGAGATCAACTTTCTGAAACCAAATTGAAAGGTGATGAAAACCAGTGATGAAACCTAAAGCAAAAATATGTATAGTCAACACCTTCAGGTAATCCAAAAATAATTAAAATTGTTAAGAAAAAGATTAGCACGGGTGGGGTTCGAACCCACGCGGACATACGTCCATTGGATCTTAAGTCCAACGCCTTAACCACTCGGCCACCGTGCTGTCGATGTATAAAAGCGACTGCATTCATCAGCATACTCAAATCGTCCATCTTTGATATGTACCGACCATGTCAGTGATATGAAAGTCATTCTTGGAAGGAAGTCCTCCAGAGGGGCGTGTGGCGCAACGGATAACGCGTCTGACTACGGATCAGAAGATTCCAGGTTCGAATCCTGGCACGCTCGAATCTTTTAGCATAGTTACATAATTAATTCCATAACTTAATCTGGAGAATATATCCATGACAGTGACATCTCAAGGGCTATCCCGCCAGTGGAGCAATTAATGCATTGTCTCCAAGCCTCTAACGCCCAGGCGGAAATTCAAGGGTTATAATTTCACCTTGGGTGACCCATGGGCGTGTGGCGCAACGGATAACGCGTCTGACTACGGATCAGAAGATTCCAGGTTCGAATCCTGGCACGCTCGTAGTACTTTTTTGCAATTTTATATTTTTTTTCAGC
This sequence comes from Steromphala cineraria, assembly GCA_916613615.1. Taxonomy (NCBI): domain Eukaryota; kingdom Metazoa; phylum Mollusca; class Gastropoda; order Trochida; family Trochidae; genus Steromphala; species Steromphala cineraria. The sequence goes on from OU744733.1 coordinate 48,974,450, forward strand.
AGTCTCTTGAGATCAACTTTCTGAAACCAAATTGAAAGGTGATGAAAACCAGTGATGAAACCTAAAGCAAAAATATGTATAGTCAACACCTTCAGGTAATCCAAAAATAATTAAAATTGTTAAGAAAAAGATTAGCACGGGTGGGGTTCGAACCCACGCGGACATACGTCCATTGGATCTTAAGTCCAACGCCTTAACCACTCGGCCACCGTGCTGTCGATGTATAAAAGCGACTGCATTCATCAGCATACTCAAATCGTCCATCTTTGATATGTGCCGACCATGTCAGTGATATGAAAGTCATTCTTGGAAGGAAGTCCTCCAGAGGGGCGTGTGGCGCAACGGATAACGCGTCTGACTACGGATCAGAAGATTCCAGGTTCGAATCCTGGCACGCTCGAATCTTTTAGCATAGTTACATAATTAATTCCATAACTTAATCTGGAGAATATATCCATGACAGTGACATCTCAAGGGCTATCCCGCCAGTGGAGCAATTAATGCATTGTCTCCAAGCCTCTAACGCCCAGGCGGAAATTCAAGGGTTATAATTTCACCTTGGGTGACCAATGGGCGTGTGGCGCAACGGATAACGCGTCTGACTACGGATCAGAAGATTCCAGGTTCGAATCCTGGCACGCTCGTAGTACTTTTTTGCAATTTTATATTTTTTTTCAGCAGTCTCTTGAGATCAACTTTCTGAAACCAAATTGAAAGGTGATGAAAACCAGTGATGAAACCTAAAGCAAAAATATGTATAGTCAACACCTTCAGGTAATCCAAAAATAATTAAAATTGTTAAGAAAAAGATTAGCACGGGTGGGGTTCGAACCCACGCGGACATACGTCCATTGGATCTTAAGTCCAACGCCTTAACCACTCGGCCACCGTGCTGTCGATGTATAAAAGCGACTGCATTCATCAGCATACTCAAATCGTCCATCTTTGATATGTGCCGACCATGTCAGTGATATGAAAGTCATTCTTGGAAGGAAGTCCTCCAGAGGGGCGTGTGGCGCAACGGATAACGCGTCTGACTACGGATCAGAAGATTCCAGGTTCGAATCCTGGCACGCTCGAATCTTTTAGCATAGTTACATAATTAATTCCATAACTTAATCTGGAGAATATATCCATGACAGTGACATCTCAAGGGCTATCCCGCCAGTGGAGCAATTAATGCATTGTCTCCAAGCCTCTAACGCCCAGGCGGAAATTCAAGGGTTATAATTTCACCTTGGGTGACCAATGGGCGTGTGGCGCAACGGATAACGCGTCTGACTACGGATCAGAAGATTCCAGGTTCGAATCCTGGCACGCTCGTAGTACTTTTTTGCAATTTTATATTTTTTTTCAGCAGTCTCTTGAGATCAACTTTCTGAAACCAAATTGAAAGGTGATGAAAACCAGTGATGAAACCTAAAGCAAAAATATGTATAGTCAACACCTTCAGGTAATCCAAAAATAATTAAAATTGTTAAGAAAAAGATTAGCACGGGTGGGGTTCGAACCCACGCGGACATACGTCCATTGGATCTTAAGTCCAACGCCTTAACCACTCGGCCACCGTGCTGTCGATGTATAAAAGCGACTGCATTCATCAGCATACTCAAATCGTCCATCTTTGATATGTGCCGACCATGTCAGTGATATGAAAGTCATTCTTGGAAGGAAGTCCTCCAGAGGGGCGTGTGGCGCAACGGATAACGCGTCTGACTACGGATCAGAAGATTCCAGGTTCGAATCCTGGCACGCTCGAATCTTTTAGCATAGTTACATAATTAATTCCATAACTTAATCTGGAGAATATATCCATGACAGTGACATCTCAAGGGCTATCCCGCCAGTGGAGCAATTAATGCATTGTCTCCAAGCCTCTAACGCCCAGGCGGAAATTCAAGGGTTATAATTTCACCTTGGGTGACCAATGGGCGTGTGGCGCAACGGATAACGCGTCTGACTACGGATCAGAAGATTCCAGGTTCGAATCCTGGCACGCTCGTAGTACTTTTTTGCAATTTTATATTTTTTTTCAGCAGTCTCTTGAGATCAACTTTCTGAAACCAAATTGAAAGGTGATGAAAACCAGTGATGAAACCTAAAGCAAAAATATGTATAGTCAACACCTTCAGGTAATCCAAAAATAATTAAAATTGTTAAGAAAAAGATTAGCACGGGTGGGGTTCGAACCCACGCGGACATACGTCCATTGGATCTTAAGTCCAACGCCTTAACCACTCGGCCACCGTGCTGTCGATGTATAAAAGCGACTGCATTCATCAGCATACTCAAATCGTCCATCTTTGATATGTGCCGACCATGTCAGTGATATGAAAGTCATTCTTGGAAGGAAGTCCTCCAGAGGGGCGTGTGGCGCAACGGATAACGCGTCTGACTACGGATCAGAAGATTCCAGGTTCGAATCCTGGCACGCTCGAATCTTTTAGCATAGTTACATAATTAATTCCATAACTTAATCTGGAGAATATATCCATGACAGTGACATCTCAAGGGCTATCCCGCCAGTGGAGCAATTAATGCATTGTCTCCAAGCCTCTAACGCCCAGGCGGAAATTCAAGGGTTATAATTTCACCTTGGGTGACCAATGGGCGTGTGGCGCAACGGATAACGCGTCTGACTACGGATCAGAAGATTCCAGGTTCGAATCCTGGCACGCTCGTAGTACTTTTTTGCAATTTTATATTTTTTTTCAGCAGTCTCTTGAGATCAACTTTCTGAAACCAAATTGAAAGGTGATGAAAACCAGTGATGAAACCTAAAGCAAAAATATGTATAGTCAACACCTTCAGGTAATCCAAAAATAATTAAAATTGTTAAGAAAAAGATTAGCACGGGTGGGGTTCGAACCCACGCGGACATACGTCCATTGGATCTTAAGTCCAACGCCTTAACCACTCGGCCACCGTGCTGTCGATGTATAAAAGCGACTGCATTCATCAGCATACTCAAATCGTCCATCTTTGATATGTGCCGACCATGTCAGTGATATGAAAGTCATTCTTGGAAGGAAGTCCTCCAGAGGGGCGTGTGGCGCAACGGATAACGCGTCTGACTACGGATCAGAAGATTCCAGGTTCGAATCCTGGCACGCTCGAATCTTTTAGCATAGTTACATAATTAATTCCATAACTTAATCTGGAGAATATATCCATGACAGTGACATCTCAAGGGCTATCCCGCCAGTGGAGCAATTAATGCATTGTCTCCAAGCCTCTAACGCCCAGGCGGAAATTCAAGGGTTATAATTTCACCTTGGGTGACCAATGGGCGTGTGGCGCAACGGATAACGCGTCTGACTACGGATCAGAAGATTCCAGGTTCGAATCCTGGCACGCTCGTAGTACTTTTTTGCAATTTTATATTTTTTTTCAGCAGTCTCTTGAGATCAACTTTCTGAAACCAAATTGAAAGGTGATGAAAACCAGTGATGAAACCTAAAGCAAAAATATGTATAGTCAACACCTTCAGGTAATCCAAAAATAATTAAAATTGTTAAGAAAAAGATTAGCACGGGTGGGGTTCGAACCCACGCGGACATACGTCCATTGGATCTTAAGTCCAACGCCTTAACCACTCGGCCACCGTGCTGTCGATGTATAAAAGCGACTGCATTCATCAGCATACTCAAATCGTCCATCTTTGATATGTGCCGACCATGTCAGTGATATGAAAGTCATTCTTGGAAGGAAGTCCTCCAGAGGGGCGTGTGGCGCAACGGATAACGCGTCTGACTACGGATCAGAAGATTCCAGGTTCGAATCCTGGCACGCTCGAATCTTTTAGCATAGTTACATAATTAATTCCATAACTTAATCTGGAGAATATATCCATGACAGTGACATCTCAAGGGCTATCCCGCCAGTGGAGCAATTAATGCATTGTCTCCAAGCCTCTAACGCCCAGGCGGAAATTCAAGGGTTATAATTTCACCTTGGGTGACCAATGGGCGTGTGGCGCAACGGATAACGCGTCTGACTACGGATCAGAAGATTCCAGGTTCGAATCCTGGCACGCTCGTAGTACTTTTTTGCAATTTTATATTTTTTTTCAGCAGTCTCTTGAGATCAACTTTCTGAAACCAAATTGAAAGGTGATGAAAACCAGTGATGAAACCTAAAGCAAAAATATGTATAGTCAACACCTTCAGGTAATCCAAAAATAATTAAAATTGTTAAGAAAAAGATTAGCACGGGTGGGGTTCGAACCCACGCGGACATACGTCCATTGGATCTTAAGTCCAACGCCTTAACCACTCGGCCACCGTGCTGTCGATGTATAAAAGCGACTGCATTCATCAGCATACTCAAATCGTCCATCTTTGATATGTGCCGACCATGTCAGTGATATGAAAGTCATTCTTGGAAGGAAGTCCTCCAGAGGGGCGTGTGGCGCAACGGATAACGCGTCTGACTACGGATCAGAAGATTCCAGGTTCGAATCCTGGCACGCTCGAATCTTTTAGCATAGTTACATAATTAATTCCATAACTTAATCTGGAGAATATATCCATGACAGTGACATCTCAAGGGCTATCCCGCCAGTGGAGCAATTAATGCATTGTCTCCAAGCCTCTAACGCCCAGGCGGAAATTCAAGGGTTATAATTTCACCTTGGGTGACCAATGGGCGTGTGGCGCAACGGATAACGCGTCTGACTACGGATCAGAAGATTCCAGGTTCGAATCCTGGCACGCTCGTAGTACTTTTTTGCAATTTTATATTTTTTTTCAGCAGTCTCTTGAGATCAACTTTCTGAAACCAAATTGAAAGGTGATGAAAACCAGTGATGAAACCTAAAGCAAAAATATGTATAGTCAACACCTTCAGGTAATCCAAAAATAATTAAAATTGTTAAGAAAAAGATTAGCACGGGTGGGGTTCGAACCCACGCGGACATACGTCCATTGGATCTTAAGTCCAACGCCTTAACCACTCGGCCACCGTGCTGTCGATGTATAAAAGCGACTGCATTCATCAGCATACTCAAATCGTCCATCTTTGATATGTGCCGACCATGTCAGTGATATGAAAGTCATTCTTGGAAGGAAGTCCTCCAGAGGGGCGTGTGGCGCAACGGATAACGCGTCTGACTACGGATCAGAAGATTCCAGGTTCGAATCCTGGCACGCTCGAATCTTTTAGCATAGTTACATAATTAATTCCATAACTTAATCTGGAGAATATATCCATGACAGTGACATCTCAAGGGCTATCCCGCCAGTGGAGCAATTAATGCATTGTCTCCAAGCCTCTAACGCCCAGGCGGAAATTCAAGGGTTATAATTTCACCTTGGGTGACCAATGGGCGTGTGGCGCAACGGATAACGCGTCTGACTACGGATCAGAAGATTCCAGGTTCGAATCCTGGCACGCTCGTAGTACTTTTTTGCAATTTTATATTTTTTTTCAGCAGTCTCTTGAGATCAACTTTCTGAAACCAAATTGAAAGGTGATGAAAACCAGTGATGAAACCTAAAGCAAAAATATGTATAGTCAACACCTTCAGGTAATCCAAAAATAATTAAAATTGTTAAGAAAAAGATTAGCACGGGTGGGGTTCGAACCCACGCGGACATACGTCCATTGGATCTTAAGTCCAACGCCTTAACCACTCGGCCACCGTGCTGTCGATGTATAAAAGCGACTGCATTCATCAGCATACTCAAATCGTCCATCTTTGATATGTGCCGACCATGTCAGTGATATGAAAGTCATTCTTGGAAGGAAGTCCTCCAGAGGGGCGTGTGGCGCAACGGATAACGCGTCTGACTACGGATCAGAAGATTCCAGGTTCGAATCCTGGCACGCTCGAATCTTTTAGCATAGTTACATAATTAATTCCATAACTTAATCTGGAGAATATATCCATGACAGTGACATCTCAAGGGCTATCCCGCCAGTGGAGCAATTAATGCATTGTCTCCAAGCCTCTAACGCCCAGGCGGAAATTCAAGGGTTATAATTTCACCTTGGGTGACCAATGGGCGTGTGGCGCAACGGATAACGCGTCTGACTACGGATCAGAAGATTCCAGGTTCGAATCCTGGCACGCTCGTAGTACTTTTTTGCAATTTTATATTTTTTTTCAGCAGTCTCTTGAGATCAACTTTCTGAAACCAAATTGAAAGGTGATGAAAACCAGTGATGAAACCTAAAGCAAAAATATGTATAGTCAACACCTTCAGGTAATCCAAAAATAATTAAAATTGTTAAGAAAAAGATTAGCACGGGTGGGGTTCGAACCCACGCGGACATACGTCCATTGGATCTTAAGTCCAACGCCTTAACCACTCGGCCACCGTGCTGTCGATGTATAAAAGCGACTGCATTCATCAGCATACTCAAATCGTCCATCTTTGATATGTGCCGACCATGTCAGTGATATGAAAGTCATTCTTGGAAGGAAGTCCTCCAGAGGGGCGTGTGGCGCAACGGATAACGCGTCTGACTACGGATCAGAAGATTCCAGGTTCGAATCCTGGCACGCTCGAATCTTTTAGCATAGTTACATAATTAATTCCATAACTTAATCTGGAGAATATATCCATGACAGTGACATCTCAAGGGCTATCCCGCCAGTGGAGCAATTAATGCATTGTCTCCAAGCCTCTAACGCCCAGGCGGAAATTCAAGGGTTATAATTTCACCTTGGGTGACCAATGGGCGTGTGGCGCAACGGATAACGCGTCTGACTACGGATCAGAAGATTCCAGGTTCGAATCCTGGCACGCTCGTAGTACTTTTTTGCAATTTTATATTTTTTTTCAGCAGTCTCTTGAGATCAACTTTCTGAAACCAAATTGAAAGGTGATGAAAACCAGTGATGAAACCTAAAGCAAAAATATGTATAGTCAACACCTTCAGGTAATCCAAAAATAATTAAAATTGTTAAGAAAAAGATTAGCACGGGTGGGGTTCGAACCCACGCGGACATACGTCCATTGGATCTTAAGTCCAACGCCTTAACCACTCGGCCACCGTGCTGTCGATGTATAAAAGCGACTGCATTCATCAGCATACTCAAATCGTCCATCTTTGATATGTGCCGACCATGTCAGTGATATGAAAGTCATTCTTGGAAGGAAGTCCTCCAGAGGGGCGTGTGGCGCAACGGATAACGCGTCTGACTACGGATCAGAAGATTCCAGGTTCGAATCCTGGCACGCTCGAATCTTTTAGCATAGTTACATAATTAATTCCATAACTTAATCTGGAGAATATATCCATGACAGTGACATCTCAAGGGCTATCCCGCCAGTGGAGCAATTAATGCATTGTCTCCAAGCCTCTAACGCCCAGGCGGAAATTCAAGGGTTATAATTTCACCTTGGGTGACCAATGGGCGTGTGGCGCAACGGATAACGCGTCTGACTACGGATCAGAAGATTCCAGGTTCGAATCCTGGCACGCTCGTAGTACTTTTTTGCAATTTTATATTTTTTTTCAGCAGTCTCTTGAGATCAACTTTCTGAAACCAAATTGAAAGGTGATGAAAACCAGTGATGAAACCTAAAGCAAAAATATGTATAGTCAACACCTTCAGGTAATCCAAAAATAATTAAAATTGTTAAGAAAAAGATTAGCACGGGTGGGGTTCGAACCCACGCGGACATACGTCCATTGGATCTTAAGTCCAACGCCTTAACCACTCGGCCACCGTGCTGTCGATGTATAAAAGCGACTGCATTCATCAGCATACTCAAATCGTCCATCTTTGATATGTGCCGACCATGTCAGTGATATGAAAGTCATTCTTGGAAGGAAGTCCTCCAGAGGGGCGTGTGGCGCAACGGATAACGCGTCTGACTACGGATCAGAAGATTCCAGGTTCGAATCCTGGCACGCTCGAATCTTTTAGCATAGTTACATAATTAATTCCATAACTTAATCTGGAGAATATATCCATGACAGTGACATCTCAAGGGCTATCCCGCCAGTGGAGCAATTAATGCATTGTCTCCAAGCCTCTAACGCCCAGGCGGAAATTCAAGGGTTATAATTTCACCTTGGGTGACCAATGGGCGTGTGGCGCAACGGATAACGCGTCTGACTACGGATCAGAAGATTCCAGGTTCGAATCCTGGCACGCTCGTAGTACTTTTTTGCAATTTTATATTTTTTTTCAGCAGTCTCTTGAGATCAACTTTCTGAAACCAAATTGAAAGGTGATGAAAACCAGTGATGAAACCTAAAGCAAAAATATGTATAGTCAACACCTTCAGGTAATCCAAAAATAATTAAAATTGTTAAGAAAAAGATTAGCACGGGTGGGGTTCGAACCCACGCGGACATACGTCCATTGGATCTTAAGTCCAACGCCTTAACCACTCGGCCACCGTGCTGTCGATGTATAAAAGCGACTGCATTCATCAGCATACTCAAATCGTCCATCTTTGATATGTGCCGACCATGTCAGTGATATGAAAGTCATTCTTGGAAGGAAGTCCTCCAGAGGGGCGTGTGGCGCAACGGATAACGCGTCTGACTACGGATCAGAAGATTCCAGGTTCGAATCCTGGCACGCTCGAATCTTTTAGCATAGTTACATAATTAATTCCATAACTTAATCTGGAGAATATATCCATGACAGTGACATCTCAAGGGCTATCCCGCCAGTGGAGCAATTAATGCATTGTCTCCAAGCCTCTAACGCCCAGGCGGAAATTCAAGGGTTATAATTTCACCTTGGGTGACCAATGGGCGTGTGGCGCAACGGATAACGCGTCTGACTACGGATCAGAAGATTCCAGGTTCGAATCCTGGCACGCTCGTAGTACTTTTTTGCAATTTTATATTTTTTTTCAGCAGTCTCTTGAGATCAACTTTCTGAAACCAAATTGAAAGGTGATGAAAACCAGTGATGAAACCTAAAGCAAAAATATGTATAGTCAACACCTTCAGGTAATCCAAAAATAATTAAAATTGTTAAGAAAAAGATTAGCACGGGTGGGGTTCGAACCCACGCGGACATACGTCCATTGGATCTTAAGTCCAACGCCTTAACCACTCGGCCACCGTGCTGTCGATGTATAAAAGCGACTGCATTCATCAGCATACTCAAATCGTCCATCTTTGATATGTGCCGACCATGTCAGTGATATGAAAGTCATTCTTGGAAGGAAGTCCTCCAGAGGGGCGTGTGGCGCAACGGATAACGCGTCTGACTACGGATCAGAAGATTCCAGGTTCGAATCCTGGCACGCTCGAATCTTTTAGCATAGTTACATAATTAATTCCATAACTTAATCTGGAGAATATATCCATGACAGTGACATCTCAAGGGCTATCCCGCCAGTGGAGCAATTAATGCATTGTCTCCAAGCCTCTAACGCCCAGGCGGAAATTCAAGGGTTATAATTTCACCTTGGGTGACCAATGGGCGTGTGGCGCAACGGATAACGCGTCTGACTACGGATCAGAAGATTCCAGGTTCGAATCCTGGCACGCTCGTAGTACTTTTTTGCAATTTTATATTTTTTTTCAGCAGTCTCTTGAGATCAACTTTCTGAAACCAAATTGAAAGGTGATGAAAACCAGTGATGAAACCTAAAGCAAAAATATGTATAGTCAACACCTTCAGGTAATCCAAAAATAATTAAAATTGTTAAGAAAAAGATTAGCACGGGTGGGGTTCGAACCCACGCGGACATACGTCCATTGGATCTTAAGTCCAACGCCTTAACCACTCGGCCACCGTGCTGTCGATGTATAAAAGCGACTGCATTCATCAGCATACTCAAATCGTCCATCTTTGATATGTGCCGACCATGTCAGTGATATGAAAGTCATTCTTGGAAGGAAGTCCTCCAGAGGGGCGTGTGGCGCAACGGATAACGCGTCTGACTACGGATCAGAAGATTCCAGGTTCGAATCCTGGCACGCTCGAATCTTTTAGCATAGTTACATAATTAATTCCATAACTTAATCTGGAGAATATATCCATGACAGTGACATCTCAAGGGCTATCCCGCCAGTGGAGCAATTAATGCATTGTCTCCAAGCCTCTAACGCCCAGGCGGAAATTCAAGGGTTATAATTTCACCTTGGGTGACCAATGGGCGTGTGGCGCAACGGATAACGCGTCTGACTACGGATCAGAAGATTCCAGGTTCGAATCCTGGCACGCTCGTAGTACTTTTTTGCAATTTTATATTTTTTTTCAGCAGTCTCTTGAGATCAACTTTCTGAAACCAAATTGAAAGGTGATGAAAACCAGTGATGAAACCTAAAGCAAAAATATGTATAGTCAACACCTTCAGGTAATCCAAAAATAATTAAAATTGTTAAGAAAAAGATTAGCACGGGTGGGGTTCGAACCCACGCGGACATACGTCCATTGGATCTTAAGTCCAACGCCTTAACCACTCGGCCACCGTGCTGTCGATGTATAAAAGAGACTGCATTCATCAGCATACTCAAATCGTCCATCTTTGATATGTGCCGACCATGTCAGTGATATGAAAGTCATTCTTGGAAGGAAGTCCTCCAGAGGGGCGTGTGGCGCAACGGATAACGCGTCTGACTACGGATCAGAAGATTCCAGGTTCGAATCCTGGCACGCTCGAATCTTTTAGCATAGTTACATAATTAATTCCATAACTTAATCTGGAGAATATATCCATGACAGTGACATCTCAAGGGCTATCCCGCCAGTGGAGCAATTAATGCATTGTCTCCAAGCCTCTAACGCCCAGGCGGAAATTCAAGGGTTATAATTTCACCTTGGGTGACCAATGGGCGTGTGGCGCAACGGATAACGCGTCTGACTACGGATCAGAAGATTCCAGGTTCGAATCCTGGCACGCTCGTAGTACTTTTTTGCAATTTTATATTTTTTTTCAGCAGTCTCTTGAGATCAACTTTCTGAAACCAAATTGAAAGGTGATGAAAACCAGTGATGAAACCTAAAGCAAAAATATGTATAGTCAACACCTTCAGGTAATCCAAAAATAATTAAAATTGTTAAGAAAAAGATTAGCACGGGTGGGGTTCGAACCCACGCGGACATACGTCCATTGGATCTTAAGTCCAACGCCTTAACCACTCGGCCACCGTGCTGTCGATGTATAAAAGCGACTGCATTCATCAGCATACTCAAATCGTCCATCTTTGATATGTGCCGACCATGTCAGTGATATGAAAGTCATTCTTGGAAGGAAGTCCTCCAGAGGGGCGTGTGGCGCAACGGATAACGCGTCTGACTACGGATCAGAAGATTCCAGGTTCGAATCCTGGCACGCTCGAATCTTTTAGCATAGTTACATAATTAATTCCATAACTTAATCTGGAGAATATATCCATGACAGTGACATCTCAAGGGCTATCCCGCCAGTGGAGCAATTAATGCATTGTCTCCAAGCCTCTAACGCCCAGGCGGAAATTCAAGGGTTATAATTTCACCTTGGGTGACCAATGGGCGTGTGGCGCAACGGATAACGCGTCTGACTACGGATCAGAAGATTCCAGGTTCGAATCCTGGCACGCTCGTAGTACTTTTTTGCAATTTTATATTTTTTTTCAGCAGTCTCTTGAGATCAACTTTCTGAAACCAAATTGAAAGGTGATGAAAACCAGTGATGAAACCTAAAGCAAAAATATGTATAGTCAACACCTTCAGGTAATCCAAAAATAATTAAAATTGTTAAGAAAAAGATTAGCACGGGTGGGGTTCGAACCCACGCGGACATACGTCCATTGGATCTTAAGTCCAACGCCTTAACCACTCGGCCACCGTGCTGTCGATGTATAAAAGCGACTGCATTCATCAGCATACTCAAATCGTCCATCTTTGATATGTGCCGACCATGTCAGTGATATGAAAGTCATTCTTGGAAGGAAGTCCTCCAGAGGGGCGTGTGGCGCAACGGATAACGCGTCTGACTACGGATCAGAAGATTCCAGGTTCGAATCCTGGCACGCTCGAATCTTTTAGCATAGTTACATAATTAATTCCATAACTTAATCTGGAGAATATATCCATGACAGTGACATCTCAAGGGCTATCCCGCCAGTGGAGCAATTAATGCATTGTCTCCAAGCCTCTAACGCCCAGGCGGAAATTCAAGGGTTATAATTTCACCTTGGGTGACCAATGGGCGTGTGGCGCAACGGATAACGCGTCTGACTACGGATCAGAAGATTCCAGGTTCGAATCCTGGCACGCTCGTAGTACTTTTTTGCAATTTTATATTTTTTTTCAGCAGTCTCTTGAGATCAACTTTCTGAAACCAAATTGAAAGGTGATGAAAACCAGTGATGAAACCTAAAGCAAAAATATGTATAGTCAACACCTTCAGGTAATCCAAAAATAATTAAAATTGTTAAGAAAAAGATTAGCACGGGTGGGGTTCGAACCCACGCGGACATACGTCCATTGGATCTTAAGTCCAACGCCTTAACCACTCGGCCACCGTGCTGTCGATGTATAAAAGCGACTGCATTCATCAGCATACTCAAATCGTCCATCTTTGATATGTGCCGACCATGTCAGTGATATGAAAGTCATTCTTGGAAGGAAGTCCTCCAGAGGGGCGTGTGGCGCAACGGATAACGCGTCTGACTACGGATCAGAAGATTCCAGGTTCGAATCCTGGCACGCTCGAATCTTTTAGCATAGTTACATAATTAATTCCATAACTTAATCTGGAGAATATATCCATGACAGTGACATCTCAAGGGCTATCCCGCCAGTGGAGCAATTAATGCATTGTCTCCAAGCCTCTAACGCCCAGGCGGAAATTCAAGGGTTATAATTTCACCTTGGGTGACCAATGGGCGTGTGGCGCAACGGATAACGCGTCTGACTACGGATCAGAAGATTCCAGGTTCGAATCCTGGCACGCTCGTAGTACTTTTTTGCAATTTTATATTTTTTTTCAGCAGTCTCTTGAGATCAACTTTCTGAAACCAAATTGAAAGGTGATGAAAACCAGTGATGAAACCTAAAGCAAAAATATGTATAGTCAACACCTTCAGGTAATCCAAAAATAATTAAAATTGTTAAGAAAAAGATTAGCACGGGTGGGGTTCGAACCCACGCGGACATACGTCCATTGGATCTTAAGTCCAACGCCTTAACCACTCGGCCACCGTGCTGTCGATGTATAAAAGCGACTGCATTCATCAGCATACTCAAATCGTCCATCTTTGATATGTGCCGACCATGTCAGTGATATGAAAGTCATTCTTGGAAGGAAGTCCTCCAGAGGGGCGTGTGGCGCAACGGATAACGCGTCTGACTACGGATCAGAAGATTCCAGGTTCGAATCCTGGCACGCTCGAATCTTTTAGCATAGTTACATAATTAATTCCATAACTTAATCTGGAGAATATATCCATGACAGTGACATCTCAAGGGCTATCCCGCCAGTGGAGCAATTAATGCATTGTCTCCAAGCCTCTAACGCCCAGGCGGAAATTCAAGGGTTATAATTTCACCTTGGGTGACCAATGGGCGTGTGGCGCAACGGATAGCGCGTCTGACTACGGATCAGAAGATTCCAGGTTCGAATCCTGGCACGCTCGTAGTACTTTTTTGCAATTTTATATTTTTTTTCAGCAGTCTCTTGAGATCAACTTTCTGAAACCAAATTGAAAGGTGATGAAAACCAGTGATGAAACCTAAAGCAAAAATATGTATAGTCAACACCTTCAGGTAATCCAAAAATAATTAAAATTGTTAAGAAAAAGATTAGCACGGGTGGGGTTCGAACCCACGCGGACATACGTCCATTGGATCTTAAGTCCAACGCCTTAACCACTCGGCCACCGTGCTGTCGATGTATAAAAGCGACTGCATTCATCAGCATACTCAAATCGTCCATCTTTGATATGTGCCGACCATGTCAGTGATATGAAAGTCATTCTTGGAAGGAAGTCCTCCAGAGGGGCGTGTGGCGCAACGGATAACGCGTCTGACTACGGATCAGAAGATTCCAGGTTCGAATCCTGGCACGCTCGAATCTTTTAGCATAGTTACATAATTAATTCCATAACTTAATCTGGAGAATATATCCATGACAGTGACATCTCAAGGGCTATCCCGCCAGTGGAGCAATTAATGCATTGTCTCCAAGCCTCTAACGCCCAGGCGGAAATTCAAGGGTTATAATTTCACCTTGGGTGACCAATGGGCGTGTGGCGCAACGGATAACGCGTCTGACTACGGATCAGAAGATTCCAGGTTCGAATCCTGGCACGCTCGTAGTACTTTTTTGCAATTTTATATTTTTTTTCAGCAGTCTCTTGAGATCAACTTTCTGAAACCAAATTGAAAGGTGATGAAAACCAGTGATGAAACCTAAAGCAAAAATATGTATAGTCAACACCTTCAGGTAATCCAAAAATAATTAAAATTGTTAAGAAAAAGATTAGCACGGGTGGGGTTCGAACCCACGCGGACATACGTCCATTGGATCTTAAGTCCAACGCCTTAACCACTCGGCCACCGTGCTGTCGATGTATAAAAGCGACTGCATTCATCAGCATACTCAAATCGTCCATCTTTGATATGTGCCGACCATGTCAGTGATATGAAAGTCATTCTTGGAAGGAAGTCCTCCAGAGGGGCGTGTGGCGCAACGGATAACGCGTCTGACTACGGATCAGAAGATTCCAGGTTCGAATCCTGGCACGCTCGAATCTTTTAGCATAGTTACATAATTAATTCCATAACTTAATCTGGAGAATATATCCATGACAGTGACATCTCAAGGGCTATCCCGCCAGTGGAGCAATTAATGCATTGTCTCCAAGCCTCTAACGCCCAGGCGGAAATTCAAGGGTTATAATTTCACCTTGGGTGACCAATGGGCGTGTGGCGCAACGGATAACGCGTCTGACTACGGATCAGAAGATTCCAGGTTCGAATCCTGGCACGCTCGTAGTACTTTTTTGCAATTTTATATTTTTTTTCAGCAGTCTCTTGAGATCAACTTTCTGAAACCAAATTGAAAGGTGATGAAAACCAGTGATGAAACCTAAAGCAAAAATATGTATAGTCAACACCTTCAGGTAATCCAAAAATAATTAAAATTGTTAAGAAAAAGATTAGCACGGGTGGGGTTCGAACCCACGCGGACATACGTCCATTGGATCTTAAGTCCAACGCCTTAACCACTCGGCCACCGTGCTGTCGATGTATAAAAGCGACTGCATTCATCAGCATACTCAAATCGTCCATCTTTGATATGTGCCGACCATGTCAGTGATATGAAAGTCATTCTTGGAAGGAAGTCCTCCAGAGGGGCGTGTGGCGCAACGGATAACGCGTCTGACTACGGATCAGAAGATTCCAGGTTCGAATCCTGGCACGCTCGAATCTTTTAGCATAGTTACATAATTAATTCCATAACTTAATCTGGAGAATATATCCATGACAGTGACATCTCAAGGGCTATCCCGCCAGTGGAGCAATTAATGCATTGTCTCCAAGCCTCTAACGCCCAGGCGGAAATTCAAGGGTTATAATTTCACCTTGGGTGACCAATGGGCGTGTGGCGCAACGGATAACGCGTCTGACTACGGATCAGAAGATTCCAGGTTCGAATCCTGGCACGCTCGTAGTACTTTTTTGCAATTTTATATTTTTTTTCAGCAGTCTCTTGAGATCAACTTTCTGAAACCAAATTGAAAGGTGATGAAAACCAGTGATGAAACCTAAAGCAAAAATATGTATAGTCAACACCTTCAGGTAATCCAAAAATAATTAAAATTGTTAAGAAAAAGATTAGCACGGGTGGGGTTCGAACCCACGCGGACATACGTCCATTGGATCTTAAGTCCAACGCCTTAACCACTCGGCCACCGTGCTGTCGATGTATAAAAGCGACTGCATTCATCAGCATACTCAAATCGTCCATCTTTGATATGTGCCGACCATGTCAGTGATATGAAAGTCATTCTTGGAAGGAAGTCCTCCAGAGGGGCGTGTGGCGCAACGGATAACGCGTCTGACTACGGATCAGAAGATTCCAGGTTCGAATCCTGGCACGCTCGAATCTTTTAGCATAGTTACATAATTAATTCCATAACTTAATCTGGAGAATATATCCATGACAGTGACATCTCAAGGGCTATCCCGCCAGTGGAGCAATTAATGCATTGTCTCCAAGCCTCTAACGCCCAGGCGGAAATTCAAGGGTTATAATTTCACCTTGGGTGACCAATGGGCGTGTGGCGCAACGGATAACGCGTCTGACTACGGATCAGAAGATTCCAGGTTCGAATCCTGGCACGCTCGTAGTACTTTTTTGCAATTTTATATTTTTTTTCAGCAGTCTCTTGAGATCAACTTTCTGAAACCAAATTGAAAGGTGATGAAAACCAGTGATGAAACCTAAAGCAAAAATATGTATAGTCAACACCTTCAGGTAATCCAAAAATAATTAAAATTGTTAAGAAAAAGATTAGCACGGGTGGGGTTCGAACCCACGCGGACATACGTCCATTGGATCTTAAGTCCAACGCCTTAACCACTCGGCCACCGTGCTGTCGATGTATAAAAGCGACTGCATTCATCAGCATACTCAAATCGTCCATCTTTGATATGTGCCGACCATGTCAGTGATATGAAAGTCATTCTTGGAAGGAAGTCCTCCAGAGGGGCGTGTGGCGCAACGGATAACGCGTCTGACTACGGATCAGAAGATTCCAGGTTCGAATCCTGGCACGCTCGAATCTTTTAGCATAGTTACATAATTAATTCCATAACTTAATCTGGAGAATATATCCATGACAGTGACATCTCAAGGGCTATCCCGCCAGTGGAGCAATTAATGCATTGTCTCCAAGCCTCTAACGCCCAGGCGGAAATTCAAGGGTTATAATTTCACCTTGGGTGACCAATGGGCGTGTGGCGCAACGGATAACGCGTCTGACTACGGATCAGAAGATTCCAGGTTCGAATCCTGGCACGCTCGTAGTACTTTTTTGCAATTTTATATTTTTTTTCAGCAGTCTCTTGAGATCAACTTTCTGAAACCAAATTGAAAGGTGATGAAAACCAGTGATGAAACCTAAAGCAAAAATATGTATAGTCAACACCTTCAGGTAATCCAAAAATAATTAAAATTGTTAAGAAAAAGATTAGCACGGGTGGGGTTCGAACCCACGCGGACATACGTCCATTGGATCTTAAGTCCAACGCCTTAACCACTCGGCCACCGTGCTGTCGATGTATAAAAGCGACTGCATTCATCAGCATACTCAAATCGTCCATCTTTGATATGTGCCGACCATGTCAGTGATATGAAAGTCATTCTTGGAAGGAAGTCCTCCAGAGGGGCGTGTGGCGCAACGGATAACGCGTCTGACTACGGATCAGAAGATTCCAGGTTCGAATCCTGGCACGCTCGAATCTTTTAGCATAGTTACATAATTAATTCCATAACTTAATCTGGAGAATATATCCATGACAGTGACATCTCAAGGGCTATCCCGCCAGTGGAGCAATTAATGCATTGTCTCCAAGCCTCTAACGCCCAGGCGGAAATTCAAGGGTTATAATTTCACCTTGGGTGACCAATGGGCGTGTGGCGCAACGGATAACGCGTCTGACTACGGATCAGAAGATTCCAGGTTCGAATCCTGGCACGCTCGTAGTACTTTTTTGCAATTTTATATTTTTTTTCAGCAGTCTCTTGAGATCAACTTTCTGAAACCAAATTGAAAGGTGATGAAAACCAGTGATGAAACCTAAAGCAAAAATATGTATAGTCAACACCTTCAGGTAATCCAAAAATAATTAAAATTGTTAAGAAAAAGATTAGCACGGGTGGGGTTCGAACCCACGCGGACATACGTCCATTGGATCTTAAGTCCAACGCCTTAACCACTCGGCCACCGTGCTGTCGATGTATAAAAGCGACTGCATTCATCAGCATACTCAAATCGTCCATCTTTGATATGTGCCGACCATGTCAGTGATATGAAAGTCATTCTTGGAAGGAAGTCCTCCAGAGGGGCGTGTGGCGCAACGGATAACGCGTCTGACTACGGATCAGAAGATTCCAGGTTCGAATCCTGGCACGCTCGAATCTTTTAGCATAGTTACATAATTAATTCCATAACTTAATCTGGAGAATATATCCATGACAGTGACATCTCAAGGGCTATCCCGCCAGTGGAGCAATTAATGCATTGTCTCCAAGCCTCTAACGCCCAGGCGGAAATTCAAGGGTTATAATTTCACCTTGGGTGACCAATGGGCGTGTGGCGCAACGGATAACGCGTCTGACTACGGATCAGAAGATTCCAGGTTCGAATCCTGGCACGCTCGTAGTACTTTTTTGCAATTTTATATTTTTTTTCAGCAGTCTCTTGAGATCAACTTTCTGAAACCAAATTGAAAGGTGATGAAAACCAGTGATGAAACCTAAAGCAAAAATATGTATAGTCAACACCTTCAGGTAATCCAAAAATAATTAAAATTGTTAAGAAAAAGATTAGCACGGGTGGGGTTCGAACCCACGCGGACATACGTCCATTGGATCTTAAGTCCAACGCCTTAACCACTCGGCCACCGTGCTGTCGATGTATAAAAGCGACTGCATTCATCAGCATACTCAAATCGTCCATCTTTGATATGTGCCGACCATGTCAGTGATATGAAAGTCATTCTTGGAAGGAAGTCCTCCAGAGGGGCGTGTGGCGCAACGGATAACGCGTCTGACTACGGATAAGAAGATTCCAGGTTCGAATCCTGGCACGCTCGAATCTTTTAGCATAGTTACATAATTAATTCCATAACTTAATCTGGAGAATATATCCATGACAGTGACATATCAAGGGCTATCCCGCCAGTGGAGCAATTAATGCATTGTCTCCAAGCCTCTAACGCCCAGGCGGAAATTCAAGGGTTATAATTTCACCTTGGGTGACCAATGGGCGTGTGGCGCAACGGATAACGCGTCTGACTACGGATCAGAAGATTCCAGGTTCGAATCCTGGCACGCTCGTAGTACTTTTTTGCAATTTTATATTTTTTTTCAGCAGTCTCTTGAGATCAACTTTCTGAAACCAAATTGAAAGGTGATGAAAACCAGTGATGAAACCTAAAGCAAAAATATGTATAGTCAACACCTTCAGGTAATCCAAAAATAATTAAAATTGTTAAGAAAAAGATTAGCACGGGTGGGGTTCGAACCCACGCGGACATACGTCCATTGGATCTTAAGTCCAACGCCTTAACCACTCGGCCACCGTGCTGTCGATGTATAAAAGCGACTGCATTCATCAGCATACTCAAATCGTCCATCTTTGATATGTGCCGACCATGTCAGTGATATGAAAGTCATTCTTGGAAGGAAGTCCTCCAGAGGGGCGTGTGGCGCAACGGATAACGCGTCTGACTACGGATCAGAAGATTCCAGGTTCGAATCCTGGCACGCTCGAATCTTTTAGCATAGTTACATAATTAATTCCATAACTTAATCTGGAGAATATATCCATGACAGTGACATCTCAAGGGCTATCCCGCCAGTGGAGCAATTAATGCATTGTCTCCAAGCCTCTAACGCCCAGGCGGAAATTCAAGGGTTATAATTTCACCTTGGGTGACCAATGGGCGTGTGGCGCAACGGATAACGCGTCTGACTACGGATCAGAAGATTCCAGGTTCGAATCCTGGCACGCTCGTAGTACTTTTTTGCAATTTTATATTTTTTTTCAGCAGTCTCTTGAGATCAACTTTCTGAAACCAAATTGAAAGGTGATGAAAACCAGTGATGAAACCTAAAGCAAAAATATGTATAGTCAACACCTTCAGGTAATCCAAAAATAATTAAAATTGTTAAGAAAAAGATTAGCACGGGTGGGGTTCGAACCCACGCGGACATACGTCCATTGGATCTTAAGTCCAACGCCTTAACCACTCGGCCACCGTGCTGTCGATGTATAAAAGCGACTGCATTCATCAGCATACTCAAATCGTCCATCTTTGATATGTGCCGACCATGTCAGTGATATGAAAGTCATTCTTGGAAGGAAGTCCTCCAGAGGGGCGTGTGGCGCAACGGATAACGCGTCTGACTACGGATAAGAAGATTCCAGGTTCGAATCCTGGCACGCTCGAATCTTTTAGCATAGTTACATAATTAATTCCATAACTTAATCTGGAGAATATATCCATGACAGTGACATATCAAGGGCTATCCCGCCAGTGGAGCAATTAATGCATTGTCTCCAAGCCTCTAACGCCCAGGCGGAAATTCAAGGGTTATAATTTCACCTTGGGTGACCAATGGGCGTGTGGCGCAACGGATAACGCGTCTGACTACGGATCAGAAGATTCCAGGTTCGAATCCTGGCACGCTCGTAGTACTTTTTTGCAATTTTATATTTTTTTTCAGCAGTCTCTTGAGATCAACTTTCTGAAACCAAATTGAAAGGTGATGAAAACCAGTGATGAAACCTAAAGCAAAAATATGTATAGTCAACACCTTCAGGTAATCCAAAAATAATTAAAATTGTTAAGAAAAAGATTAGCACGGGTGGGGTTCGAACCCACGCGGACATACGTCCATTGGATCTTAAGTCCAACGCCTTAACCACTCGGCCACCGTGCTGTCGATGTATAAAAGCGACTGCATTCATCAGCATACTCAAATCGTCCATCTTTGATATGTGCCGACCATGTCAGTGATATGAAAGTCATTCTTGGAAGGAAGTCCTCCAGAGGGGCGTGTGGCGCAACGGATAACGCGTCTGACTACGGATCAGAAGATTCCAGGTTCGAATCCTGGCACGCTCGAATCTTTTAGCATAGTTACATAATTAATTCCATAACTTAATCTGGAGAATATATCCATGACAGTGACATCTCAAGGGCTATCCCGCCAGTGGAGCAATTAATGCATTGTCTCCAAGCCTCTAACGCCCAGGCGGAAATTCAAGGGTTATAATTTCACCTTGGGTGACCAATGGGCGTGTGGCGCAACGGATAACGCGTCTGACTACGGATCAGAAGATTCCAGGTTCGAATCCTGGCACGCTCGTAGTACTTTTTTGCAATTTTATATTTTTTTTCAGCAGTCTCTTGAGATCAACTTTCTGAAACCAAATTGAAAGGTGATGAAAACCAGTGATGAAACCTAAAGCAAAAATATGTATAGTCAACACCTTCAGGTAATCCAAAAATAATTAAAATTGTTAAGAAAAAGATTAGCACGGGTGGGGTTCGAACCCACGCGGACATACGTCCATTGGATCTTAAGTCCAACGCCTTAACCACTCGGCCACCGTGCTGTCGATGTATAAAAGCGACTGCATTCATCAGCATACTCAAATCGTCCATCTTTGATATGTGCCGACCATGTCAGTGATATGAAAGTCATTCTTGGAAGGAAGTCCTCCAGAGGGGCGTGTGGCGCAACGGATAACGCGTCTGACTACGGATCAGAAGATTCCAGGTTCGAATCCTGGCACGCTCGAATCTTTTAGCATAGTTACATAATTAATTCCATAACTTAATCTGGAGAATATATCCATGACAGTGACATCTCAAGGGCTATCCCGCCAGTGGAGCAATTAATGCATTGTCTCCAAGCCTCTAACGCCCAGGCGGAAATTCAAGGGTTATAATTTCACCTTGGGTGACCAATGGGCGTGTGGCGCAACGGATAACGCGTCTGACTACGGATCAGAAGATTCCAGGTTCGAATCCTGGCACGCTCGTAGTACTTTTTTGCAATTTTATATTTTTTTTCAGCAGTCTCTTGAGATCAACTTTCTGAAACCAAATTGAAAGGTGATGAAAACCAGTGATGAAACCTAAAGCAAAAATATGTATAGTCAACACCTTCAGGTAATCCAAAAATAATTAAAATTGTTAAGAAAAAGATTAGCACGGGTGGGGTTCGAACCCACGCGGACATACGTCCATTGGATCTTAAGTCCAACGCCTTAACCACTCGGCCACCGTGCTGTCGATGTATAAAAGCGACTGCATTCATCAGCATACTCAAATCGTCCATCTTTGATATGTGCCGACCATGTCAGTGATATGAAAGTCATTCTTGGAAGGAAGTCCTCCAGAGGGGCGTGTGGCGCAACGGATAACGCGTCTGACTACGGATCAGAAGATTCCAGGTTCGAATCCTGGCACGCTCGAATCTTTTAGCATAGTTACATAATTAATTCCATAACTTAATCTGGAGAATATATCCATGACAGTGACATCTCAAGGGCTATCCCGCCAGTGGAGCAATTAATGCATTGTCTCCAAGCCTCTAACGCCCAGGCGGAAATTCAAGGGTTATAATTTCACCTTGGGTGACCAATGGGCGTGTGGCGCAACGGATAACGCGTCTGACTACGGATCAGAAGATTCCAGGTTCGAATCCTGGCACGCTCGTAGTACTTTTTTGCAATTTTATATTTTTTTTCAGCAGTCTCTTGAGATCAACTTTCTGAAACCAAATTGAAAGGTGATGAAAACCAGTGATGAAACCTAAAGCAAAAATATGTATAGTCAACACCTTCAGGTAATCCAAAAATAATTAAAATTGTTAAGAAAAAGATTAGCACGGGTGGGGTTCGAACCCACGCGGACATACGTCCATTGGATCTTAAGTCCAACGCCTTAACCACTCGGCCACCGTGCTGTCGATGTATAAAAGCGACTGCATTCATCAGCATACTCAAATCGTCCATCTTTGATATGTGCCGACCATGTCAGTGATATGAAAGTCATTCTTGGAAGGAAGTCCTCCAGAGGGGCGTGTGGCGCAACGGATAACGCGTCTGACTACGGATCAGAAGATTCCAGGTTCGAATCCTGGCACGCTCGAATCTTTTAGCATAGTTACATAATTAATTCCATAACTTAATCTGGAGAATATATCCATGACAGTGACATCTCAAGGGCTATCCCGCCAGTGGAGCAATTAATGCATTGTCTCCAAGCCTCTAACGCCCAGGCGGAAATTCAAGGGTTATAATTTCACCTTGGGTGACCAATGGGCGTGTGGCGCAACGGATAACGCGTCTGACTACGGATCAGAAGATTCCAGGTTCGAATCCTGGCACGCTCGTAGTACTTTTTTGCAATTTTATATTTTTTTTCAGCAGTCTCTTGAGATCAACTTTCTGAAACCAAATTGAAAGGTGATGAAAACCAGTGATGAAACCTAAAGCAAAAATATGTATAGTCAACACCTTCAGGTAATCCAAAAATAATTAAAATTGTTAAGAAAAAGATTAGCACGGGTGGGGTTCGAACCCACGCGGACATACGTCCATTGGATCTTAAGTCCAACGCCTTAACCACTCGGCCACCGTGCTGTCGATGTATAAAAGCGACTGCATTCATCAGCATACTCAAATCGTCCATCTTTGATATGTGCCGACCATGTCAGTGATATGAAAGTCATTCTTGGAAGGAAGTCCTCCAGAGGGGCGTGTGGCGCAACGGATAACGCGTCTGACTACGGATCAGAAGATTCCAGGTTCGAATCCTGGCACGCTCGAATCTTTTAGCATAGTTACATAATTAATTCCATAACTTAATCTGGAGAATATATCCATGACAGTGACATCTCAAGGGCTATCCCGCCAGTGGAGCAATTAATGCATTGTCTCCAAGCCTCTAACGCCCAGGCGGAAATTCAAGGGTTATAATTTCACCTTGGGTGACCAATGGGCGTGTGGCGCAACGGATAACGCGTCTGACTACGGATCAGAAGATTCCAGGTTCGAATCCTGGCACGCTCGTAGTACTTTTTTGCAATTTTATATTTTTTTTCAGCAGTCTCTTGAGATCAACTTTCTGAAACCAAATTGAAAGGTGATGAAAACCAGTGATGAAACCTAAAGCAAAAATATGTATAGTCAACACCTTCAGGTAATCCAAAAATAATTAAAATTGTTAAGAAAAAGATTAGCACGGGTGGGGTTCGAACCCACGCGGACATACGTCCATTGGATCTTAAGTCCAACGCCTTAACCACTCGGCCACCGTGCTGTCGATGTATAAAAGCGACTGCATTCATCAGCATACTCAAATCGTCCATCTTTGATATGTGCCGACCATGTCAGTGATATGAAAGTCATTCTTGGAAGGAAGTCCTCCAGAGGGGCGTGTGGCGCAACGGATAACGCGTCTGACTACGGATCAGAAGATTCCAGGTTCGAATCCTGGCACGCTCGAATCTTTTAGCATAGTTACATAATTAATTCCATAACTTAATCTGGAGAATATATCCATGACAGTGACATCTCAAGGGCTATCCCGCCAGTGGAGCAATTAATGCATTGTCTCCAAGCCTTTAACGCCCAGGCGGAAATTCAAGGGTTATAATTTCACCTTGGGTGACCAATGGGCGTGTGGCGCAACGGATAACGCGTCTGACTACGGATCAGAAGATTCCAGGTTCGAATCCTGGCACGCTCGTAGTACTTTTTTGCAATTTTATATTTTTTTTCAGCAGTCTCTTGAGATCAACTTTCTGAAACCAAATTGAAAGGTGATGAAAACCAGTGATGAAACCTAAAGCAAAAATATGTATAGTCAACACCTTCAGGTAATCCAAAAATAATTAAAATTGTTAAGAAAAAGATTAGCACGGGTGGGGTTCGAACCCACGCGGACATACGTCCATTGGATCTTAAGTCCAACGCCTTAACCACTCGGCCACCGTGCTGTCGATGTATAAAAGCGACTGCATTCATCAGCATACTCAAATCGTCCATCTTTGATATGTGCCGACCATGTCAGTGATATGAAAGTCATTCTTGGAAGGAAGTCCTCCAGAGGGGCGTGTGGCGCAACGGATAACGCGTCTGACTACGGATCAGAAGATTCCAGGTTCGAATCCTGGCACGCTCGAATCTTTTAGCATAGTTACATAATTAATTCCATAACTTAATCTGGAGAATATATCCATGACAGTGACATCTCAAGGGCTATCCCGCCAGTGGAGCAATTAATGCATTGTCTCCAAGCCTCTAACGCCCAGGCGGAAATTCAAGGGTTATAATTTCACCTTGGGTGACCAATGGGCGTGTGGCGCAACGGATAACGCGTCTGACTACGGATCAGAAGATTCCAGGTTCGAATCCTGGCACGCTCGTAGTACTTTTTTGCAATTTTATATTTTTTTTCAGCAGTCTCTTGAGATCAACTTTCTGAAACCAAATTGAAAGGTGATGAAAACCAGTGATGAAACCTAAAGCAAAAATATGTATAGTCAACACCTTCAGGTAATCCAAAAATAATTAAAATTGTTAAGAAAAAGATTAGCACGGGTGGGGTTCGAACCCACGCGGACATACGTCCATTGGATCTTAAGTCCAACGCCTTAACCACTCGGCCACCGTGCTGTCGATGTATAAAAGCGACTGCATTCATCAGCATACTCAAATCGTCCATCTTTGATATGTGCCGACCATGTCAGTGATATGAAAGTCATTCTTGGAAGGAAGTCCTCCAGAGGGGCGTGTGGCGCAACGGATAACGCGTCTGACTACGGATCAGAAGATTCCAGGTTCGAATCCTGGCACGCTCGAATCTTTTAGCATAGTTACATAATTAATTCCATAACTTAATCTGGAGAATATATCCATGACAGTGACATCTCAAGGGCTATCCCGCCAGTGGAGCAATTAATGCATTGTCTCCAAGCCTCTAACGCCCAGGCGGAAATTCAAGGGTTATAATTTCACCTTGGGTGACCAATGGGCGTGTGGCGCAACGGATAACGCGTCTGACTACGGATCAGAAGATTCCAGGTTCGAATCCTGGCACGCTCGTAGTACTTTTTTGCAATTTTATATTTTTTTTCAGCAGTCTCTTGAGATCAACTTTCTGAAACCAAATTGAAAGGTGATGAAAACCAGTGATGAAACCTAAAGCAAAAATATGTATAGTCAACACCTTCAGGTAATCCAAAAATAATTAAAATTGTTAAGAAAAAGATTAGCACGGGTGGGGTTCGAACCCACGCGGACATACGTCCATTGGATCTTAAGTCCAACGCCTTAACCACTCGGCCACCGTGCTGTCGATGTATAAAAGCGACTGCATTCATCAGCATACTCAAATCGTCCATCTTTGATATGTGCCGACCATGTCAGTGATATGAAAGTCATTCTTGGAAGGAAGTCCTCCAGAGGGGCGTGTGGCGCAACGGATAACGCGTCTGACTACGGATCAGAAGATTCCAGGTTCGAATCCTGGCACGCTCGAATCTTTTAGCATAGTTACATAATTAATTCCATAACTTAATCTGGAGAATAGATCCATGACAGTGACATCTCAAGGGCTATCCCGCCAGTGGAGCAATTAATGCATTGTCTCCAAGCCTCTAACGCCCAGGCGGAAATTCAAGGGTTATAATTTCACCTTGGGTGACCAATGGGCGTGTGGCGCAACGGATAACGCGTCTGACTACGGATCAGAAGATTCCAGGTTCGAATCCTGGCACGCTCGTAGTACTTTTTTGCAATTTTATATTTTTTTTCAGCAGTCTCTTGAGATCAACTTTCTGAAACCAAATTGAAAGGTGATGAAAACCAGTGATGAAACCTAAAGCAAAAATATGTATAGTCAACACCTTCAGGTAATCCAAAAATAATTAAAATTGTTAAGAAAAAGATTAGCACGGGTGGGGTTCGAACCCACGCGGACATACGTCCATTGGATCTTAAGTCCAACGCCTTAACCACTCGGCCACCGTGCTGTCGATGTATAAAAGCGACTGCATTCATCAGCATACTCAAATCGTCCATCTTTGATATGTGCCGACCATGTCAGTGATATGAAAGTCATTCTTGGAAGGAAGTCCTCCAGAGGGGCGTGTGGCGCAACGGATAACGCGTCTGACTACGGATCAGAAGATTCCAGGTTCGAATCCTGGCACGCTCGAATCTTTTAGCATAGTTACATAATTAATTCCATAACTTAATCTGGAGAATATATCCATGACAGTGACATCTCAAGGGCTATCCCGCCAGTGGAGCAATTAATGCATTGTCTCCAAGCCTCTAACGCCCAGGCGGAAATTCAAGGGTTATAATTTCACCTTGGGTGACCAATGGGCGTGTGGCGCAACGGATAACGCGTCTGACTACGGATCAGAAGATTCCAGGTTCGAATCCTGGCACGCTCGTAGTACTTTTTTGCAATTTTATATTTTTTTTCAGCAGTCTCTTGAGATCAACTTTCTGAAACCAAATTGAAAGGTGATGAAAACCAGTGATGAAACCTAAAGCAAAAATATGTATAGTCAACACCTTCAGGTAATCCAAAAATAATTAAAATTGTTAAGAAAAAGATTAGCACGGGTGGGGTTCGAACCCACGCGGACATACGTCCATTGGATCTTAAGTCCAACGCCTTAACCACTCGGCCACCGTGCTGTCGATGTATAAAAGCGACTGCATTCATCAGCATACTCAAATCGTCCATCTTTGATATGTGCCGACCATGTCAGTGATATGAAAGTCATTCTTGGAAGGAAGTCCTCCAGAGGGGCGTGTGGCGCAACGGATAACGCGTCTGACTACGGATCAGAAGATTCCAGGTTCGAATCCTGGCACGCTCGAATCTTTTAGCATAGTTACATAATTAATTCCATAACTTAATCTGGAGAATATATCCATGACAGTGACATCTCAAGGGCTATCCCGCCAGTGGAGCAATTAATGCATTGTCTCCAAGCCTCTAACGCCCAGGCGGAAATTCAAGGGTTATAATTTCACCTTGGGTGACCAATGGGCGTGTGGCGCAACGGATAACGCGTCTGACTACGGATCAGAAGATTCCAGGTTCGAATCCTGGCACGCTCGTAGTACTTTTTTGCAATTTTATATTTTTTTTCAGCAGTCTCTTGAGATCAACTTTCTGAAACCAAATTGAAAGGTGATGAAAACCAGTGATGAAACCTAAAGCAAAAATATGTATAGTCAACACCTTCAGGTAATCCAAAAATAATTAAAATTGTTAAGAAAAAGATTAGCACGGGTGGGGTTCGAACCCACGCGGACATACGTCCATTGGATCTTAAGTCCAACGCCTTAACCACTCGGCCACCGTGCTGTCGATGTATAAAAGCGACTGCATTCATCAGCATACTCAAATCGTCCATCTTTGATATGTGCCGACCATGTCAGTGATATGAAAGTCATTCTTGGAAGGAAGTCCTCCAGAGGGGCGTGTGGCGCAACGGATAACGCGTCTGACTACGGATCAGAAGATTCCAGGTTCGAATCCTGGCACGCTCGAATCTTTTAGCATAGTTACATAATTAATTCCATAACTTAATCTGGAGAATATATCCATGACAGTGACATCTCAAGGGCTATCCCGCCAGTGGAGCAATTAATGCATTGTCTCCAAGCCTCTAACGCCCAGGCGGAAATTCAAGGGTTATAATTTCACCTTGGGTGACCAATGGGCGTGTGGCGCAACGGATAACGCGTCTGACTACGGATCAGAAGATTCCAGGTTCGAATCCTGGCACGCTCGTAGTACTTTTTTGCAATTTTATATTTTTTTTCAGCAGTCTCTTGAGATCAACTTTCTGAAACCAAATTGAAAGGTGATGAAAACCAGTGATGAAACCTAAAGCAAAAATATGTATAGTCAACACCTTCAGGTAATCCAAAAATAATTAAAATTGTTAAGAAAAAGATTAGCACGGGTGGGGTTCGAACCCACGCGGACATACGTCCATTGGATCTTAAGTCCAACGCCTTAACCACTCGGCCACCGTGCTGTCGATGTATAAAAGCGACTGCATTCATCAGCATACTCAAATCGTCCATATTTGATATGTGCCGACCATGTCAGTGATATGAAAGTCATTCTTGGAAGGAAGTCCTCCAGAGGGGCGTGTGGCGCAACGGATAACGCGTCTGACTACGGATCAGAAGATTCCAGGTTCGAATCCTGGCACGCTCGAATCTTTTAGCATAGTTACATAATTAATTCCATAACTTAATCTGGAGAATATATCCATGACAGTGACATCTCAAGGGCTATCCCGCCAGTGGAGCAATTAATGCATTGTCTCCAAGCCTCTAACGCCCAGGCGGAAATTCAAGGGTTATAATTTCACCTTGGGTGACCAATGGGCGTGTGGCGCAACGGATAACGCGTCTGACTACGGATCAGAAGATTCCAGGTTCGAATCCTGGCACGCTCGTAGTACTTTTTTGCAATTTTATATTTTTTTTCAGCAGTCTCTTGAGATCAACTTTCTGAAACCAAATTGAAAGGTGATGAAAACCAGTGATGAAACCTAAAGCAAAAATATGTATAGTCAACACCTTCAGGTAATCCAAAAATAATTAAAATTGTTAAGAAAAAGATTAGCACGGGTGGGGTTCGAACCCACGCGGACATACGTCCATTGGATCTTAAGTCCAACGCCTTAACCACTCGGCCACCGTGCTGTCGATGTATAAAAGCGACTGCATTCATCAGCATACTCAAATCGTCCATCTTTGATATGTGCCGACCATGTCAGTGATATGAAAGTCATTCTTGGAAGGAAGTCCTCCAGAGGGGCGTGTGGCGCAACGGATAACGCGTCTGACTACGGATCAGAAGATTCCAGGTTCGAATCCTGGCACGCTCGAATCTTTTAGCATAGTTACATAATTAATTCCATAACTTAATCTGGAGAATATATCCATGACAGTGACATCTCAAGGGCTATCCCGCCAGTGGAGCAATTAATGCATTGTCTCCAAGCCTCTAACGCCCAGGCGGAAATTCAAGGGTTATAATTTCACCTTGGGTGACCAATGGGCGTGTGGCGCAACGGATAGCGCGTCTGACTACGGATCAGAAGATTCCAGGTTCGAATCCTGGCACGCTCGTAGTACTTTTTTGCAATTTTATATTTTTTTTCAGCAGTCTCTTGAGATCAACTTTCTGAAACCAAATTGAAAGGTGATGAAAACCAGTGATGAAACCTAAAGCAAAAATATGTATAGTCAACACCTTCAGGTAATCCAAAAATAATTAAAATTGTTAAGAAAAAGATTAGCACGGGTGGGGTTCGAACCCACGCGGACATACGTCCATTGGATCTTAAGTCCAACGCCTTAACCACTCGGCCACCGTGCTGTCGATGTATAAAAGCGACTGCATTCATCAGCATACTCAAATCGTCCATCTTTGATATGTGCCGACCATGTCAGTGATATGAAAGTCATTCTTGGAAGGAAGTCCTCCAGAGGGGCGTGTGGCGCAACGGATAACGCGTCTGACTACGGATCAGAAGATTCCAGGTTCGAATCCTGGCACGCTCGAATCTTTTAGCATAGTTACATAATTAATTCCATAACTTAATCTGGAGAATATATCCATGACAGTGACATCTCAAGGGCTATCCCGCCAGTGGAGCAATTAATGCATTGTCTCCAAGCCTCTAACGCCCAGGCGGAAATTCAAGGGTTATAATTTCACCTTGGGTGACCAATGGGCGTGTGGCGCAACGGATAGCGCGTCTGACTACGGATCAGAAGATTCCAGGTTCGAATCCTGGCACGCTCGTAGTACTTTTTTGCAATTTTATATTTTTTTTCAGCAGTCTCTTGAGATCAACTTTCTGAAACCAAATTGAAAGGTGATGAAAACCAGTGATGAAACCTAAAGCAAAAATATGTATAGTCAACACCTTCAGGTAATCCAAAAATAATTAAAATTGTTAAGAAAAAGATTAGCACGGGTGGGGTTCGAACCCACGCGGACATACGTCCATTGGATCTTAAGTCCAACGCCTTAACCACTCGGCCACCGTGCTGTCGATGTATAAAAGCGACTGCATTCATCAGCATACTCAAATCGTCCATCTTTGATATGTGCCGACCATGTCAGTGATATGAAAGTCATTCTTGGAAGGAAGTCCTCCAGAGGGGCGTGTGGCGCAACGGATAACGCGTCTGACTACGGATCAGAAGATTCCAGGTTCGAATCCTGGCACGCTCGAATCTTTTAGCATAGTTACATAATTAATTCCATAACTTAATCTGGAGAATATATCCATGACAGTGACATCTCAAGGGCTATCCCGCCAGTGGAGCAATTAATGCATTGTCTCCAAGCCTCTAACGCCCAGGCGGAAATTCAAGGGTTATAATTTCACCTTGGGTGACCAATGGGCGTGTGGCGCAACGGATAACGCGTCTGACTACGGATCAGAAGATTCCAGGTTCGAATCCTGGCACGCTCGTAGTACTTTTTTGCAATTTTATATTTTTTTTCAGCAGTCTCTTGAGATCAACTTTCTGAAACCAAATTGAAAGGTGATGAAAACCAGTGATGAAACCTAAAGCAAAAATATGTATAGTCAACACCTTCAGGTAATCCAAAAATAATTAAAATTGTTAAGAAAAAGATTAGCACGGGTGGGGTTCGAACCCACGCGGACATACGTCCATTGGATCTTAAGTCCAACGCCTTAACCACTCGGCCACCGTGCTGTCGATGTATAAAAGCGACTGCATTCATCAGCATACTCAAATCGTCCATCTTTGATATGTGCCGACCATGTCAGTGATATGAAAGTCATTCTTGGAAGGAAGTCCTCCAGAGGGGCGTGTGGCGCAACGGATAACGCGTCTGACTACGGATCAGAAGATTCCAGGTTCGAATCCTGGCACGCTCGAATCTTTTAGCATAGTTACATAATTAATTCCATAACTTAATCTGGAGAATATATCCATGACAGTGACATCTCAAGGGCTATCCCGCCAGTGGAGCAATTAATGCATTGTCTCCAAGCCTCTAACGCCCAGGCGGAAATTCAAGGGTTATAATTTCACCTTGGGTGACCAATGGGCGTGTGGCGCAACGGATAACGCGTCTGACTACGGATCAGAAGATTCCAGGTTCGAATCCTGGCACGCTCGTAGTACTTTTTTGCAATTTTATATTTTTTTTCAGCAGTCTCTTGAGATCAACTTTCTGAAACCAAATTGAAAGGTGATGAAAACCAGTGATGAAACCTAAAGCAAAAATATGTATAGTCAACACCTTCAGGTAATCCAAAAATAATTAAAATTGTTAAGAAAAAGATTAGCACGGGTGGGGTTCGAACCCACGCGGACATACGTCCATTGGATCTTAAGTCCAACGCCTTAACCACTCGGCCACCGTGCTGTCGATGTATAAAAGCGACTGCATTCATCAGCATACTCAAATCGTCCATCTTTGATATGTGCCGACCATGTCAGTGATATGAAAGTCATTCTTGGAAGGAAGTCCTCCAGAGGGGCGTGTGGCGCAACGGATAACGCGTCTGACTACGGATCAGAAGATTCCAGGTTCGAATCCTGGCACGCTCGAATCTTTTAGCATAGTTACATAATTAATTCCATAACTTAATCTGGAGAATATATCCATGACAGTGACATCTCAAGGGCTATCCCGCCAGTGGAGCAATTAATGCATTGTCTCCAAGCCTCTAACGCCCAGGCGGAAATTCAAGGGTTATAATTTCACCTTGGGTGACCAATGGGCGTGTGGCGCAACGGATAACGCGTCTGACTACGGATCAGAAGATTCCAGGTTCGAATCCTGGCACGCTCGTAGTACTTTTTTGCAATTTTATATTTTTTTTCAGCAGTCTCTTGAGATCAACTTTCTGAAACCAAATTGAAAGGTGATGAAAACCAGTGATGAAACCTAAAGCAAAAATATGTATAGTCAACACCTTCAGGTAATCCAAAAATAATTAAAATTGTTAAGAAAAAGATTAGCACGGGTGGGGTTCGAACCCACGCGGACATACGTCCATTGGATCTTAAGTCCAACGCCTTAACCACTCGGCCACCGTGCTGTCGATGTATAAAAGCGACTGCATTCATCAGCATACTCAAATCGTCCATCTTTGATATGTGCCGACCATGTCAGTGATATGAAAGTCATTCTTGGAAGGAAGTCCTCCAGAGGGGCGTGTGGCGCAACGGATAACGCGTCTGACTACGGATCAGAAGATTCCAGGTTCGAATCCTGGCACGCTCGAATCTTTTAGCATAGTTACATAATTAATTCCATAACTTAATCTGGAGAATATATCCATGACAGTGACATCTCAAGGGCTATCCCGCCAGTGGAGCAATTAATGCATTGTCTCCAAGCCTCTAACGCCCAGGCGGAAATTCAAGGGTTATAATTTCACCTTGGGTGACCAATGGGCGTGTGGCGCAACGGATAACGCGTCTGACTACGGATCAGAAGATTCCAGGTTCGAATCCTGGCACGCTCGTAGTACTTTTTTGCAATTTTATATTTTTTTTCAGCAGTCTCTTGAGATCAACTTTCTGAAACCAAATTGAAAGGTGATGAAAACCAGTGATGAAACCTAAAGCAAAAATATGTATAGTCAACACCTTCAGGTAATCCAAAAATAATTAAAATTGTTAAGAAAAAGATTAGCACGGGTGGGGTTCGAACCCACGCGGACATACGTCCATTGGATCTTAAGTCCAACGCCTTAACCACTCGGCCACCGTGCTGTCGATGTATAAAAGCGACTGCATTCATCAGCATACTCAAATCGTCCATCTTTGATATGTGCCGACCATGTCAGTGATATGAAAGTCATTCTTGGAAGGAAGTCCTCCAGAGGGGCGTGTGGCGCAACGGATAACGCGTCTGACTACGGATCAGAAGATTCCAGGTTCGAATCCTGGCACGCTCGAATCTTTTAGCATAGTTACATAATTAATTCCATAACTTAATCTGGAGAATATATCCATGACAGTGACATCTCAAGGGCTATCCCGCCAGTGGAGCAATTAATGCATTGTCTCCAAGCCTCTAACGCCCAGGCGGAAATTCAAGGGTTATAATTTCACCTTGGGTGACCAATGGGCGTGTGGCGCAACGGATAACGCGTCTGACTACGGATCAGAAGATTCCAGGTTCGAATCCTGGCACGCTCGTAGTACTTTTTTGCAATTTTATATTTTTTTTCAGCAGTCTCTTGAGATCAACTTTCTGAAACCAAATTGAAAGGTGATGAAAACCAGTGATGAAACCTAAAGCAAAAATATGTATAGTCAACACCTTCAGGTAATCCAAAAATAATTAAAATTGTTAAGAAAAAGATTAGCACGGGTGGGGTTCGAACCCACGCGGACATACGTCCATTGGATCTTAAGTCCAACGCCTTAACCACTCGGCCACCGTGCTGTCGATGTATAAAAGCGACTGCATTCATCAGCATACTCAAATCGTCCATCTTTGATATGTGCCGACCATGTCAGTGATATGAAAGTCATTCTTGGAAGGAAGTCCTCCAGAGGGGCGTGTGGCGCAACGGATAACGCGTCTGACTACGGATCAGAAGATTCCAGGTTCGAATCCTGGCACGCTCGAATCTTTTAGCATAGTTACATAATTAATTCCATAACTTAATCTGGAGAATATATCCATGACAGTGACATCTCAAGGGCTATCCCGCCAGTGGAGCAATTAATGCATTGTCTCCAAGCCTCTAACGCCCAGGCGGAAATTCAAGGGTTATAATTTCACCTTGGGTGACCAATGGGCGTGTGGCGCAACGGATAACGCGTCTGACTACGGATCAGAAGATTCCAGGTTCGAATCCTGGCACGCTCGTAGTACTTTTTTGCAATTTTATATTTTTTTTCAGCAGTCTCTTGAGATCAACTTTCTGAAACCAAATTGAAAGGTGATGAAAACCAGTGATGAAACCTAAAGCAAAAATATGTATAGTCAACACCTTCAGGTAATCCAAAAATAATTAAAATTGTTAAGAAAAAGATTAGCACGGGTGGGGTTCGAACCCACGCGGACATACGTCCATTGGATCTTAAGTCCAACGCCTTAACCACTCGGCCACCGTGCTGTCGATGTATAAAAGCGACTGCATTCATCAGCATACTCAAATCGTCCATCTTTGATATGTGCCGACCATGTCAGTGATATGAAAGTCATTCTTGGAAGGAAGTCCTCCAGAGGGGCGTGTGGCGCAACGGATAACGCGTCTGACTACGGATCAGAAGATTCCAGGTTCGAATCCTGGCACGCTCGAATCTTTTAGCATAGTTACATAATTAATTCCATAACTTAATCTGGAGAATATATCCATGACAGTGACATCTCAAGGGCTATCCCGCCAGTGGAGCAATTAATGCATTGTCTCCAAGCCTCTAACGCCCAGGCGGAAATTCAAGGGTTATAATTTCACCTTGGGTGACCAATGGGCGTGTGGCGCAACGGATAACGCGTCTGACTACGGATCAGAAGATTCCAGGTTCGAATCCTGGCACGCTCGTAGTACTTTTTTGCAATTTTATATTTTTTTTCAGCAGTCTCTTGAGATCAACTTTCTGAAACCAAATTGAAAGGTGATGAAAACCAGTGATGAAACCTAAAGCAAAAATATGTATAGTCAACACCTTCAGGTAATCCAAAAATAATTAAAATTGTTAAGAAAAAGATTAGCACGGGTGGGGTTCGAACCCACGCGGACATACGTCCATTGGATCTTAAGTCCAACGCCTTAACCACTCGGCCACCGTGCTGTCGATGTATAAAAGCGACTGCATTCATCAGCATACTCAAATCGTCCATCTTTGATATGTGCCGACCATGTCAGTGATATGAAAGTCATTCTTGGAAGGAAGTCCTCCAGAGGGGCGTGTGGCGCAACGGATAACGCGTCTGACTACGGATCAGAAGATTCCAGGTTCGAATCCTGGCACGCTCGAATCTTTTAGCATAGTTACATAATTAATTCCATAACTTAATCTGGAGAATATATCCATGACAGTGACATCTCAAGGGCTATCCCGCCAGTGGAGCAATTAATGCATTGTCTCCAAGCCTCTAACGCCCAGGCGGAAATTCAAGGGTTATAATTTCACCTTGGGTGACCAATGGGCGTGTGGCGCAACGGATAACGCGTCTGACTACGGATCAGAAGATTCCAGGTTCGAATCCTGGCACGCTCGTAGTACTTTTTTGCAATTTTATATTTTTTTTCAGCAGTCTCTTGAGATCAACTTTCTGAAACCAAATTGAAAGGTGATGAAAACCAGTGATGAAACCTAAAGCAAAAATATGTATAGTCAACACCTTCAGGTAATCCAAAAATAATTAAAATTGTTAAGAAAAAGATTAGCACGGGTGGGGTTCGAACCCACGCGGACATACGTCCATTGGATCTTAAGTCCAACGCCTTAACCACTCGGCCACCGTGCTGTCGATGTATAAAAGCGACTGCATTCATCAGCATACTCAAATCGTCCATCTTTGATATGTGCCGACCATGTCAGTGATATGAAAGTCATTCTTGGAAGGAAGTCCTCCAGAGGGGCGTGTGGCGCAACGGATAACGCGTCTGACTACGGATCAGAAGATTCCAGGTTCGAATCCTGGCACGCTCGAATCTTTTAGCATAGTTACATAGTTAATTCCATAACTTAATCTGGAGAATATATCCATGACAGTGACATCTCAAGGGCTATCCCGCCAGTGGAGCAATTAATGCATTGTCTCCAAGCCTCTAACGCCCAGGCGGAAATTCAAGGGTTATAATTTCACCTTGGGTGACCAATGGGCGTGTGGCGCAACGGATAACGCGTCTGACTACGGATCAGAAGATTCCAGGTTCGAATCCTGGCACGCTCGTAGTACTTTTTTGCAATTTTATATTTTTTTTCAGCAGTCTCTTGAGATCAACTTTCTGAAACCAAATTGAAAGGTGATGAAAACCAGTGATGAAACCTAAAGCAAAAATATGTATAGTCAACACCTTCAGGTAATCCAAAAATAATTAAAATTGTTAAGAAAAAGATTAGCACGGGTGGGGTTCGAACCCACGCGGACATACGTCCATTGGATCTTAAGTCCAACGCCTTAACCACTCGGCCACCGTGCTGTCGATGTATAAAAGCGACTGCATTCATCAGCATACTCAAATCGTCCATCTTTGATATGTGCCGACCATGTCAGTGATATGAAAGTCATTCTTGGAAGGAAGTCCTCCAGAGGGGCGTGTGGCGCAACGGATAACGCGTCTGACTACGGATCAGAAGATTCCAGGTTCGAATCCTGGCACGCTCGAATCTTTTAGCATAGTTACATAATTAATTCCATAACTTAATCTGGAGAATATATCCATGACAGTGACATCTCAAGGGCTATCCCGCCAGTGGAGCAATTAATGCATTGTCTCCAAGCCTCTAACGCCCAGGCGGAAATTCAAGGGTTATAATTTCACCTTGGGTGACCAATGGGCGTGTGGCGCAACGGATAACGCGTCTGACTACGGATCAGAAGATTCCAGGTTCGAATCCTGGCACGCTCGTAGTACTTTTTTGCAATTTTATATTTTTTTTCAGCAGTCTCTTGAGATCAACTTTCTGAAACCAAATTGAAAGGTGATGAAAACCAGTGATGAAACCTAAAGCAAAAATATGTATAGTCAACACCTTCAGGTAATCCAAAAATAATTAAAATTGTTAAGAAAAAGATTAGCACGGGTGGGGTTCGAACCCACGCGGACATACGTCCATTGGATCTTAAGTCCAACGCCTTAACCACTCGGCCACCGTGCTGTCGATGTATAAAAGCGACTGCATTCATCAGCATACTCAAATCGTCCATCTTTGATATGTGCCGACCATGTCAGTGATATGAAAGTCATTCTTGGAAGGAAGTCCTCCAGAGGGGCGTGTGGCGCAACGGATAACGCGTCTGACTACGGATCAGAAGATTCCAGGTTCGAATCCTGGCACGCTCGAATCTTTTAGCATAGTTACATAATTAATTCCATAACTTAATCTGGAGAATATATCCATGACAGTGACATCTCAAGGGCTATCCCGCCAGTGGAGCAATTAATGCATTGTCTCCAAGCCTCTAACGCCCAGGCGGAAATTCAAGGGTTATAATTTCACCTTGGGTGACCAATGGGCGTGTGGCGCAACGGATAACGCGTCTGACTACGGATCAGAAGATTCCAGGTTCGAATCCTGGCACGCTCGTAGTACTTTTTTGCAATTTTATATTTTTTTTCAGCAGTCTCTTGAGATCAACTTTCTGAAACCAAATTGAAAGGTGATGAAAACCAGTGATGAAACCTAAAGCAAAAATATGTATAGTCAACACCTTCAGGTAATCCAAAAATAATTAAAATTGTTAAGAAAAAGATTAGCACGGGTGGGGTTCGAACCCACGCGGACATACGTCCATTGGATCTTAAGTCCAACGCCTTAACCACTCGGCCACCGTGCTGTCGATGTATAAAAGCGACTGCATTCATCAGCATACTCAAATCGTCCATCTTTGATATGTGCCGACCATGTCAGTGATATGAAAGTCATTCTTGGAAGGAAGTCCTCCAGAGGGGCGTGTGGCGCAACGGATAACGCGTCTGACTACGGATCAGAAGATTCCAGGTTCGAATCCTGGCACGCTCGAATCTTTTAGCATAGTTACATAATTAATTCCATAACTTAATCTGGAGAATATATCCATGACAGTGACATCTCAAGGGCTATCCCGCCAGTGGAGCAATTAATGCATTGTCTCCAAGCCTCTAACGCCCAGGCGGAAATTCAAGGGTTATAATTTCACCTTGGGTGACCAATGGGCGTGTGGCGCAACGGATAACGCGTCTGACTACGGATCAGAAGATTCCAGGTTCGAATCCTGGCACGCTCGTAGTACTTTTTTGCAATTTTATATTTTTTTTCAGCAGTCTCTTGAGATCAACTTTCTGAAACCAAATTGAAAGGTGATGAAAACCAGTGATGAAACCTAAAGCAAAAATATGTATAGTCAACACCTTCAGGTAATCCAAAAATAATTAAAATTGTTAAGAAAAAGATTAGCACGGGTGGGGTTCGAACCCACGCGGACATACGTCCATTGGATCTTAAGTCCAACGCCTTAACCACTCGGCCACCGTGCTGTCGATGTATAAAAGCGACTGCATTCATCAGCATACTCAAATCGTCCATCTTTGATATGTGCCGACCATGTCAGTGATATGAAAGTCATTCTTGGAAGGAAGTCCTCCAGAGGGGCGTGTGGCGCAACGGATAACGCGTCTGACTACGGATCAGAAGATTCCAGGTTCGAATCCTGGCACGCTCGAATCTTTTAGCATAGTTACATAATTAATTCCATAACTTAATCTGGAGAATATATCCATGACAGTGACATCTCAAGGGCTATCCCGCCAGTGGAGCAATTAATGCATTGTCTCCAAGCCTCTAACGCCCAGGCGGAAATTCAAGGGTTATAATTTCACCTTGGGTGACCAATGGGCGTGTGGCGCAACGGATAACGCGTCTGACTACGGATCAGAAGATTCCAGGTTCGAATCCTGGCACGCTCGTAGTACTTTTTTGCAATTTTATATTTTTTTTCAGCAGTCTCTTGAGATCAACTTTCTGAAACCAAATTGAAAGGTGATGAAAACCAGTGATGAAACCTAAAGCAAAAATATGTATAGTCAACACCTTCAGGTAATCCAAAAATAATTAAAATTGTTAAGAAAAAGATTAGCACGGGTGGGGTTCGAACCCACGCGGACATACGTCCATTGGATCTTAAGTCCAACGCCTTAACCACTCGGCCACCGTGCTGTCGATGTATAAAAGCGACTGCATTCATCAGCATACTCAAATCGTCCATCTTTGATATGTGCCGACCATGTCAGTGATATGAAAGTCATTCTTGGAAGGAAGTCCTCCAGAGGGGCGTGTGGCGCAACGGATAACGCGTCTGACTACGGATCAGAAGATTCCAGGTTCGAATCCTGGCACGCTCGAATCTTTTAGCATAGTTACATAATTAATTCCATAACTTAATCTGGAGAATATATCCATGACAGTGACATCTCAAGGGCTATCCCGCCAGTGGAGCAATTAATGCATTGTCTCCAAGCCTCTAACGCCCAGGCGGAAATTCAAGGGTTATAATTTCACCTTGGGTGACCAATGGGCGTGTGGCGCAACGGATAACGCGTCTGACTACGGATCAGAAGATTCCAGGTTCGAATCCTGGCACGCTCGTAGTACTTTTTTGCAATTTTATATTTTTTTTCAGCAGTCTCTTGAGATCAACTTTCTGAAACCAAATTGAAAGGTGATGAAAACCAGTGATGAAACCTAAAGCAAAAATATGTATAGTCAACACCTTCAGGTAATCCAAAAATAATTAAAATTGTTAAGAAAAAGATTAGCACGGGTGGGGTTCGAACCCACGCGGACATACGTCCATTGGATCTTAAGTCCAACGCCTTAACCACTCGGCCACCGTGCTGTCGATGTATAAAAGCGACTGCATTCATCAGCATACTCAAATCGTCCATCTTTGATATGTGCCGACCATGTCAGTGATATGAAAGTCATTCTTGGAAGGAAGTCCTCCAGAGGGGCGTGTGGCGCAACGGATAACGCGTCTGACTACGGATCAGAAGATTCCAGGTTCGAATCCTGGCACGCTCGAATCTTTTAGCATAGTTACATAATTAATTCCATAACTTAATCTGGAGAATATATCCATGACAGTGACATCTCAAGGGCTATCCCGCCAGTGGAGCAATTAATGCATTGTCTTCAAGCCTCTAACGCCCAGGCGGAAATTCAAGGGTTATAATTTCACCTTGGGTGACCAATGGGCGTGTGGCGCAACGGATAACGCGTCTGACTACGGATCAGAAGATTCCAGGTTCGAATCCTGGCACGCTCGTAGTACTTTTTTGCAATTTTATATTTTTTTTCAGCAGTCTCTTGAGATCAACTTTCTGAAACCAAATTGAAAGGTGATGAAAACCAGTGATGAAACCTAAAGCAAAAATATGTATAGTCAACACCTTCAGGTAATCCAAAAATAATTAAAATTGTTAAGAAAAAGATTAGCACGGGTGGGGTTCGAACCCACGCGGACATACGTCCATTGGATCTTAAGTCCAACGCCTTAACCACTCGGCCACCGTGCTGTCGATGTATAAAAGCGACTGCATTCATCAGCATACTCAAATCGTCCATCTTTGATATGTGCCGACCATGTCAGTGATATGAAAGTCATTCTTGGAAGGAAGTCCTCCAGAGGGGCGTGTGGCGCAACGGATAACGCGTCTGACTACGGATCAGAAGATTCCAGGTTCGAATCCTGGCACGCTCGAATCTTTTAGCATAGTTACATAATTAATTCCATAACTTAATCTGGAGAATATATCCATGACAGTGACATCTGAAGGGCTATCCCGCCAGTGGAGCAATTAATGCATTGTCTCCAAGCCTCTAACGCCCAGGCGGAAATTCAAGGGTTATAATTTCACCTTGGGTGACCAATGGGCGTGTGGCGCAACGGATAACGCGTCTGACTACGGATCAGAAGATTCCAGGTTCGAATCCTGGCACGCTCGTAGTACTTTTTTGCAATTTTATATTTTTTTTCAGCAGTCTCTTGAGATCAACTTTCTGAAACCAAATTGAAAGGTGATGAAAACCAGTGATGAAACCTAAAGCAAAAATATGTATAGTCAACACCTTCAGGTAATCCAAAAATAATTAAAATTGTTAAGAAAAAGATTAGCACGGGTGGGGTTCGAACCCACGCGGACATACGTCCATTGGATCTTAAGTCCAACGCCTTAACCACTCGGCCACCGTGCTGTCGATGTATAAAAGCGACTGCATTCATCAGCATACTCAAATCGTCCATCTTTGATATGTGCCGACCATGTCAGTGATATGAAAGTCATTCTTGGAAGGAAGTCCTCCAGAGGGGCGTGTGGCGCAACGGATAACGCGTCTGACTACGGATCAGAAGATTCCAGGTTCGAATCCTGGCACGCTCGAATCTTTTAGCATAGTTACATAATTAATTCCATAACTTAATCTGGAGAATATATCCATGACAGTGACATCTCAAGGGCTATCCCGCCAGTGGAGCAATTAATGCATTGTCTCCAAGCCTCTAACGCCCAGGCGGAAATTCAAGGGTTATAATTTCACCTTGGGTGACCAATGGGCGTGTGGCGCAACGGATAACGCGTCTGACTACGGATCAGAAGATTCCAGGTTCGAATCCTGGCACGCTCGTAGTACTTTTTTGCAATTTTATATTTTTTTTCAGCAGTCTCTTGAGATCAACTTTCTGAAACCAAATTGAAAGGTGATGAAAACCAGTGATGAAACCTAAAGCAAAAATATGTATAGTCAACACCTTCAGGTAATCCAAAAATAATTAAAATTGTTAAGAAAAAGATTAGCACGGGTGGGGTTCGAACCCACGCGGACATACGTCCATTGGATCTTAAGTCCAACGCCTTAACCACTCGGCCACCGTGCTGTCGATGTATAAAAGCGACTGCATTCATCAGCATACTCAAATCGTCCATCTTTGATATGTGCCGACCATGTCAGTGATATGAAAGTCATTCTTGGAAGGAAGTCCTCCAGAGGGGCGTGTGGCGCAACGGATAACGCGTCTGACTACGGATCAGAAGATTCCAGGTTCGAATCCTGGCACGCTCGAATCTTTTAGCATAGTTACATAATTAATTCCATAACTTAATCTGGAGAATATATCCATGACAGTGACATCTCAAGGGCTATCCCGCCAGTGGAGCAATTAATGCATTGTCTCCAAGCCTCTAACGCCCAGGCGGAAATTCAAGGGTTATAATTTCACCTTGGGTGACCAATGGGCGTGTGGCGCAACGGATAACGCGTCTGACTACGGATCAGAAGATTCCAGGTTCGAATCCTGGCACGCTCGTAGTACTTTTTTGCAATTTTATATTTTTTTTCAGCAGTCTCTTGAGATCAACTTTCTGAAACCAAATTGAAAGGTGATGAAAACCAGTGATGAAACCTAAAGCAAAAATATGTATAGTCAACACCTTCAGGTAATCCAAAAATAATTAAAATTGTTAAGAAAAAGATTAGCACGGGTGGGGTTCGAACCCACGCGGACATACGTCCATTGGATCTTAAGTCCAACGCCTTAACCACTCGGCCACCGTGCTGTCGATGTATAAAAGCGACTGCATTCATCAGCATACTCAAATCGTCCATCTTTGATATGTGCCGACCATGTCAGTGATATGAAAGTCATTCTTGGAAGGAAGTCCTCCAGAGGGGCGTGTGGCGCAACGGATAACGCGTCTGACTACGGATCAGAAGATTCCAGGTTCGAATCCTGGCACGCTCGAATCTTTTAGCATAGTTACATAATTAATTCCATAACTTAATCTGGAGAATATATCCATGACAGTGACATCTCAAGGGCTATCCCGCCAGTGGAGCAATTAATGCATTGTCTCCAAGCCTC
The DNA here is from genome assembly GCA_916613615.1 of Steromphala cineraria. Taxonomy (NCBI): domain Eukaryota; kingdom Metazoa; phylum Mollusca; class Gastropoda; order Trochida; family Trochidae; genus Steromphala; species Steromphala cineraria. The sequence goes on from OU744733.1 coordinate 49,017,747, forward strand.
TAACGCCCAGGCGGAAATTCAAGGGTTATAATTTCACCTTGGGTGACCAATGGGCGTGTGGCGCAACGGATAACGCGTCTGACTACGGATCAGAAGATTCCAGGTTCGAATCCTGGCACGCTCGTAGTACTTTTTTGCAATTTTATATTTTTTTTCAGCAGTCTCTTGAGATCAACTTTCTGAAACCAAATTGAAAGGTGATGAAAACCAGTGATGAAACCTAAAGCAAAAATATGTATAGTCAACACCTTCAGGTAATCCAAAAATAATTAAAATTGTTAAGAAAAAGATTAGCACGGGTGGGGTTCGAACCCACGCGGACATACGTCCATTGGATCTTAAGTCCAACGCCTTAACCACTCGGCCACCGTGCTGTCGATGTATAAAAGCGACTGCATTCATCAGCATACTCAAATCGTCCATCTTTGATATGTGCCGACCATGTCAGTGATATGAAAGTCATTCTTGGAAGGAAGTCCTCCAGAGGGGCGTGTGGCGCAACGGATAACGCGTCTGACTACGGATCAGAAGATTCCAGGTTCGAATCCTGGCACGCTCGAATCTTTTAGCATAGTTACATAATTAATTCCATAACTTAATCTGGAGAATATATCCATGACAGTGACATCTCAAGGGCTATCCCGCCAGTGGAGCAATTAATGCATTGTCTCCAAGCCTCTAACGCCCAGGCGGAAATTCAAGGGTTATAATTTCACCTTGGGTGACCAATGGGCGTGTGGCGCAACGGATAACGCGTCTGACTACGGATCAGAAGATTCCAGGTTCGAATCCTGGCACGCTCGTAGTACTTTTTTGCAATTTTATATTTTTTTTCAGCAGTCTCTTGAGATCAACTTTCTGAAACCAAATTGAAAGGTGATGAAAACCAGTGATGAAACCTAAAGCAAAAATATGTATAGTCAACACCTTCAGGTAATCCAAAAATAATTAAAATTGTTAAGAAAAAGATTAGCACGGGTGGGGTTCGAACCCACGCGGACATACGTCCATTGGATCTTAAGTCCAACGCCTTAACCACTCGGCCACCGTGCTGTCGATGTATAAAAGCGACTGCATTCATCAGCATACTCAAATCGTCCATCTTTGATATGTGCCGACCATGTCAGTGATATGAAAGTCATTCTTGGAAGGAAGTCCTCCAGAGGGGCGTGTGGCGCAACGGATAACGCGTCTGACTACGGATCAGAAGATTCCAGGTTCGAATCCTGGCACGCTCGAATCTTTTAGCATAGTTACATAATTAATTCCATAACTTAATCTGGAGAATATATCCATGACAGTGACATCTCAAGGGCTATCCCGCCAGTGGAGCAATTAATGCATTGTCTCCAAGCCTCTAACGCCCAGGCGGAAATTCAAGGGTTATAATTTCACCTTGGGTGACCAATGGGCGTGTGGCGCAACGGATAACGCGTCTGACTACGGATCAGAAGATTCCAGGTTCGAATCCTGGCACGCTCGTAGTACTTTTTTGCAATTTTATATTTTTTTTTCAGCAGTCTCTTGAGATCAACTTTCTGAAACCAAATTGAAAGGTGATGAAAACCAGTGATGAAACCTAAAGCAAAAATATGTATAGTCAACACCTTCAGGTAATCCAAAAATAATTAAAATTGTTAAGAAAAAGATTAGCACGGGTGGGGTTCGAACCCACGCGGACATACGTCCATTGGATCTTAAGTCCAACGCCTTAACCACTCGGCCACCGTGCTGTCGATGTATAAAAGCGACTGCATTCATCAGCATACTCAAATCGTCCATCTTTGATATGTGCCGACCATGTCAGTGATATGAAAGTCATTCTTGGAAGGAAGTCCTCCAGAGGGGCGTGTGGCGCAACGGATAACGCGTCTGACTACGGATCAGAAGATTCCAGGTTCGAATCCTGGCACGCTCGAATCTTTTAGCATAGTTACATAATTAATTCCATAACTTAATCTGGAGAATATATCCATGACAGTGACATCTCAAGGGCTATCCCGCCAGTGGAGCAATTAATGCATTGTCTCCAAGCCTCTAACGCCCAGGCGGAAATTCAAGGGTTATAATTTCACCTTGGGTGACCAATGGGCGTGTGGCGCAACGGATAACGCGTCTGACTACGGATCAGAAGATTCCAGGTTCGAATCCTGGCACGCTCGTAGTACTTTTTTGCAATTTTATATTTTTTTTTCAGCAGTCTCTTGAGATCAACTTTCTGAAACCAAATTGAAAGGTGATGAAAACCAGTGATGAAACCTAAAGCAAAAATATGTATAGTCAACACCTTCAGGTAATCCAAAAATAATTAAAATTGTTAAGAAAAAGATTAGCACGGGTGGGGTTCGAACCCACGCGGACATACGTCCATTGGATCTTAAGTCCAACGCCTTAACCACTCGGCCACCGTGCTGTCGATGTATAAAAGCGACTGCATTCATCAGCATACTCAAATCGTCCATCTTTGATATGTGCCGACCATGTCAGTGATATGAAAGTCATTCTTGGAAGGAAGTCCTCCAGAGGGGCGTGTGGCGCAACGGATAACGCGTCTGACTACGGATCAGAAGATTCCAGGTTCGAATCCTGGCACGCTCGAATCTTTTAGCATAGTTACATAATTAATTCCATAACTTAATCTGGAGAATATATCCATGACAGTGACATCTCAAGGGCTATCCCGCCAGTGGAGCAATTAATGCATTGTCTCCAAGCCTCTAACGCCCAGGCGGAAATTCAAGGGTTATAATTTCACCTTGGGTGACCAATGGGCGTGTGGCGCAACGGATAACGCGTCTGACTACGGATCAGAAGATTCCAGGTTCGAATCCTGGCACGCTCGTAGTACTTTTTTGCAATTTTATATTTTTTTTTCAGCAGTCTCTTGAGATCAACTTTCTGAAACCAAATTGAAAGGTGATGAAAACCAGTGATGAAACCTAAAGCAAAAATATGTATAGTCAACACCTTCAGGTAATCCAAAAATAATTAAAATTGTTAAGAAAAAGATTAGCACGGGTGGGGTTCGAACCCACGCGGACATACGTCCATTGGATCTTAAGTCCAACGCCTTAACCACTCGGCCACCGTGCTGTCGATGTATAAAAGCGACTGCATTCATCAGCATACTCAAATCGTCCATCTTTGATATGTGCCGACCATGTCAGTGATATGAAAGTCATTCTTGGAAGGAAGTCTTCCAGAGGGGCGTGTGGCGCAACGGATAACGCGTCTGACTACGGATCAGAAGATTCCAGGTTCGAATCCTGGCACGCTCGAATCTTTTAGCATAGTTACATAATTAATTCCATAACTTAATCTGGAGAATATATCCATGACAGTGACATCTCAAGGGCTATCCCGCCAGTGGAGCAATTAATGCATTGTCTCCAAGCCTCTAACGCCCAGGCGGAAATTCAAGGGTTATAATTTCACCTTGGGTGACCAATGGGCGTGTGGCGCAACGGATAACGCGTCTGACTACGGATCAGAAGATTCCAGGTTCGAATCCTGGCACGCTCGTAGTACTTTTTTGCAATTTTATATTTTTTTTCAGCAGTCTCTTGAGATCAACTTTCTGAAACCAAAATTGAAAGGTGATGAAAACCAGTGATGAAACCTAAAGCAAAAATATGTATAGTCAACACCTTCAGGTAATCCAAAAATAATTAAAATTGTTAAGAAAAAGATTAGCACGGGTGGGGTTCGAACCCACGCGGACATACGTCCATTGGATCTTAAGTCCAACGCCTTAACCACTCGGCCACCGTGCTGTCGATGTATAAAAGCGACTGCATTCATCAGCATACTCAAATCGTCCATCTTTGATATGTGCCGACCATGTCAGTGATATGAAAGTCATTCTTGGAAGGAAGTCTTCCAGAGGGGCGTGTGGCGCAACGGATAACGCGTCTGACTACGGATCAGAAGATTCCAGGTTCGAATCCTGGCACGCTCGAATCTTTTAGCATAGTTACATAATTAATTCCATAACTTAATCTGGAGAATATATCCATGACAGTGACATCTCAAGGGCTATCCCGCCAGTGGAGCAATTAATGCATTGTCTCCAAGCCTCTAACGCCCAGGCGGAAATTCAAGGGTTATAATTTCACCTTGGGTGACCAATGGGCGTGTGGCGCAACGGATAACGCGTCTGACTACGGATCAGAAGATTCCAGGTTCGAATCCTGGCACGCTCGTAGTACTTTTTTGCAATTTTATATTTTTTTTCAGCAGTCTCTTGAGATCAACTTTCTGAAACCAAATTGAAAGGTGATGAAAACCAGTGATGAAACCTAAAGCAAAAATATGTATAGTCAACACCTTCAGGTAATCCAAAAATAATTAAAATTGTTAAGAAAAAGATTAGCACGGGTGGGGTTCGAACCCACGCGGACATACGTCCATTGGATCTTAAGTCCAACGCCTTAACCACTCGGCCACCGTGCTGTCGATGTATAAAAGCGACTGCATTCATCAGCATACTCAAATCGTCCATCTTTGATATGTGCCGACCATGTCAGTGATATGAAAGTCATTCTTGGAAGGAAGTCCTCCAGAGGGGCGTGTGGCGCAACGGATAACGCGTCTGACTACGGATCAGAAGATTCCAGGTTCGAATCCTGGCACGCTCGAATCTTTTAGCATAGTTACATAATTAATTCCATAACTTAATCTGGAGAATATATCCATGACAGTGACATCTCAAGGGCTATCCCGCCAGTGGAGCAATTAATGCATTGTCTCCAAGCCTCTAACGCCCAGGCGGAAATTCAAGGGTTATAATTTCACCTTGGGTGACCAATGGGCGTGTGGCGCAACGGATAACGCGTCTGACTACGGATCAGAAGATTCCAGGTTCGAATCCTGGCACGCTCGTAGTACTTTTTTGCAATTTTATATTTTTTTTCAGCAGTCTCTTGAGATCAACTTTCTGAAACCAAATTGAAAGGTGATGAAAACCAGTGATGAAACCTAAAGCAAAAATATGTATAGTCAACACCTTCAGGTAATCCAAAAATAATTAAAATTGTTAAGAAAAAGATTAGCACGGGTGGGGTTCGAACCCACGCGGACATACGTCCATTGGATCTTAAGTCCAACGCCTTAACCACTCGGCCACCGTGCTGTCGATGTATAAAAGCGACTGCATTCATCAGCATACTCAAATCGTCCATCTTTGATATGTGCCGACCATGTCAGTGATATGAAAGTCATTCTTGGAAGGAAGTCCTCCAGAGGGGCGTGTGTAGCAACGGATAACGCGTCTGACTACGGATCAGAAGATTCCAGGTTCGAATCCTGGCACGCTCGAATCTTTTAGCATAGTTACATAATTAATTCCATAACTTAATCTGGAGAATATATCCATGACAGTGACATCTCAAGGGCTATCCCGCCAGTGGAGCAATTAATGCATTGTCTCCAAGCCTCTAACGCCCAGGCGGAAATTCAAGGGTTATAATTTCACCTTGGGTGACCAATGGGCGTCTGGCGCAACGGATAACGCGTCTGACTACGGATCAGAAGATTCCAGGTTCGAATCCTGGCACGCTCGTAGTACTTTTTTGCAATTTTATATTTTTTTTCAGCAGTCTCTTGAGATCAACTTTCTGAAACCAAATTGAAAGGTGATGAAAACCAGTGATGAAACCTAAAGCAAAAATATGTATAGTCAACACCTTCAGGTAATCCAAAAATAATTAAAATTGTTAAGAAAAAGATTAGCACGGGTGGGGTTCGAACCCACGCGGACATACGTCCATTGGATCTTAAGTCCAACGCCTTAACCACTCGGCCACCGTGCTGTCGATGTATAAAAGCGACTGCATTCATCAGCATACTCAAATCGTCCATCTTTGATATGTGCCGACCATGTCAGTGATATGAAAGTCATTCTTGGAAGGAAGTCCTCCAGAGGGGCGTGTGGCGCAACGGATAACGCGTCTGACTACGGATCAGAAGATTCCAGGTTCGAATCCTGGCACGCTCGAATCTTTTAGCATAGTTACATAATTAATTCCATAACTTAATCTGGAGAATATATCCATGACAGTGACATCTCAAGGGCTATCCCGCCAGTGGAGCAATTAATGCATTGTCTCCAAGCCTCTAACGCCCAGGCGGAAATTCAAGGGTTATAATTTCACCTTGGGTGACCAATGGGCGTGTGGCGCAACGGATAACGCGTCTGACTACGGATCAGAAGATTCCAGGTTCGAATCCTGGCACGCTCGTAGTACTTTTTTGCAATTTTATATTTTTTTTCAGCAGTCTCTTGAGATCAACTTTCTGAAACCAAATTGAAAGGTGATGAAAACCAGTGATGAAACCTAAAGCAAAAATATGTATAGTCAACACCTTCAGGTAATCAAAAAATAATTAAAATTGTTAAGAAAAAGATTAGCACGGGTGGGGTTCGAACCCACGCGGACATACGTCCATTGGATCTTAAGTCCAACGCCTTAACCACTCGGCCACCGTGCTGTCGATGTATAAAAGCGACTGCATTCATCAGCATACTCAAATCGTCCATCTTTGATATGTGCCGACCATGTCAGTGATATGAAAGTCATTCTTGGAAGGAAGTCCTCCAGAGGGGCGTGTGGCGCAACGGATAACGCGTCTGACTACGGATCAGAAGATTCCAGGTTCGAATCCTGGCACGCTCGAATCTTTTAGCATAGTTACATAATTAATTCCATAACTTAATCTGGAGAATATATCCATGACAGTGACATCTCAAGGGCTATCCCGCCAGTGGAGCAATTAATGCATTGTCTCCAAGCCTCTAACGCCCAGGCGGAAATTCAAGGGTTATAATTTCACCTTGGGTGACCAATGGGCGTGTGGCGCAACGGATAACGCGTCTGACTACGGATCAGAAGATTCCAGGTTCGAATCCTGGCACGCTCGTAGTACTTTTTTGCAATTTTATATTTTTTTTCAGCAGTCTCTTGAGATCAACTTTCTGAAACCAAATTGAAAGGTGATGAAAACCAGTGATGAAACCTAAAGCAAAAATATGTATAGTCAACACCTTCAGGTAATCAAAAAATAATTAAAATTGTTAAGAAAAAGATTAGCACGGGTGGGGTTCGAACCCACGCGGACATACGTCCATTGGATCTTAAGTCCAACGCCTTAACCACTCGGCCACCGTGCTGTCGATGTATAAAAGCGACTGCATTCATCAGCATACTCAAATCGTCCATCTTTGATATGTGCCGACCATGTCAGTGATATGAAAGTCATTCTTGGAAGGAAGTCCTCCAGAGGGGCGTGTGGCGCAACGGATAACGCGTCTGACTACGGATCAGAAGATTCCAGGTTCGAATCCTGGCACGCTCGAATCTTTTAGCATAGTTACATAATTAATTCCATAACTTAATCTGGAGAATATATCCATGACAGTGACATCTCAAGGGCTATCCCGCCAGTGGAGCAATTAATGCATTGTCTCCAAGCCTCTAACGCCCAGGCGGAAATTCAAGGGTTATAATTTCACCTTGGGTGACCAATGGGCGTGTGGCGCAACGGATAACGCGTCTGACTACGGATCAGAAGATTCCAGGTTCGAATCCTGGCACGCTCGTAGTACTTTTTTGCAATTTTATATTTTTTTTCAGCAGTCTCTTGAGATCAACTTTCTGAAACCAAATTGAAAGGTGATGAAAACCAGTGATGAAACCTAAAGCAAAAATATGTATAGTCAACACCTTCAGGTAATCCAAAAATAATTAAAATTGTTAAGAAAAAGATTAGCACGGGTGGGGTTCGAACCCACGCGGACATACGTCCATTGGATCTTAAGTCCAACGCCTTAACCACTCGGCCACCGTGCTGTCGATGTATAAAAGCGACTGCATTCATCAGCATACTCAAATCGTCCATCTTTGATATGTGCCGACCATGTCAGTGATATGAAAGTCATTCTTGGAAGGAAGTCCTCCAGAGGGGCGTGTGGCGCAACGGATAACGCGTCTGACTACGGATCAGAAGATTCCAGGTTCGAATCCTGGCACGCTCGAATCTTTTAGCATAGTTACATAATTAATTCCATAACTTAATCTGGAGAATATATCCATGACAGTGACATCTCAAGGGCTATCCCGCCAGTGGAGCAATTAATGCATTGTCTCCAAGCCTCTAACGCCCAGGCGGAAATTCAAGGGTTATAATTTCACCTTGGGTGACCAATGGGCGTGTGGCGCAACGGATAACGCGTCTGACTACGGATCAGAAGATTCCAGGTTCGAATCCTGGCACGCTCGTAGTACTTTTTTGCAATTTTATATTTTTTTTCAGCAGTCTCTTGAGATCAACTTTCTGAAACCAAATTGAAAGGTGATGAAAACCAGTGATGAAACCTAAAGCAAAAATATGTATAGTCAACACCTTCAGGTAATCCAAAAATAATTAAAATTGTTAAGAAAAAGATTAGCACGGGTGGGGTTCGAACCCACGCGGACATACGTCCATTGGATCTTAAGTCCAACGCCTTAACCACTCGGCCACCGTGCTGTCGATGTATAAAAGCGACTGCATTCATCAGCATACTCAAATCGTCCATCTTTGATATGTGCCGACCATGTCAGTGATATGAAAGTCATTCTTGGAAGGAAGTCCTCCAGAGGGGCGTGTGGCGCAACGGATAACGCGTCTGACTACGGATCAGAAGATTCCAGGTTCGAATCCTGGCACGCTCGAATCTTTTAGCATAGTTACATAATTAATTCCATAACTTAATCTGGAGAATATATCCATGACAGTGACATCTCAAGGGCTATCCCGCCAGTGGAGCAATTAATGCATTGTCTCCAAGCCTCTAACGCCCAGGCAGAAATTCAAGGGTTATAATTTCACCTTGGGTGACCAATGGGCGTGTGGCGCAACGGATAACGCGTCTGACTACGGATCAGAAGATTCCAGGTTCGAATCCTGGCACGCTCGTAGTACTTTTTTGCAATTTTATATTTTTTTCAGCAGTCTCTTGAGATCAACTTTCTGAAACCAAATTGAAAGGTGATGAAAACCAGTGATGAAACCTAAAGCAAAAATATGTATAGTCAACACCTTCAGGTAATCAAAAAATAATTAAAATTGTTAAGAAAAAGATTAGCACGGGTGGGGTTCGAACCCACGCGGACATACGTCCATTGGATCTTAAGTCCAACGCCTTAACCACTCGGCCACCGTGCTGTCGATGTATAAAAGCGACTGCATTCATCAGCATACTCAAATCGTCCATCTTTGATATGTGCCGACCATGTCAGTGATATGAAAGTCATTCTTGGAAGGAAGTCCTCCAGAGGGGCGTGTGGCGCAACGGATAACGCGTCTGACTACGGATCAGAAGATTCCAGGTTCGAATCCTGGCACGCTCGAATCTTTTAGCATAGTTACATAATTAATTCCATAACTTAATCTGGAGAATATATCCATGACAGTGACATCTCAAGGGCTATCCCGCCAGTGGAGCAATTAATGCATTGTCTCCAAGCCTCTAACGCCCAGGCGGAAATTCAAGGGTTATAATTTCACCTTGGGTGACCAATGGGCGTGTGGCGCAACGGATAACGCGTCTGACTACGGATCAGAAGATTCCAGGTTCGAATCCTGGCACGCTCGTAGTACTTTTTTGCAATTTTATATTTTTTTTCAGCAGTCTCTTGAGATCAACTTTCTGAAACCAAATTGAAAGGTGATGAAAACCAGTGATGAAACCTAAAGCAAAAATATGTATAGTCAACACCTTCAGGTAATCAAAAAATAATTAAAATTGTTAAGAAAAAGATTAGCACGGGTGGGGTTCGAACCCACGCGGACATACGTCCATTGGATCTTAAGTCCAACGCCTTAACCACTCGGCCACCGTGCTGTCGATGTATAAAAGCGACTGCATTCATCAGCATACTCAAATCGTCCATCTTTGATATGTGCCGACCATGTCAGTGATATGAAAGTCATTCTTGGAAGGAAGTCCTCCAGAGGGGCGTGTGGCGCAACGGATAACGCGTCTGACTACGGATCAGAAGATTCCAGGTTCGAATCCTGGCACGCTCGAATCTTTTAGCATAGTTACATAATTAATTCCATAACTTAATCTGGAGAATATATCCATGACAGTGACATCTCAAGGGCTATCCCGCCAGTGGAGCAATTAATGCATTGTCTCCAAGCCTCTAACGCCCAGGCGGAAATTCAAGGGTTATAATTTCACCTTGGGTGACCAATGGGCGTGTGGCGCAACGGATAACGCGTCTGACTACGGATCAGAAGATTCCAGGTTCGAATCCTGGCACGCTCGTAGTACTTTTTTGCAATTTTATATTTTTTTTCAGCAGTCTCTTGAGATCAACTTTCTGAAACCAAATTGAAAGGTGATGAAAACCAGTGATGAAACCTAAAGCAAAAATATGTATAGTCAACACCTTCAGGTAATCAAAAAATAATTAAAATTGTTAAGAAAAAGATTAGCACGGGTGGGGTTCGAACCCACGCGGACATACGTCCATTGGATCTTAAGTCCAACGCCTTAACCACTCGGCCACCGTGCTGTCGATGTATAAAAGCGACTGCATTCATCAGCATACTCAAATCGTCCATCTTTGATATGTGCCGACCATGTCAGTGATATGAAAGTCATTCTTGGAAGGAAGTCCTCCAGAGGGGCGTGTGGCGCAACGGATAACGCGTCTGACTACGGATCAGAAGATTCCAGGTTCGAATCCTGGCACGCTCGAATCTTTTAGCATAGTTACATAATTAATTCCATAACTTAATCTGGAGAATATATCCATGACAGTGACATCTCAAGGGCTATCCCGCCAGTGGAGCAATTAATGCATTGTCTCCAAGCCTCTAACGCCCAGGCGGAAATTCAAGGGTTATAATTTCACCTTGGGTGACCAATGGGCGTGTGGCGCAACGGATAACGCGTCTGACTACGGATCAGAAGATTCCAGGTTCGAATCCTGGCACGCTCGTAGTACTTTTTAGCAATTTTATATTTTTTTTCAGCAGTCTCTTGAGATCAACTTTCTGAAACCAAATTGAAAGGTGATGAAAACCAGTGATGAAACCTAAAGCAAAAATATGTATAGTCAACACCTTCAGGTAATCAAAAAATAATTAAAATTGTTAAGAAAAAGATTAGCACGGGTGGGGTTCGAACCCACGCGGACATACGTCCATTGGATCTTAAGTCCAACGCCTTAACCACTCGGCCACCGTGCTGTCGATGTATAAAAGCGACTGCATTCATCAGCATACTCAAATCGTCCATCTTTGATATGTGCCGACCATGTCAGTGATATGAAAGTCATTCTTGGAAGGAAGTCCTCCAGAGGGGCGTGTGGCGCAACGGATAACGCGTCTGACTACGGATCAGAAGATTCCAGGTTCGAATCCTGGCACGCTCGAATCTTTTAGCATAGTTACATAATTAATTCCATAACTTAATCTGGAGAATATATCCATGACAGTGACATCTCAAGGGCTATCCCGCCAGTGGAGCAATTAATGCATTGTCTCCAAGCCTCTAACGCCCAGGCGGAAATTCAAGGGTTATAATTTCACCTTGGGTGACCAATGGGCGTGTGGCGCAACGGATAACGCGTCTGACTACGGATCAGAAGATTCCAGGTTCGAATCCTGGCACGCTCGTAGTACTTTTTTGCAATTTTATATTTTTTTTCAGCAGTCTCTTGAGATCAACTTTCTGAAACCAAATTGAAAGGTGATGAAAACCAGTGATGAAACCTAAAGCAAAAATATGTATAGTCAACACCTTCAGGTAATCCAAAAATAATTAAAATTGTTAAGAAAAAGATTAGCACGGGTGGGGTTCGAACCCACGCGGACATACGTCCATTGGATCTTATGTCCAACGCCTTAACCACTCGGCCACCGTGCTGTCGATGTATAAAAGCGACTGCATTCATCAGCATACTCAAATCGTCCATCTTTGATATGTGCCGACCATGTCAGTGATATGAAAGTCATTCTTGGAAGGAAGTCCTCCAGAGGGGCGTGTGGCGCAACGGATAACGCGTCTGACTACGGATCAGAAGATTCCAGGTTCGAATCCTGGCACGCTCGAATCTTTTAGCATAGTTACATAATTAATTCCATAACTTAATCTGGAGAATATATCCATGACAGTGACATCTCAAGGGCTATCCCGCCAGTGGAGCAATTAATGCATTGTCTCCAAGCCTCTAACGCCCAGGCGGAAATTCAAGGGTTATAATTTCACCTTGGGTGACCAATGGGCGTGTGGCGCAACGGATAACGCGTCTGACTACGGATCAGAAGATTCCAGGTTCGAATCCTGGCACGCTCGTAGTACTTTTTTGCAATTTTATATTTTTTTTCAGCAGTCTCTTGAGATCAACTTTCTGAAACCAAATTGAAAGGTGATGAAAACCAGTGATGAAACCTAAAGCAAAAATATGTATAGTCAACACCTTCAGGTAATCAAAAAATAATTAAAATTGTTAAGAAAAAGATTAGCACGGGTGGGGTTCGAACCCACGCGGACATACGTCCATTGGATCTTATGTCCAACGCCTTAACCACTCGGCCACCGTGCTGTCGATGTATAAAAGCGACTGCATTCATCAGCATACTCAAATCGTCCATCTTTGATATGTGCCGACCATGTCAGTGATATGAAAGTCATTCTTGGAAGGAAGTCCTCCAGAGGGGCGTGTGGCGCAACGGATAACGCGTCTGACTACGGATCAGAAGATTCCAGGTTCGAATCCTGGCACGCTCGAATCTTTTAGCATAGTTACATAATTAATTCCATAACTTAATCTGGAGAATATATCCATGACAGTGACATCTCAAGGGCTATCCCGCCAGTGGAGCAATTAATGCATTGTCTCCAAGCCTCTAACGCCCAGGCGGAAATTCAAGGGTTATAATTTCACCTTGGGTGACCAATGGGCGTGTGGCGCAACGGATAACGCGTCTGACTACGGATCAGAAGATTCCAGGTTCGAATCCTGGCACGCTCGTAGTACTTGTTTGCAATTTTATATTTTTTTTCAGCAGTCTCTTGAGATCAACGTTATGAAACCAAATTGTAAGGTGATGCAAACCAATGATGAAACCTAAAGCAAAAATATGTATAATCAACACCTTCAGGTAATCCAAAAATAATTAAAATTGTTAAGAAAAAGATTAGCACGGGTGGGGTTCGAACCCACGCGGACATACGTCCATTGGATCTTAAGTCCAACGCCTTAACCACTCGGCCACCGTGCTGTCGATGTATAAAAGTGACTGCATTCATCAGCATACTCAAATCGTCCATCATTGATATGTGCCGACCATGTCAGTGATATGAAAGTCATTCTTGGAAGGAATTACTCCAGAGGGGCGTGTGGCGCAACGGATAACGCGTCTGACTACGGATCAGAAGATTCCAGGTTCGAATCCTGGCACGCTCGAATCTTTTAGCATAGTTACATAATTAATTCCATAACTTAATCTGGAGAATATATCCATGACAGTGACATCTCCAGGGCTATCCCGCCAGTGGAGCAATTAATGCATTGTCTCCAAGCCTCTAACGCCCAGGCGGAAATTCAAGGGTTATAATTTCACCTTGGGTGACCAATGGGCGTGTGGCGCAACGGATAACGCGTCTGACTACGGATCAGAAGATTCCAGGTTCGAATCCTGGCACGCTCGTAGTACTTTTTTGCAATTTTATATTTTTTTTCAGCAGTCTCTTGAGATCAACGTTATGAAACCAAATTGTAAGGTGATGCAAACCAATGATGAAACCTAAAGCAAAAATATGTATAATCAACACCTTCTGGTAATCCAAAAATAATTAAAATTGTTAAGAAAAAGATTAGCACGGGTGGGGTTCGGACCCACGCGGACATACGTCCATTGGATCTTAAGTCCAACGCCTTAACCACTCGGCCACCGTGCTGTCGATGTATAAAAGTGACTGCATTCATCAGCATACTCAAATCGTCCATCATTGATATGTGCCGACCATGTCAGTGATATGAAAGTCATTCTTGGAAGGAATTACTCCAGAGGGGCGTGTGGCGCAACGGATAACGCGTCTGACTACGGATCAGAAGATTCCAGGTTCGAATCCTGGCACGCTCGAATCTTTTAGCATAGTTACATAATTAATTCCATAACTTAATCTGGAGAATATATCCATGACAGTGACATCTCCAGGGCTATCCCGCCAGTGGAGCAATTAATGCATTGTCTCCAAGCCTCTAACGCCCAGGCGGAAATTCAAGGGTTATAATTTCACCTTGGGTGACCAATGGGCGTGTGGCGCAACGGATAACGCGTCTGACTACGGATCAGAAGATTCCAGGTTCGAATCCTGGCAGCTCGTAGTACTTTTTTGCAATTTTATATTTTTTTTCAGCAGTCTCTTGAGATCAACGTTATGAAACCAAATTGTAAGGTGATGCAAACCAATGATGAAACCTAAAGCAAAAATATGTATAATCAACACCTTCTGGTAATCCAAAAATAATTACAATTGTTAAGAAAAAGATTAGCACGGGTGGGGTTCGAACCCACGCGGACATACGTCCATTGGATCTTAAGTCCAAAGCCTTTTTTTTTTTTTTTTCTTTAATAAAATTTTATTCAAGAAAAGCTAGATTACATTTTCATAATGAAGAGAATAGCAAAGTAAAAGAAATATCACAGTTTGGGTTTGCTATTCGACTTAACACTGCAATTGTGATATATCTATGCAAGCGGGTAGTTGAGGACAATTTCATTTCCCTTGATCACCATAAAATCAACTGGCAGTATGTATCTGTTGATAAAGATATGTTGGCGATTGTCAGCTGTATACTTGTTTAGCAATAGGTTGAAATGCTTTTTGACATAGAGTTTAAACAACTTCACCAAATCCAATTTATGTTTACCAAGGGAAACAATCTTCCTCCTCTTAACAATTGAAATTCTATAAATTGTAAGAAGTAAATTCAGTGTATGGCTTACAGCGCTTCTCTGTTTTTCTACATAACCAAATAACAGCCATGTTGTGAGTTCATTGAAAGAGTATCCTGTATCACGATACACATCAGTGAAAATGTTTCTAAATATATTGATCGTGTCATAAAGTTCATCACAGAACACAAACATGTGATACATATTCTCAACCTCATTATTACAAACAGAACATATATCACTCTCAATGATACCAAAGTTGTACAGTTTTTCATTTGTAAAAAGTACATTGTGGAAAACCCTAAAATCATTATCAATTTGATCCGAAGATTTATCATTAAAAGCAACTAGCTTCCATACTTTTGGCCATTCAATGTCAATTGCATATTGGTCCCAATATGCGTGTGATGTTGGCTCCAAAAAGTGTTGAGAAGATATGATTTCATAAGCAGACTTGACAGAGAGATCCTTTTCAGATATGCACTTTTCATTATATATGAAGGATAAACCACTAATGGCATCTTCTGATTCACATTTACCATCACAAATGACATTTCTCCAGGTATCTGGTAATGCATTGATAACAATATTGTAAGATGATAAAATGTAACTAAAAGATAAATCAGGCAACTTATCTTGCACTATTTCTACAATAGCATTTCCTGACAAAAATCCTGGAATGACTTCAAAAGAGTTATCTGCTACTGAAGTAATGCCTGACTCTACCCAAAAATCAAAACAAATGACTTTTCCATTGTAAACAATGTTTGGGTTGTAAAACAGTGGTTGATTCATGACATCAGCACGTGCAGAAGCAAGCAACCTCCTGCCGCACGTGATCTCGTCCCAGGCACGCAAAACCTCAGCATAAAACTGGTTTATGTGGGTCAGGTGCTGTTTGGTATAAACAATGCTAAATATTCTAGGTCCCAGTTGCATGGTGGCATACTGATTTAAAAACATGATGCATGTGTCCTTCCACAGGGCTTTAACGTTTGCATCAAACAACCTTTTAACAAGTTTAAGTCTAAATGCAAAGACTTTATCTCTGATGATTGGTATATTCAGACCACCTTTACAATATTTACCCAAACATGTGGATTTTTTAACTAATGGGTTTTTCCAATACCATAGAAAATCATCAATTAATTTTGACAATTGGTTCAAAGCCCACTCAGGCACAGGCTGTACATAAATTAAATACCACAATTTGGACAATATAAAAGTATTAATAATAACAGATTTTCCATGTAAGGAAAGCTTTCTTTGCGACCATAAACAAAGCAACCTTTTAAGTTTTAAAAGCTTGGTAGTCCAATTTTTATGTTCACATACAGCTTTGTCTGGACCTAAAAAAATGCCTAACATTTTGATACAATCAGTCTTCACCTCAACCGCTAGGGATTGATCTATATCTGAAGGTATGGCACCTCCAACACATAAAACTTGCGATTTACCCATGTTTACTTTGCCTCCAGTTGCATTACAAAATCTATTTACTGTTCTAAAAGTGGACATTACAGAAGGTGGATCAGATACAGTCACTGTTGCATCGTCAGCATGTTGATACAGCAGTGATGATACTGTTCGTGAGATAGCAATACCATGTATATCAGCATCATTCTTTATCAATGCATTTAGTGGTTGACTCACAATGACATAGAGCATACTGCTCAAAGGGTCACCTTGTCTAACAGATTGTTCAATAGAAAAATAGGGTGTTAAATGACCATTTACCTTGACACAGCTTTTCAGATCTGTGTAAAGGAGTTTCAAAACAGATAAAAACTTAGGTCCAAAATTCATCTTTTCTAATGTCTTAAACATAAAATCATGCGCCACTCGGTCAAAAGCCTTTTCCATGTCTAATGAAATAACAAAATGTTTATCAACATTTTCTAGGTCAATTACATCTCTTAGAGATAAAATGTTGTCGGCTATGTCTCTCCCAGGTATTGAACATGTTTGTTAAGGGGAGATAACTGTTGCTATAACCTGCTTCAATTTCATGGCGAGAGCTCTTGATATGATCTTAGCATCCACATTTAAGAGAGATATAGGTCTAAAATTGCGGATATCAGTTTTATCCCCTTTGTTTTTATAAAAGAGACTTATGACACCACGTTTCATCGTGCGAGACATTTCATTTTGTTCAATTATACTCTGCAAAACTTGAAAGAACAGAGGCTTAATAACTGGCCAAAATTTTGTGTAGAATTCTACTGTAAGCCCATCGTTACCTGGGGTCTTATTTCTTTTCATCCCGTTAAGTGCATTTGTAAGATCATCAGCTGTTATATCATTATCAAGAAATATCTTTTCTTCATCAGATAGCTGATCACCTACATTTTCAAGAATAACATCCTGTTCAATATCATCTGTTTTACCCTTTGAGTACAGATTTTTGTAGAATAGATAAATATGGTCTAAAATCTTTTCAGTATCTTTTGTTAAACCAGTGTCGGTCTCAATTTCTTTTATGCAGTTGCTTTCCTGCTTAGATTTCTCTAAACTTAGGAAAAAGACAGTATTTTTATCCGACTCTAAGGACGATTGCACTTTCGATCTTAATATTGCTCCTTCACATCTACTGTTTTCATACTCCTGAAGTTCAAGCTCTAAGGCTTGAATTGTTGACAAATCATGGAGTGGGTTTTTTGCCAATTTTTCAAACTCTCTTCTTAATGTATTCTGAAGTTTAAAATATGCTTGCTTTTGTTTTTTCGACTTTCTACAAGCGTGGTAAATGGCCTGTTTTTTAAGTTTATACTTCAAATTATCCCACCAGATAAGAGTTTCAGAAACATAGAGCGGACATACAGTACTCTCTTGAATGATTTTGCTGACACTTTCGACAAAGTCCTGGGTGCTTATTCTCGAAAGTATCCTAGCCCTAGGATGTCCTAACTTTGATCCTAAGGGTTAGGATAAAATCCTACCCTATTCTCAAAAACTATCCCAGTGCTAAGATATCCTAACTTAGGACAAATACTAGGATAGGTCTAAACCTGTCCCAGCTAAATCCTAGTGGAAATCAACATTGCAAAAACATATTTTTTTTATCTTCAAAAAGTATTTGTTTAATCCTTACCTCATTTTAAGCAATGATAGGCCTTTCTATACACAAAATTGCCCTCCTCTATCACTTTTTAGTGAAGTGTCAATGTCAAGGCCAATTTGTAAAGGGAGGTAACTCCTGTTTTAAGTCCAAGGTGTATTTTCACATTGCTTAGTGCAGGGTTATATTGAGTTCAAGTCTTCATAATGTTTAAATAAAAAACATGTTTTTTTATTTTTTACAATTTTTGGGGCAGAATAACTTCTTTTTGTGATCAATGATCATTTTACATTGCAATTAATTATATAAAATTATAAAGAATCTTTTAAAAAGTTATCAAAATTATATTTTTTTAAGGGAATAATTGTATTTTGACTTCTGAAAGTATAGTATTATAAAAATATTCGAGAAATTATCATCTATAATGATAAAAAATAATTCATAGAAAATTAAATATAATAAAATATTATGATTTCTTTATATAAACAAAAAATAAAGACGATCCATATTTTATATCCTCACAGCTTTTCTTTGGATTTCTTGCTTTTTTCCCCAATCAAATGCACCAAGGATGTGATAAATGTGTGATAAACGCATTAAATCAAAATTAATATCTAGGGGAATTCCCTTTTTATCAAACATTTTCCTATCTCCCTGACTGAAGAGTTCCAATCCTAGCTAGGATCGGTATCCCAAGTTAGGACAGGTTTAGGATCGTTTCGAGAATCCGTCTTATCCTAACCTTAGGATATCCTAACTTCTGTCCTAAACAGCTAGGATATATCCTAGCTAGGACACTTTCGAGAATAGGCACCCTGATCTTTAAGTAACTGGTTATTAAAAACACAAAGACCTGGCCCCCTTTCTACACCAGACAGATCAAGTTTAAGGCAGTTCATATTATGATCACTTTTGGATGTGTATCTGATAAATGAATTTGAAACGTGGGGAATAATATCCCGAGAAACCAGCACTAGATCAATTCTAGACTGTTTCATTATATCATTTACCAACTGTTGTCTGGTGTACTGTTTTTTATCTGGGTTTTTATATCGCCAAATGTCACACAGACTATGCTTTGAAAGGAACTCATGTAATCTTTGGCTACTGCATTTATTAAATGTAGTCATATGACTTGCCTTGTCTTCAAACTTGTCTAATATTTCATTAAAGTCACCAGTGACTATAACTCTTTTCTTTGGGATATATTTATCAAGATCATCAAGAAAGACCATTCGTTGTCTATATTCATTAGGGGCATATATATTAACAAAAGAATATTCATCACCTGCAATTTCACATAAAACCTTTAAAATTCTACCATCACAATCAAAGCTATGGTATTTTATATCAAAAGGAAATTGTTTTGAAACAAGCACAGCAACACCTTTTCTTTTGTCTAGCACATTGTTATTAAATAGGATCTTCCCATCCCATAAATGTCTGTATGTTTCTATAAAATTATCATCCCAGAACGTTTCCTGAAGGAAACAAAGGGAAGAATGAGTGTCTTTTACTTGTGCAAAAACTTGCTCCATTTTCCTGACGTCTCGAAGACCATTGACATTCCAGGACGTGATGAGCATGAAAAAGAAAGAAACAAGCAGCAGACACATGTTCACTAAATTATCCATCATGCTTGGTTATCATCTCCCTCACCTTTCATTATTACATTCACACTCCGTTCATTAACATTCAGTTTCTTGCTCATTCGTCCATCAACACATTGTCCATCAGTCTTTCTTTTCCTTTCATCAACGAGATGCTTTACTTTCGAAGCTTCGACTTTTGTAACGAGCCTTCTCCTACGAACTTTCTTTCTTAGAATCTTTTTCACGCCCTTGTTTAATTCTCTCTTGTCCTTTTCAATCTGTTTTTTTCCTCCATTCTCACTTCTCCCTTCACTTAAATCATCGCTTCCCAACCACTCATCATCACTTTCCATCACCCCATCCTCACTTTTAATCACACCATCAACCCATTCATACAATTCCTCACAATCAGACGGATCACCCTTTCCAACATCACTCTCAACCTTTTCATTCCCAGTATTTTCAATTCTATTCAGTTTGTTCTCACTTTCACTCAAAACAGAAACATGCTCACCTTTTGTGTCAGCTTGTGAGTATGACCAATCTTCAGTTCCTGCATCACCCCCTGGCCCTTCCAGTTGAAAACCTTTAAACTGATTTTTCCCATCTAATTCCTTAGAATTATCCTTTAAATTGCAAATACAATTTGTTTTCTTTTGTTTGCACTGAGGGCACTTCCTAGCCTTACAGTCTCTGCTGATATGTCCATACATTTTACAAATGTTACACTGAACCTCAGGACATTCAGCTAAGGTATGATCTGTATCTAGACACTGGTTACAAGTCTTGACTTGACCATTATGCAGCACTCTAAAGGGCTGAAAACCGTCACATGTCTCGAACCTCACACTGTATGGCAAAGATTTCAGATTCGGTGGAAACTGAACTCTTACATATCGTGTGCCATCAGATATTTTCCTTTTGGGATGCTTTATGAAGTGACGTTTGACAGGAGACAGAATGGTAATGTTATGTTTTTCCAAAAAGTCAATTATCTGCTGATCCTCCACATAGGGGGTCAGATGTATGAAAGACACTACAACAGACTTATCTGAAACAACTCTGCTGATGAAATGGTTTCCTTTAATCTCGAGTCCATCAGCAGCAAGTCTAGCTGTGTCTGTGTCGCAAAGTGTTACTTCATAAAAACCACCACGTGGCACACAAGCAAAAACAGAATTTTCACCAAAGTCATTCTCCAATTGATCAATAATATCTGAAGCAGTTACCTTGTCGAAGCCAGTTTCTATTCTAATCGTCGCATCTTTGACATATTTCCTTTTCAGGAAATGAGTATACCCACTCACATGGTCGCCATCTTGCTTATTGACATTATCACTCTCTTCCATGATGAAGATTTTCAGTGCACTAAGTGCACCAAAACACCCTAACTCCCAATAAATGTATTATCGGAGAAACGCAGGTGTTATCAACGATACATATGCAAAGTTTTAACACACAAAGTCAACTTAATGAACTCACAATACGAAAATACACGAGAGAACGACATAAACACGTTTTCCACCATGCAATCCAAGGGCAATCCAAAAATAATTAAAATTGTTAAGAAAAAGATTAGCACGGGTGGGGTTCGAACCCACGCGGACATACGTCCATTGGATCTTAAGTCCAACGCCTTAACCACTCGGCCACCGTGCTGTCGATGTATAAAAGTGACTGCATTCATCAGCATACTCAAATCGTCCATCATTGGTATGTGCCGACCATGTCAGTGATATGAAAGTCATTCTTGGAAGGAATTACTCCAGAGGGGCGTGTGGCGCAACGGATAACGCGTCTGACTACGGATCAGAAGATTCCATGTTCGAATCCTGGCACGCTCGAATCTTTTAGCATAGTTACATAATTAATTCCATAACTTAATCTGGAGAATATATCCATGACAGTGACATCTCCAGGGCTATCCCGCCAGTGGAGCAATTAATGCATTGTCTCCAAGCCTCTAACGCCCAGGCGGAAATTCAAGGGTTATAATTTCACCTTGGGTGACCAATGGGCGTGTGGCGCAACGGATAACGCGTCTGACTACGGATCAGAAGATTCCAGGTTCGAATCCTGGCACGCTCGTAGTACTTTTTTGCAATTTTATATTTTTTTTCAGCAGTCTCTTGAGATCAACGTTATGAAACCAAATTGTAATGTGATGCAAACCAATGATGAAACCTAAAGCAAAAATATGTATAATCAACACCTTCTGGTAATCCAAAAATAATTAAAATTGTTAAGAAAAAGATTAACACGGGTGGGGTTCGAACCCACGCGGACATACGTCCATTGGATCTTAAGTCCAACGCCTTAACCACTCGGCCACCGTGCTGTCGATGTATAAAAGTGACTGCATTCATCAGCATACTCAAATCGTCCATCATTGATATGTGCCGACCATGTCAGTGATATGAAAGTCATTCTTGGAAGGAATTACTCCAGAGGGGCGTGTGGCGCAACGGATAACGCGTCTGACTACGGATCAGAAGATTCCAGGTTCGAATCCTGGCACGCTCGAATCTTTTAGCATAGTTACATAATTAATTCCATAACTTAATCTGGAGAATATATCCATGACAGTGACATCTCCAGGGCTATCCCGCCAGTGGAGCAATTAATGCATTGTCTCCAAGCCTCTAACGCCCAGGCGGAAATTCAAGGGTTATAATTTCACCTTTGGTGACCAATGGGCGTGTGGCGCAACGGATAACGCGTCTGACTACGGATCAGAAGATTCCAGGTTCGAATCCTGGCACGCTCGTAGTACTTTTTTGCAATTTTATATTTTTTTTCAGCAGTCTCTTGAGATCAACGTTATGAAACCAAATTGTAAGGTGATGCAAACCAATGATGAAACCTAAAGCAAAAATATGTATAATCAACACCTTCTGGTAATCCAAAAATAATTAAAATTGTTAAGAAAAAGATTAGCACGGGTGGGGTTCGAACCCACGCGGACATACGTCCATTGGATCTTAAGTCCAAAGCCTTAACCACTCGGCCACCGTGCTGTCGATGTATAAAAGTGACTGCATTCATCAGCATACTCAAATCGTCCATCATTGATATGTGCCGACCATGTCAGTGATATGAAAGTCATTCTTGGAAGGAATTACTCCAGAGGGGCGTGTGGCGCAACGGATAACGCGTCTGACTACGGATCAGAAGATTCCAGGTTCGAATCCTGGCACGCTCGAATCTTTTAGCATAGTTACATAATTAATTCCATAACTTAATCTGGAGAATATATCCATGACAGTGACATCTCCAGGGCTATCCCGCCAGTGGACCAATTAATGCATTGTCTCCAAGCCTCTAACGCCCAGGCGGAAATTCAAGGGTTATAATTTCACCTTGGGTGACCAATGGGCGTGTGGCGCAACGAATAACGCGTCTGACTACGGATCAGAAGATTCCAGGTTCGAATCCTGGCACGCTCGTAGTACTTTTTTGCAATTTTATATTTTTTTTCAGCAGTCTCTTGAGATCAACGTTATGAAACCAAATTGTAAGGTGATGCAAACCAATGATGAAACCTAAAGCAAAAATATGTATAATCAACACCTTCTGGTAATCCAAAAATAGTTAAAATTGTTAAGAAAAAGATTAGCACGGGTGGGGTTCGAACCCACGCGGACATACGTCCATTGGATCTTAAGTCCAACGCCTTAACCACTCGGCCACCGTGCTGTCGATGTATAAAAGTGACTGCATTCATCAGCATACTCAAATCGTCCATCATTGATATGTGCCGACCATGTCAGTGATATGAAAGTCATTCTTGGAAGGAATTACTCCAGAGGGGCGTGTGGCGCAACGGATAACGCGTCTGACTACGGATCAGAAGATTCCAGGTTCGAATCCTGGCACGCTCGAATCTTTTAGCATAGTTACATAATTAATTCCATAACTTAATCTGGAGAATATATCCATGACAGTGACATCTCCAGGGCTATCCCGCCAGTGGAGCAATTAATGCATTGTCTCCAAGCCTCTAACGCCCAGGCGGAAATTCAAGGGTTATAATTTCACCTTGGGTGACCAATGGGCGTGTGGCGCAACGGATAACGCGTCTGACTACGGATCAGAAGATTCCAGGTTCGAATCCTGGCACGCTCGTAGTACTTTTTTGCAATTTTATATTTTTTTTCAGCAGTCTCTTGAGATCAACGTTATGAAACCAAATTGTAAGGTGATGCAAACCAATGATGAAACCTAAAGCAAAAATATGTATAATCAACACCTTCTGGTAATCCAAAAATAATTAAAATTGTTAAGAAAAAGATTAGCACAGTTGGGGTTCGAACCCACGCGGACATACGTCCATTGAATCTTAAGTCCAACGCCTTAACCACTCGGCCACCGTGCTGTCGATGTATAAAAGTGACTGCATTCATCAGCATACTCAAATCGTCCATCATTGATATGTGCCGACCATGTCAGTGATATGAAAGTCATTCTTGGAAGGAATTACTCCAGAGGGGCGTGTGGCGCAACGGATAACGCGTCTGACTACGGATCAGAAGATTCCAGGTTCGAATCCTGGCACGCTCGAATCTTTTAGCATAGTTACATAATTAATTCCATAACTTAATCTGGAGAATATATCCATGACAGTGACATCTCCAGGGCTATCCCGCCAGTGGAGCAATTAATGCATTGTCTCCAAGCCTCTAACGCCCAGGCGGAAATTCAAGGGTTATAATTTCACCTTGGGTGACCAATGGGCGTGTGGCGCAACGGATAACGCGTCTGACTACGGATCAGAAGATTCCAGGTTCGAATCCTGGCACGCTCGTAGTACTTTTTTGCAATTTTATATTTTTTTTCAGCAGTCTCTTGAGATCAACGTTATGAAACCAAATTGTAAGGTGATGCAAACCAATGATGAAACCTAAAGCAAAAATATGTATAATCAACACCTTCTGGTAATCCAAAAATAATTAAAATTGTTAAGAAAAAGATTAGCACGGGTGGGGTTCGAACCCACCCGGACATACGTCCATTGGATCTTAAGTCCAACGCCTTAACCACTCGGCCACCGTGCTGTCGATGTATAAAAGTGACTGCATTCATCAGCATACTCAAATCGTCCATCATTGATATGTGCCGACCATGTCAGTGATATGAAAGTCATTCTTGGAAGGAATTACTCCAGAGGGGCGTGTGGTGTCACATGGCTTTGTTTTTCTCATTCGCAACTTAATGTTCAGGTTCTCAGGATTTCTTATGTCTCATGCAAATAAAAGAATAAGGTTGTGTTAATTCCTCTTCAGTTTATTTCTATTTGGACGATTCTCCAGCCCTCAGTACATTTCATGTTCTCATACACAATATTCTTATTCCATGTTCTTAATTCTATTCTCATGTTCTTCATAATGGCTGTCATTTTCACAAATTATATAGATGCTCATTGAACACTCTTATTGAAGACAATATACTGAAGATTCATACTGAAGAAGTTATTGTAGATGGTATTGAAGACGATATATTGCTTGAAGACGATTAACTGAAAAGTTAATAGAAAACTAAATTAGTTACAATATAAATCTGACATGAAATAAGTATCAAAATTACTCAAACAAATTCACTTTCAAAAGGTAAACAAACTTCAAAATACACTATCAAAATTACCTTACAAAAATATGATAAAATAATTAAGAATTATTACTGTTAAATATTCAAGATAATATCCAAAGATAATTACAATAAATAATGCAATTTATAACAATTATAAAAGACCTTTTTCCCTAATGTAGACTAAGAAATTCATCATGAATTGAACAAAGATTTTGTCATTAAATTATTTGCAAAATATGAATAATTACTTGCTTGAAATAAGATAAATACTAACAAAAGATGTTTCTACAACATTAACCCTTACGATGCGGCTATATATTTTTGCTCTACAAGCCCACGTGGCGGAATTGTTTTGTCCGGTGCCAGCCACCGTTATATCCTGATTAACCGCTTCTTTATTTTTGTGCGCGGATATACATATGATACATGGAAAAAAAGACAATTCTCTCTTCTATACGATGATGTAAAAATTATAGAATTATCTCTAATGGTTCGTGAGATATAAATGCCGCAAGGTGGGTACCCTCAATCATTTTGAGGTAAACAATTTTTTTGCGGCACTTGTCGCAACGCTTTGCCGCTTCTTTATTTTTGTGCGCGGATATACATATGATACATGGAAATGAAGACAATTCTCTCTTCTACACGATGATGTGAAAATTATAGAAATATCTCTATTGGTTTGTGAGATATGAATGCCGCAAGGTGGGTACCCTCAATCATTTTTGAGAAAAGGTTTGATATTTTATATCCGGTAGCAGCCAAGACTGCTTGCAGTCAATATATAGCCTTATCCTGAAAGTTACGGATTTCGCCAAGAGGGCTTACGTGCCATTTTATATTTGGCCCGTAAATATCACGCGCCCCGCATCGTAAGGGTTAATAGTACATACCATTTTTGTTGACCCTTATTCTAATGGTTTTTTTCTCATTCAAAATTCACAAATCTCAACCTTCCATTTCAAAAGCACATGTTCAACAACGTCACCTAAGATTAGAGTAACCTCCCTTGGGCTAAGTTTCCACTTACAACAAAATTGCCTGAAGCGTTCATAAAATATTTCCAAACAAGGCTTTTGCTCACTACACACCAGCCCCTTAATTGTGCAGATACAATCGAAACAATTACAAAATTGAACTAAAATAAGAAATATTTTACTCATAAAAATAAAAGAATTGCGCTTATGCAACATTACCACTTCAGAAGGTTATCCTAGTTCTTAATTCCAAAAATTCTAAAGAAAACCAAAGTTTATTTTACCAAAATTAAGCATTTCAAAATTCCAAAGTTAAAAAAAAACAATACCAAATTGTAATGTAATATATATATCAATTCTCATTGTAAACCTGTCCCCTGTAAAAATGAAAAACTTAACAAAATAAATAGAGATGTCATGAATGTCACCATGACCTATCAAATGTCACTGTGACCCAAATATGGGTGTTCTTAAGTCATTGTCATTGATTCACAGTATAATATCAAAATTGTCTATTTTCAACAGTCTCTCTGGAAATGTCTGCTATTTTCACAGTCTCTAAACACTGGTATTGCCTGCACAATTCACAGCAGACAGAATTAAGACCAATTTGCTGATAGGTCTCACTAACTCTGTGGAGATAGTCTTCACTTTAACTGTCCTCACAAATCCCTTCTTGTCCGTGAATGTTTCTATCACTTTTCCCATGGCCCAAGAGTTTCTTGGTGAATTCTCAACCATGAGAACTACATCTCCTATCGCGATATTTTCTTTCGCAGCAAACCATTTCTGTCTCTCTTGAAGCTGGGTGATATATTCTGTCTTCCACCTCTTCCAGAACTGATCAGCAAGATACTGTACTTGCTTCCACCTTCGTCGAATGTAAGCGTCACCTTTGTTGAATACACCGGGCGGCATATTCTCCCCTGGCTGTAGTTGAAGCAGGTGGTTCGGTGTTAACACTGTCAGGTCACTGGGGTCAACCGGGGTGTCGGTGATGGGCCGATTGTTTAGAATCGACTCAACCTCACACAAGAGAGTGTGTAATGCCTCATCGTCAAGACGAATAGCTTGCTGCTGCATAAGGGAATGTAGAATCTTTCTGACGGTCCGGATCATTCGTTCCCATATGCCGCCGAAGTGTGAGGCAGTGGGAGGATTAAACTCCCAGGTGATATTCTTCTGTATCAGCACATCTCTTAGTTTCTCATTGTTCAATTTTTCTATTTCTGATCTGAGCTCTTTTTCACAAGAAACAAGATTTGTCCCATTGTCTGATCTTATCATCTTAACTGATCCTGATTGCTATAAATCTCCTCAATGCGTTAATGCATGAATCTGTATCAAGTGAGTATGCGAGTTCGAGATGGACTGCTCGACTAGCCAGACACACAAATATCACTCCATACCTTTTCACAGAACTTCTTCCGCGAGTAACGTGGAAAGGTCCGAAAAAGTCCATTCCAGTGTGAGAAAATGGTGGCTCATCAGGAGTGAGCCTGTCTACGGGTAAATCTGCCATTTTCTGTTCTAGAACCTTAGCTTGATACCGCTTGCACTGCACACACTTGGATATCACTTCTTTGATGCAGCTGTTGGCTCCTATTATCCAGTACTGTTGTCTCAACACTGACATCATCATGTTCTTACCTAGGTGTCCAACTCTTCTGTGGATGTCACGGAGTATAAGCGTCGACACATGCGAGTGTTTTGGTAAGATGACCGGGTGTTTTGTGTCGAAAGTCATGTCACCTCGCTCTAAGCGTCCTCCAACTCTGACCAATCCTTCATGCAGAAAGGGATCAAGTTTGTGCAAACCTGATCTAGTGTTACCAGTTCCTTTCTGTTGCAGTGCTCTGATGGTGTCAGCAAAGTGATATCTCTGTACAACTCTCATAATGGCCTTTTCTGCTCCCTTCATCTCACACACTGACAATTCTAACTGAAAAACTTTCTTTCCAACACTGCTTCTAGTCTGAGGCTTCTTTGAATTTGGGTTTTCTTGTCTCAACTTAGTCTTTGTCTGAAGATATCTGATGAACAGTCGCAGGTAAGCCACTGCTCTCTTCAGTCGTGTCCAGTCCGAGTAATGGCAGATCAGTTCGTGAACAATATCCGAGGTCTCGGTCTCAACAGCAGTGTTAACAACTCTCTTCACTTCGGAATCATCAATCGGGATTTTCAAGGATTCATCGGGATGATTCTGCGGCCATTCTGACTGGTCATGCTGTAAGAATTCTGGTCCTCTGAACCAAAGATCTGCTCTCAAGAATTTCTCAATCTTCATTCCTCTTGATGAAGCATCAGCAGGGTTTGACTTACTCTCAATGTAGTTCCACTGATCAACTGAGGTTGCATCTCTGATTAGATTCACTCTGTTTGCCACAAATGTATGGTATCGCGCACTGTCGTTACAGATGTAGCGCAAGACGGACATGCTATCGGTCCAATAGAATGTCTCTGTCACTGAAATATCCATCTCTTCGTGAATCAATCTGCATATCTTCACTGCGATAGTGGCAGCCGTCAACTCCATCCTTGGAATTGTGATTTTCTTCAGTGGACTGACCCTTGACTTGCCCAGAATGAAAGATACGCATATTTGTCCTCTGTCGTCTGTCAACCTCAAGTATGCCACTATGCCGTAGCCATTCTCACTTGCATCAGAAAACATGTGTACTTGACATGATGTGACTTGACCAAAGCCTGGTGGTTTGTAGCATCTAGGCAACTGTATTTTCTCCAAGTACTGTAGTCCATCTAGCCACTGTTGCCAAGTCTTCAAATCATTCTCTGTGATTTCTTGGTTCCAGTCCAACTGTCGTCGGCATAAGTCTTGCTGTAAGATCTTAGCATTCAATACATATGGCGCTGCAAATCCAATCGGGTCAAATAGTGAGCTGATAACTGAAAGTATACCTCTTCTGGTGTTGAGCTGTGGCTTCAGCTGAATCTGAAAACTTAAACAGTCCTCCTCAACTTTCCAAAAGACTCCTAATGCTCTCTCTGATGGAAGTAGGT
The DNA here is from genome assembly GCA_916613615.1 of Steromphala cineraria. Lineage (NCBI taxonomy): Eukaryota > Metazoa > Mollusca > Gastropoda > Trochida > Trochidae > Steromphala > Steromphala cineraria. Next base: position 49,046,939 of record OU744733.1, read on the forward strand.
CACTTTCCAGGTCTAGACCTCTGATGCTCTTTGCTCTGTCCTTTTCAGCTATGCTCTTCATGACTTCATGGCTATTACTTGTCCACTTGGTTAGTTTGAACCCGCCTTTCAGACATAAAGCGCTCACGTTCTCTACGAGTGTGACAACTTCTTTCTCCGTATTCTCAGATTTCAGCAGGTCATCCACATAAAAGGATCTCCTTACAGTATCAATAGTTTCCTGATCAAATCTGTCATAATTGTCCTCCGCAGTCTGCTGTAGTGCCAATGTGGAACATGTTGGTGATGAGACCGCTCCAAACAAATGGACGCACATGCGATACACATGTGGAGATTTCTGTACATCGCCGTCAGGCCACCAGTAAAACCTTAGCATGTCTCTGTCCTCCTTAGGCACTTGAACCTGATAGAACATAGATTCTATGTCTCCCATTATGGCCACTGGATTTTCTCTGAAGCGGAGTAACACACCCAGTAGTGTATTAGTCAGGTCTGGTCCTTGCAGGAGTAGGTGGTTGAGTGATATACCTTGGTACATGGCAGTACAGTCGAAAACTACCCTTATCTTCTCTGGTTTTCTGGGGTGGTAGATTCCATGATGTGGTATGAACCACACTCGTCCATCGTGTCTTGTAACTTCATGTTCTGGAACTTGTTCTGCGTAACCCTTGTCCAGGATTGTGTCCATAAACTTCTTATAGTCTCTGTGAAAAGCTTCATTCCCTTCCATCTTTCTTTTCAGACTCTTTAGCCTCTGTAAAGCTTGGGTATGGTTGTCAGGTAAGTATATCTCCTCATTCTTGAGCGGGAGTGGAATCACGTAGTGTCCATCTACCAGCTGAATCTTGTTCTTGACTTTGTTCATGAACTTCATGTCATCACGAGATGCTTCTTTCTTGTCGTTGATTACTCGCTCTGGGAAATCTTGATCGATGGCACTTCTAACCAGTCTATTGAGCTTCTTTAATTCTTCAACTTCCTCTATGGCTGAAACTTCAACTCTATTGACTAAGAAGTCTTGCTTTCCATGGTTTGTGTTTTCACGTACGACGTTCCATACTATCCATCCTAACCTGGTGAACGTAGCATGCGGACTCCCTTGTGGTCCTGTCTTGACGTGAAACGGCATCCGGGACATTATTTCCAATCAACAGCCCAATGTTGGCATTAATCTGTGGAAGTTCAACTTGATTCAGATGTTCCCAATGTGAAATATCTGCCTTCTGTGGGATGTGATGGTGAGAAACCGGCATTCTATCCTTTGTGTACACTTTGGGTAATGTCACAGAGTTATGTCCATTTAAGTCACTCACTTCCAGATTGTCCACACTGTACGTGTACATGGTATGAGGCTTACCCATAGTCTGAAGCGTCATCTTCATTTTCCTTCCCTCGCATCCTAACTCTTCCTTCAAATCCTGTGACATGAACGAAACGCTGCTGCCTGGATCCATGAAAGCATATGTTTGTACTGTCTTACTACTGTTCTTGATCTTTATCTGTACAGGAACTATCGCCATCGTGCATTCTCCTTGACCAGCCCCCATACAGCTCACAGTGTTCTTAGTTTCTCCTCTTCTCTCCTGGTCAAATCTATTCTGTGCTGGTCTGATAATATGCAACACTGTCTGATGCCTAAGTCCACATTTTGTGCAAACTATTCCTTTCTTTTCACACTCCTTACTGATATGTCCTTGATGCAGACATCTGAAACACAGTCCTTTACCTCTGAGGAATGTCAACTTGTTCTCATGAGACAACTTGGTCCACTTATAGCACTCCTCTAGTCCATGATTTTCTCCCTTGCAGTAGATACATGGTTTCTGTAAGGACTTGACTGTTCTCTTTTCTGGCTCAACTGTTCTGTTGGAGTCTGTTTCAACTTTTCTTTCTTCATTCATGTTTGTCGCAAAGGATCTTGTCTTGGTTCTGTTCAGTTTTGGTTCAGTTAGTGCTCTTTTCCCATATATTGGATCGTTCGCCTTTCTCGCTTCTTTTCGGACAAAGTCAACGATGTCATGAAAGTAAATTCCTATGCCTTGAAATCTTTTGGACTGTACAATACTTCTCCATTTATCATGGTATTGATATGGCATCTTCATGATCATTCTTTTCATGTTGTCCGGATATTCCAGAATCCTCATGGCGTCAATTGTTGCTACCGCATTCTCGCACTCTGTGAGGAAGATGGCGTAATCGTCCAAGGCTTTTGCATTGTCAATTCTAATCGTCGGCCACTCCAGAGCCCTCTTAACAAAAGCACTTGCAATAATGTCAGAATCACCATAGCGATCTTCAAACTCATGAAGTATTGCTTGATATGCTCTTTCCCCGTCAAGATAACTAAATCCAGACACTATCTTATTTGCTTCTCCTGAGGTATACTGATCCAGATAGTTCACTACTTCATCTATATTGTCACAGTGTGATACCACCATGCTGTTGAACTGACGCATAAACCGCTTGTAGTCCATAGGGTCTCCACTAAACGTCTTCAGTTCAGCTGCAGGCTTCTTCAGGTGTCGAACCACAGAAACATAGTCCATGAGTGGCGGTCTTTCCCTACGTGTGTCATCATGGGTTGGAGCATACTGATGATGAATGTATCATGTGTCAGCGGATCTGTATTATTCTGAACTATCACTTCAGGGATCTGACTCTTTACCTTGAGGTCTGTCAGACTCCCTGTATTCTCATACTTGTCTATCACCTTTGACTTGGCTTGACTTATTGCTAGTTCAGTTTGTATCTCTAGCTCCTCTTCCTGAATCTTTAGTTTTAGCTTATTCAGTTCTAGTTTTTCCTTTTCCTTCAGTGCTGAGGCTTTAGCAAATAACTCTGCCTTTTTCTGGTCTTCCCTCATCCTAGCCATAGACATAGCACTACCCTGACTACTGTGAGAATGCTGTGACCCTGCCTTCTGAGATACACTATCACTGGGTACTACTGTATGCTCACTGAACCATTTCTCTAGTTTAAGCTTGAAACTGAAGATCAAAGGATTCTCCTCACAGTCTACCTTAAACTCATACTGCTTTCTACTCTCTAGGTCAAGAAGAGAAATGTACTGTTCTCTCAGAGCATAATGCTTCTCAAGTAATGTCAAGAATTGGGAATGTTCGCCTCTTACTCTCTTCAAGTCTGTACTTTCCTCCAAAAGAGATAAAATAGCATCTTGCTTAGCCTTTAACTGTCTAAAAGATAATCTCAAAAGCTTGTCCTTCTGTTCTTCAGTATACAACAGGCCTTTCTCTGTCATTCTTCTCTGTCTGATACTTCGACCACTGATTACAGAACTTCTGTCCATATCTTTGCTAGCCATTCTTATAGCTTCCTATCACACAAATACTGGTCAAAAATGTTAATATTATGTGGTGTCACATGGCTTTGTTTTTCTCATTCGCAACTTAATGTTCAGGTTCTCAGGATTTCTTATGTCTCATGCAAATAAAAGAATAAGGTTGTGTTAATTCCTCTTCAGTTTATTTCTATTTGGACGATTCTCCAGCCCTCAGTACATTTCATGTTCTCATACACAATATTCTTATTCCATGTTCTTAATTCTATTCTCATGTTCTTCATAATGGCTGTCATGTTCACAAATTATATAGATGCTCATTGAACACTCTTATTGAAGACAATATACTGAAGATTCATACTGAAGAAGTTATTGTAGATGGTATTGAAGACGATATATTGCTTGAAGACGATTAACTGAAAAGTTAATAGAAAACTAAATTAGTTACAATATAAATCTGACATGAAATAAGTATCAAAATTACTCAAACAAATTCACTTTCAAAAGGTAAACAAACTTCAAAATACACTATCAAAATTACCTTACAAAAATATGATAAAATAATTAAGAATTATTACTGTTAAATATTCAAGATAATATCCAAAGATAATTACAATAAATAATGCAATTTATAACAATTATAAAAGACCTTTTTCCCTAATGTAGACTAAGAAATTCATCATGAATTGAACAAAGATTTTGTCATTAAATTATTTGCAAAATATGAATAATTACTTGCTTGAAATAAGATAAATACTAACAAAAGATGTTTCTACAACATTAATAGTACATACCATTTTTGTTGACCCTTATTCTAATGGTTTTTTTCTCATTCAAAATTCACAAATCTCAACCTTCCATTTCAAAAGCACATGTTCAACAACGTCACCTAAGATTAGAGTAACCTCCCTTGGGCTAAGTTTCCACTTACAACAAAATTGCCTGAAGAAGTGTTCATAAAATATTTCCAAACAAGGCTTTTGCTCACTACAGGGCGTGTGGCGCAACGGATAACGCGTCTGACTACGGATCAGAAGATTCCAGGTTCGAATCCTGGCACGCTCGAATCTTTTAGCATAGTTACATAATTAATTCCATAACTTAATCTGGAGAATATATCCATGACAGTGACATCTCCAGGGCTATCCCGCCAGTGGAGCAATTAATGCATTGTCTCCAAGCCTCTAACGCCCAGGCGGAAATTCAAGGGTTATAATTTCACCTTGGGTGACCAATGGGCGTGTGGCGCAACGGATAACGCGTCTGACTACGGATCAGAAGATTCCAGGTTCGAATCCTGGCACGCTCGTAGTACTTTTTTGCAATTTTATATTTTTTTTCAGCAGTCTCTTGAGATCAACGTTATGAAACCAAATTGTAAGGTGATGCAAACCAATGATGAAACCTAAAGCAAAAATATGTATAATCAACACCTTCTGGTAATCCAAAAATAATTAAAATTGTTAAGAAAAAGATTAGCACGGGTGGGGTTCGAACCCACGCGGACATACGTCCATTGGATCTTAAGTCCAACGCCTTAACCACTCGGCCACCGTGCTGTCGATGTATAAAAGTGACTGCATTCATCAGCATACTCAAATCGTCCATCATTGATATGTGCCGACCATGTCAGTGATATGAAAGTCATTCTTGGAAGGAATTACTCCAGAGGGGCGTGTGGCGCAACGGATAACGCGTCTGACTACGGATCAGAAGATTCCAGGTTCGAATCCTGGCACGCTCGAATCTTTTAGCATAGTTACATAATTAATTCCATAACTTAATCTGGAGAATATATCCATGACAGTGACATCTCCAGGGCTATCCCGCCAGTGGAGCAATTAATGCATTGTCTCCAAGCCTCTAACGCCCAGGCGGAAATTCAAGGGTTATAATTTCACCTTGGGTGACCAATGGGCGTGTGGCGCAACGGATAACGCGTCTGACTACGGATCAGAAGATTCCAGGGTCGAATCCTGGCACGCTCGTAGTACTTTTTTGCAATTTTATATTTTTTTTCAGCAGTCTCTTGAGATCAACGTTATGAAACCAAATTGTAAGGTGATGCAAACCAATGATGAAACCTAAAGCAAAAATATGTATAATCAACACCTTCTGGTAATCCAAAAATAATTAAAATTGTTAAGAAAAAGACTAGCACTGGTGGGGTTCGAACCCACGCAGACATACGTCCATTGGATCTTAAGTCCAACGCCTTAACCACTCGGCCACCGTGCTGTCGATGTATAAAAGTGACTGCATTCATCAGCATACTCAAATCGTCCATCATTGATATGTGCCGACCATGTCAGTGATATGAAAGTCATTCTTGGAAGGAATTACTCCAGAGGGGCGTGTGGCGCAACGGATAACGCGTCTGACTACGGATCAGAAGATTCCAGGTTCGAATCCTGGCACGCTCGAATCTTTTAGCATAGTTACATAATTAATTCCATAACTTAATCTGGAGAATATATCCATGACAGTGACATCTCCAGGGCTATCCCGCCAGTGGAGCAATTAATGCATTGTCTCCAAGCCTCTAACGCCCAGGTGGAAATTCAAGGGTTATAATTTCACCTTGGGTGACCAATGGGCGTGTGGCGCAACGGATAACGCGTCTGACTACGGATCAGAAGATTCCAGGTTCGAATCCTGGCACGCTCGTAGTACTTTTTTGCAATTTTATATTTTTTTTCAGCAGTCTCTTGAGATCAACGTTATGAAACCAAATTGTAAGGTGATGCAAACCAATGATGAAACCTAAAGCAAAAATATGTATAATCAACACCTTCTGGTAATCCAAAAATAATTAAAATTGTTAAGAAAAAGATTAGCACGGGTGGGGTTCGAACCCACGCGGACATACGTCCATTGGATCTTAAGTCCAACGCCTTAACCACTCGGCCACCGTGCTGTCGATGTATAAAAGTGACTGCATTCATCAGCATACTCAAATCGTCCATCATTGATATGTGCCGACCATGTCAGTGATATGAAAGTCATTCTTGGAAGGAATTACTCCAGAGGGGCGTGTGGCGCAACGGATAACGCGTCTGACTACGGATCAGAAGATTCCAGGTTCGAATCCTGGCACGCTCGAATCTTTTAGCATAGTTACTTCATTAATTCCATAACTTAATCTGGAGAATATATCCATGACAGTGACATCTCCAGGGCTATCCCGCCAGTGGAGCAATTAATGCATTGTCTCCAAGCCTCTAACGCCCAGGCGGAAATTCAAGGGTTATTATTTCACCTTGGGTGACCAATGGGCGTGTGGCGCAACGGATAACGCGTCTGACTACGGATCAGAAGATTCCAGGTTCGAATCCTGGCACGCTCGAATCTTTTAGCATAGTTACATAATTAATTCCATAACTTAATCTGGAGAATATATCCATGACAGTGACATCTCCAGGGCTATCCCGCCAGTGGAGCAATTAATGCATTGTCTCCAAGCCTCTAACGCCCAGGCGGAAATTCAAGGGTTATAATTTCACCTTGGGTGACCAATGGGCGTGTGGCGCAACGGATAACGCGTCTGACTACGGATCAGAAGATTCCAGGTTCGAATCCTGGCACGCTCGTAGTACTTTTTTGCAATTTTATATTTTTTTTCAGCAGTCTCTTGAGATCAACGTTATGAAACCAAATTGTAAGGTGATGCAAACCAATGATGAAACCTAAAGCAAAAATATGTATAATCAACACCTTCTGGTAATCCAAAAATAATTAAAATTGTTAAGAAAAAGATTAGCACGGGTGGGGTTCGAACCCACGCGGACATACGTCCATTGGATCTTAAGTCCAACGCCTTAATCACTCGGCCACCGTGCTGTCGATGTATAAAAGTGACTGCATTCATCAGCATACTCAAATCGTCCATCATTGATATGTGCCGACCATGTCAGTGATATGAAAGTCATTCTTGGAAGGAATTACTCCAGAGGGGCGTGTGGCGCAACGGATAACGCGTCTGACTACGGATCAGAAGATTCCAGGTTCGAATCCTGGCACGCTCGAATCTTTTAGCATAGTTACTTAATTAATTCCATAACTTAATCTGGAGAATATATCCATGACAGTGACATCTCCAGGGCTATCCCGCCAGTGGAGCAATTAATGCATTGTCTCCAAGCCTCTAACGCCCAGGCGGAAATTCAAGGGTTATTATTTCACCTTGGGTGACCAATGGGCGTGTGGCGCAACGGATAACGCGTCTGACTACGGATCAGAAGATTCCAGGTTCGAATCCTGGCACGCTCGAATCTTTTAGCATAGTTACATAATTAATTCCATAACTTAATCTGGAGAATATATCCATGACAGTGACATCTCCAGGGCTATCCCGCCAGTGGAGCAATTAATGCATTGTCTCCAAGCCTCTAACGCCCAGGCGGAAATTCAAGGGTTATAATTTCACCTTGGGTGACCAATGGGCGTGTGGCGCAACGGATAACGCGTCTGACTACGGATCAGAAGATTCCAGGTTCGAATCCTGGCACGCTCGTAGTACTTTTTTGCAATTTTATATTTTTTTTCAGCAGTCTCTTGAGATCAACGTTATGAAACCAAATTGTAAGGTGATGCAAACCAATGATGAAACCTAAAGCAAAAATATGTATAATCAACACCTTCTGGTAATCCAAAAATAATTAAAATTGTTAAGAAAAAGATTAGCACGGGTGGGGTTCGAACCCACGCAGACATACGTCCATTGGATCTTAAGTCCAACGCCTTAACCACTCGGCCACCGTGCTGTCGATGTATAAAAGTGACTGCATTCATCAGCATACTCAAATCGTCCATCATTGATATGTGCCGACCATGTCAGTGATATGAAAGTCATTCTTGGAAGGAATTACTCCAGAGGGGCGTGTGGCGCAACGGATAACGCGTCTGACTACGGATCAGAAGATTCCAGGTTCGAATCCTGGCACGCTCGAATCTTTTAGCATAGTTACATAATTAATTCCATAACTTAATCTGGAGAATATATCCATGACAGTGACATCTCCAGGGCTATCCCGCCAGTGGAGCAATTAATGCATTGTCTCCAAGCCTCTAACGCCCAGGCGGAAATTCAAGGGTTATAATTTCACCTTGGGTGACCAATGGGCGTGTGGCGCAACGGATAACGCGTCTGACTACGGATCAGAAGATTCCAGGTTCGAATCCTGGCACGCTCGTAGTACTTTTTTGCAATTTTATATTTTTTTTCAGCAGTCTCTTGAGATCAACGTTATGAAACCAAATTGTAAGGTGATGCAAACCAATGATGAAACCTAAAGCAAAAATATGTATAATCAACACCTTCTGGTAATCCAAAAATAATTAAAATTGTTAAGAAAAAGATTAGCACGGGTGGGGTTCGAACCCACGCGGACATACGTCCATTGGATCTTAAGTCCAACGCCTTAACCACTCGGCCACCGTGCTGTCGATGTATAAAAGTGACTGCATTCATCAGCATACTCAAATCGTCCATCATTGATATGTGCCGACCATGTCAGTGATATGAAAGTCATTCTTGGAAGGAATTACTCCAGAGGGGCGTGTGGCGCAACGGATAACGCGTCTGACTACGGATCAGAAGATTCCAGGTTCGAATCCTGGCACGCTCGAATCTTTTAGCATAGTTGGGGGCGCCACCTAGTGGATCGTTGAGTGAGGACGTGTTTTTCTTCTCTCCCGACTTGCGATTTTCGACTTTGAATTTGACTTTGAATTGTGATTTCAAGAGCTGGATTTTCCTTATCTGAAGGATGTGATACGTTTGTGATTGAGTATTCTGCTAAATCTGCACTGTAGTGCAGTTTAGTGTGTGACATTCATCTGTGTGTTGACATGTTGAACGAGAATACCAAGATGGCGGACAAGAGGAGGTACAAGAAGGAGTGCACAGTTGAGGTACATGTTGAAGATCGCAAGATAGTTACTGGTACACTACTGATTAATGCTCTACTCCGAGTTGTGTCAGATGTATATGCAGTTGTTCCCAAGAGTGGTGATTGTTATGATGTGACTCTCCCGAGTGTGGACGAAGCTAGGAGACTAGTGGAAAATGACGAGATTGAGATCGAGAAGTGTAAAATTAGATCTAGACTCCTGGTATCAGAAACTGTTGTAGTGTCGTTTATGCACTTGCCACCCTACATAGAAGACTTGGAGATTGAGAGGTTTTTATTATCGAAGGGAGTTACACTTGAAAGTCACATCCAACATCGGATGTTCAAGGGTACAGATGTGTCAGATGGTACAAGATATGTGCGTGTGAAATTTCCCGAGAATCTGAAGTCGTTGCCATATTCTGTTGGTTTTGTCACGTGTGAAGGACGAAAGTACTTTAGGGTTATTCACAATAACCAAGTGAAAGTTTGCTTTAAGTGCGGGGAGACTGACCATGAAGTTAAGAACTGTCCTAACACCAAGTGCTTCAAGTGTCAGGAGTTCGGACACATGGCAAAGGATTGTAAAGGAATAAGATGTGAGGAATGTGGAGAATTCGAGGAAAATTGTAACTGTGACTATCATGAATCGAAGGAGGAAGATTTTCAAAATGCATGGAAAGAATACCAGGCCGACTTTCCTTCTCTGAAGCCTTCAAACTCAGTGCACAATGAACAAGAAATGCGTGATGAACACATTAGTGAGGACAGTGATACACCCTCAGACTACGAGCACGAGAAGAGCGAGGATAGAGAGTGTGGGGAACCCGAGGTGCACGAGGAGAAGGAGACAGGTGTGTCTTTCATCGGGCCTATGACACAAGAAGAGACGTTGAAAAGTGAAGAGAACAACATTGCTCATGGGTGGTCAACTGTTCACAGCAAGGGGCCCAGGAGACGGCAGGCTAAGTTGTCAGAAACTGTTCTTATGAAAAACAAGCTGAAGAATAAGCTTCGAGAGACAAGAAAATCTGAACTGAGGAAGAAGAAAGAAGAAAGAGCCAATGTGAAGCGAGACATTGCTGATAACCTTCTATTTAAGTGATGGATACACGTGTTAACTTTCTTCTTCTCATGATAATCTTATCCTGGAACGTTAATGGACTAAGAGATATATCAAAGATGGATTGTGTTTTTGAAACGGCAAAGGACTCTCGTGCCGACATTATTTTCCTTCAGGAGACATTTTGGAGTGATGATTTTATCAATCAGTATTCACACAAATGGCCCGGTAAGATATTTTTCAACAATTGTTCTGAAGAAAATAGAAAAGGTATTGCTATCTTATTTTCACCATCTTTTCAATATAACACCAATTTTGAAAAATGTGATAGTAATGGACGAATGTTGAAAGTATCATTTACCATTGATAATGAAGTTTTCTCATGTATAAATGTTTATGCTCCAAATACCACTTTGGATAGAATCGATTTTTATGATGAATTTATAACTTACCTTACTGGGGATCATATTATTGCCCCTGGAGATTATAACGAATTGCTTGATGTTTTCCTCGATAAGAATGTAAATATTAAAACTTTTAATTCCAGAAGTAGTTACAAACTTTGTAAAATTGTGGATGATTATAACTTATGTGATATTTGGAGATACAGAAATCCCGACAGGAGGGAATTTACAAGAAAACAAATCGTAAATGGAGTGTGTAAACAAAGTCGAATTGACCTTACTTTAATTTCAAAATCTCTAATTCCGTTTGCTACACATGCCTATATTCAATATTCTTCAATAAGTGATCACTCCATTAATTTTGTGAAATTTGATTTTTCTAAAGTAGAACGTGGACCTGGCATGTGGGTCATCAACAATCAAATCCTGTCAGATTCTGTATATTCAAATATCATCATAGATTTAATCAATGAAAATGTATTATGTCCGATGTATTCATCGGAACCATTGTTATGGTGGGATAATTTAAAATATAAAATTAAAAAGTGTAGTATTTACTTCTCTTGTAAAAGGAGAAAACAAGAAAAATCCAAACATTTCGATTTACAGCGCAGGTTAAGGATAGAATACGATAAGCTTTCTAGAAATCCATCACGTGATATTTCTCTTATTCAAAGTTTAGAAAAAGAATTAGAATCTTTTGAAAAAATTAAATGTGATGGTGCTGTTTTAAGATCTAAAGCACAATGGGCTTTAGAATCAGATAGAAATACTTCATTCTTTTTAAACTTGGAAAAGGCTAAGCAGGAATCTAACTGCATAAAGGAATTCATTACTGATAAAGGTGTTACTAACAAAACTGAAGAAATTTTAGATCATGCTTTTAAATTTTATTCAAAATTGTATCAAGCAGAAGATTTAGATGTAGCAAAACAAGATGAACTCATTGATTTATTAAAAGATGTCCTCTCAGAGGAAGAAAAGACTGTGTTAGATAATAACATCACTGTAGACGAGCTCACTACAGCTCTTAACGCAATGAAGCGTCATAAAAGTCCCGGGAATGATGGACTCACAGTCGAATTTTATGTACATTTTTGGGATGTTTTTAAACCAATTTTTGATCACATTGTTAATCATGTTTTTAATGAAAAGCAATTATCACGTTCCATGAAAAAAGGCGTTATCAGTTTATTTTATAAGAAACGGGGAGACAAAAGAGACATTAAAAACTTTAGACCTATTTCACTTTTAAATGTTGACTGTAAATTAATTTCAAAAGTTCTTGCTTCACGTTTGAAGCATGTTTTGGATACGATCATCTCCCCTGAGCAAACTTGTGGCATACCCGGGCGTGATATTGCTGATAATATTCATTGTTTGAGAGATGTCATTGATATGTCAGAAAATATGGATGAAAGTTATATTATTTCACTTGATCAAGAAAAAGCTTTTGATCGTGTATCTCAGTCCTTTATTATAAAGGTGCTTGAGAAAATGAATTTTGGCGATTATTTTATAACTTGGATAAAAATATTGTATTCTGGCTTACAGAGTAGTGTAAAAATCAATGGTCACTTAACGCCATATTTTCCTGTTACAAGGTCAGTCCGCCAGGGCGACCCTCTTAGCAGTTTACTTTTTGTTATTGTAAGTCAATCACTCAATCAGCTTATCAAAACCAACCCTGACATTAATCAAATTGTATTTAATAATAATCACAAATCATTGTTATATCAACATGCAGATGATGCAACTGTAACAGTGTGTAACAAGCAATCTGTAATTGCAACATTTAAATCATTAGATTACTATTGTTCTGCTACAGGAGCAAAAATTAACCTTACTAAATCTGAAGTGTTAGCATTGGGGAGATTAAATCAACACATTGTTTTTAATTTCGACCTTCCAATAACAGTCAAATCTGACTGTCTAAAAATTTTGGGAATATATTTGGGTCCAGATAAATTAGCTTGTGAAAGCAAAAATTGGAAATGTAAATTAAACAAAATAAAATCTTTGCTTGGCCTGTGGTCACAAAGACAGCTAACACTTCAGGGCAAATCAATAATTATTAATACTTTTATGCTTTCAAAATTATGGTATAGTGTTTATGTTTTACCTGTTCCACAATGGTTCATAAATGAGTTGGATTCATGTATTTCTAATTTTATGTGGTCAGGTAAGGCAAATCTTATCAAACGCACAACAACAATTAGACACTTCAAAGAAGGTGGTTTATCTCTTACCAATTTGAAATTCAAAATTCACTCCTTTCGTTTAAAATTAGTAACTAAACTATTTAACGCTAATTACATAGCATTATGGAAACATTCTGCTATGCTATTTTTCCAAAAATATCTAAACATGGGTCTAAGGGAAAATATTTTTGCTATTGTTTATAATGAGGGCGCTCTTAAACAGATGAATCCCTTCTATGCAGAAGTCTTACGTGCGTGGGATAAAATCACGTGCGCTCAACGAGATCTCGTGACAAATCCCGAGCTTATCATGCACCAACCTTTGTTTCATAATCCCCACGTGCGTTTCGAGGGAAAAGTGCTGTACTTTAAATTTTTCATTGAGTGTGGTATTAGTACACTCTCTGATATATGTTATGAAGCTATCCCTGGATTTTTAAAGATGTCAGCCATTATTGAAATGGTGCATAATTGTAATGATAATGTATCTGTTTCACAAATTAAATGTGCATATTTTATCATTGTTAAATCATTACCAAGAGAATGGTTTCAGCATGTTTGTTCATATCCCACCACCAGTAAATCTGTAACTGATGTTTGTATTGTTACTGATAACGGTAATATTCTTTCTCATCAGCTCAATGTTAAATTTTGTTATTCATATTTTGTTGATAAAACTTTTGTAACAGCAACCTCAATTACCTTTTGGGAACAATACTTTTTAGACATAAATTGGTCTAAAGTTTGGAAATCAGTTTTTAATAATGACAAATCTTCTCAGCAGAGGGATCTTGATTTTAGAATATGTCACAACATTGTATATACAAATGTAAAAATGTATAAATATGGTAAATCTGACACTGATTTGTGCCCAGTGTGTACAGACTCTACTGAAGATATGTTTCATATGTTTGTTTTTTGTGATGATCTCTATGACACAATTAATATTTTCAGAGATTTATTCACAAATATCTTTCGTGATAAGGGTTATTCCTTAAACGATCTTATCTCTTGGTTATTGTTCGGGATTTATTCTCCCGAGGCATGTGACAGCAGTGATTGTTTAAACATCATTTTAGCAATTTTCCGAATGTGTGTTTATAAACGAAGAGCAATTTCCTCATTACAAAATAAAAAACTCAACTTGGGCATATTTTTCAAAAACAGTGTAAAACACCATTTTAAATTACTTTGGTATCATTATCGCAGTATCAACAAGACTGCAGTTTTTATTAACAGATATGTCCTTCCATTAAATATAATTACACTTAATGATCATGAGGAAATAGTTCTTAAACATCCACTGTGCTAAAACTTATCTGCATTTAATATTTTTCAATGAGAATATGTATGTCTAAGGACAAACCTTTTAAATTGTACATAATGTCCTCTTTTAACATGTAAATACTTCTGTGAATAAAACATTATCAAAGAAAAAAAAAACGCGTCTGACTACGGATCAGAAGATTCCAGGTTCGAATCCTGGCACGCTCGTAGTACTTTTTTTCAATTTTATATTTTTTTTCAGCAGTCTCTTGAGATCAACTTTCTGAAACCAAATTGAAAGGTGATGAAAACCAGTGATGAAACCTATATCAAAGATGGACGATTTGAGTATGCTGATGAATGCAGTCGCTTTTATACATCGACAGCACGGTGGCCGAGTGGTTAAGGCGTTGGACTTAAGATCCAATGGACGTATGTCCGCGTGGGTTCGAACCCCACCCGTGCTAATCTTTTTCTTAACAATTTTAATTATTTTTTGATTACCTGAAGGTGTTGACTATACATATTTTTGCTTTAGGTTTCATCACTGGTTTTCATCACCTTTCAATTTGGTTTCAGAAAGTTGATCTCAAGAGACTGCTGAAAAAAAATATAAAATTGCAAAAAAGTACTACGAGCGTGCCAGGATTCGAACCTTGAATCTTCTGATCCGTAGTCAGACGCGTTATCCGTTGCGCCACACGCCCATTGGTCACCCAAGGTGAAATTATAACCCTTGAATTTCCGCCTGGGCGTTAGAGGCTTGGAGACAATGCATTAATTGCTCCACTGGCGGGATAGCCCTGGAGATGTCACTGTCATGGATATATTCTCCAGATTAAGTTATGGAATTAATTATGTAACTATGCTAAAAGATTCGAGCGTGCCAGGATTCGAACCTGGAATCTTCTGATCCGTAGTCAGACGCGTTTTTTTTTTCTTTAATAAAATTTTATTCAAGAAAAGCTAGATTACATTTTCATAATGAAGAGAATAGCAAAGTAAAAGAAATATCACAGTTTGGGTTTGCTATTCGACTTAACACTGCAATTGTGATATATCTATGCAAGCGGGTAGTTGAGGACAATTTCATTTCCCTTGATCACCATAAAATCAACTGGCAGTATGTATCTGTTGATAAAGATATGTTGGCGATTGTCAGCTGTATACTTGTTTAGCAATAGGTTGAAATGCTTTTTGACATAGAGTTTAAACAACTTCACCAAATCCAATTTATGTTTACCAAGGGAAACAATCTTCCTCCTCTTAACAATTGAAATTCTATAAATTGTAAGAAGTAAATTCAGCGTATGGTTTACAGCGCTTCTTTGTTTTTCTACATAACCAAATAACAGCCATGTTGTGAGTTCATTGAAAGAGTATCCTGTATCACGATACACATCAGTGAAAATGTTTCTAAATATATTGATCGTGTCATAAAGTTCATCACAGAACACAAACATGTGATACATATTCTCAACCTCATTATTGCAAACAGAACATATATTACTCTCAATGATACCAAAGTTGTACAGTTTTTCATTTGTAAAAAGTACATTGTGGAAAACCCTAAAATCATAATCAATTTGATCCGAAGATTTATCATTAAAAGCAACTAGCTTCCATACTTTTGGCCATTCAATGTCAATTGCATATTGGTCCCAATATGCGTGTGATGTTGGCTCCACAAAGTTTTGAGAAGATATCATTTCATAAGCACACTTGACAGAGAGATCCTTTTCAGATATGCACTTTTCATTATATATGAAGGATAAACCACTAATGGCATCTTCTGATTCACATTTACCATCACAAATGACATTTCTCCAGGTATCTGGTAATGCATTGATAACAATATTGTAAGATGATAAAATGTAACTAAAAGATAAATCAGGCAACTTATCTTGCACTATTTCTACAATAGCATTTCCTGACAAAAATCCTGGAATGACTTCAAAAGAGATATCTGCTACTGAAGTAATGCCTGACTCTACCCAAAAATTAAAACAAATGACTTTTCCATTGTAAACAATGTTTGGGTTGTAAAACAGTGGTTGATTCATGACATCAGCACGTGCAGAAGCAAGCAACCTCCTGCCGCACGTGATCTCGTCCCAGGCACGCAAAACCTCAGCATAAAACTGGTTTATGTGGGTCAGGTGGTGTTTGGTATAAACAATGCTAAATATTCTAGGTCCCAGTTGCATGGTGGCATACTGATTTAAAAACATGATGCATGTGTCCTTCCACAGGGCCTTAACGTTTGTATCGAACAACTTTTTAACAAGTTTAAGTCTAAATGCAAAGACTTTATCTCTGATGATTGGTATATTCAGACCACCTTTACAATATTTACCCAAACATGTGGATTTTTTAACTAATGGGTTTTTCCCATACCATAGAAAATCATCAATTAATTTTGACAATTGGTTCAAAGCCCACTCAGGCACAGGCTGTACATAAATTAAATACCACAATTTGGACAAGATAAAAGTATTAATAATAACAGATTTTCTATGTAAGGAAAGCTTTCTTTGCGACCATAAACAAAGCAACCTTTTAAGTTTTGAGAGCTTGGTAGTCCAATTTTTATGTTCACATACAGCTTTGTCTGGACCTAAAAAAATACCTAACATTTTGATACAATCAGTCTTCACCTCAACCGCTAGGGATTGATCTATATCTGAAGGTATGGCACCTCCAACACATAAAACTTGCGATTTACCCATGTTTACTTTGCCTCCAGTTGCATTACAAAATCTATTTACTGTTCTAAAAGTGGACATTACAGAAGGTGGATCAGATACAGTCACTGTTGCATCGTCAGCATGTTGATACAGCAGTGATGATACTGTTCGTGAGATAGCAATACCATGTATATCAGCATCATTCTTTATCAATGCATTTAGTGGTTGACTCACAATGACATAGAGCATACTGCTCAAAGGGTCACCTTGTCTAACAGATTGTTCAATAGAAAAATAGGGTGTTAAATGACCATTTACCTTGACACAGCTTTTCAGATCTGTGTAAAGGATTTTCAAAACAGATAAAAACTTAGGTCCAAAATTCATCTTTTCTAATGTCTTAAACATAAAATCATGCGCCACTCGGTCAAAAGCCTTTTCCATGTCTAATGAAATAACAAAATGTTTATCAACATTTTCTAGGTCAATTACATCTCTTAGAGATAAAATGTTGTCGGCTATGTCTCTCCCAGGTATTGAACATGTTTGTTCAGGGGAGATAACTGTTGCTATAACCTGCTTCAATTTCATGGCGAGAGCTCTTGATATGATCTTAGCATCCACATTTAAGAGAGATATAGGTCTAAAATTGCGGATATCAGTTGTATCCCCTTTGTTTTTATAAAAGAGACTTATGACACCACGTTTCATCGTGCGAGACATTTCATTTTGTTCAATTATACTCTGCAAAACTTGAAAGAACAGAGGCTTAATAACTGGCCAAAATTTTGTGTAGAATTCTACTGTACGCCCATCGTTACCTGGGGTCTTATTTCTTTTCATCCCGTTTAGTGCATTTGTAAGATCATCAGCTGTTATATCATTATCAAGAAATATCTTTTCTTCATCAGATAGCTGATCACCTACATTTTCAAGAATAACATCCTGTTCAATATCATCTGTTTTACCCTTTGAGTACAGATTTTTGTAGAATAGATAAATATGGTCTAAAATCTTTTCAGTATCTTTTGTTAAACCAGTGTCGGTCTCAATTTCTTTTATGCAGTTGCTTTCCTGCTTAGATTTCTCTAAACTTAGGAAAAAGACAGTATTTTTATCCGACTCTAAGGACGATTGCACTTTCGATCTTAATATTGCTCCTTCACATCTACTGTTTTCATACTCCTGAAGTTCAAGCTCTAAGGCTTGAATTGTTGACAAATCATGGAGTGGGTTTTTTGCCAATTTTTCAAACTCTCTTCTTAATGTATTCTGAAGTTTAAAATATGCTTGCTTTTGTTTTTTCGACTTTCTACAAGCGTGGTAAATGGCCTGTTTTTTAAGTTTATACTTCAAATTATCCCACCAGATAAGAGTTTCAGAAACATAGAGCGGACATACAGTACTCTCTTGAATGATTTTGCTGACACTTTCGACAAAGTCCTGATCTTTAAGTAACTGGTTATTAAAAACCCAAAGACCTGGCCCCCTTTCTACACCAGACAGATCAAGTTTAAGGCAGTTCATATGATGATCACTTTTGGATGTGTATCTGATAAATGAATTTGAAACGTGGGGAATAATATCCCGAGAAACCAGCACTAGATCAATTCTAGACTGTTTCATTATACAATTTACCAACTGTTGTCTGGTGTACTGTTTTTTATCTGGGTTTTTATATCGCCAAATGTCACACAGACTATGCTTTGAAAGGAACTCATGTAATCTTTGGCTACTGCATTTATTAAATGTAGTCATATGACTTGCCTTGTCTTCAAACTTGTCTAATATTTCATTAAAGTCACCAGTGACTATAACTCTTTTCTTTGGGATATATTTATCAAGATCATCAAGAAAGACCATTCGTTGTCTATATTCATTAGGGGCATATATATTAACAAAAGAATATTCATCACCTGCAATTTCACATATAACCTTTAAAATTCTACCTTCACAATCAAAGCTATGGTATTTTATATCAAAAGGAAATTGTTTTGAAACAAGCACAGCAACACCTTTTCTTTTGTCTAGCACATTGTTATTAAATAGGATCTTCCCATCCCATAAATGTCTGTATGTTTCTTTAAAATTGTCATCCCAGAACGTTTCCTGAAGGAAACAAAGGGAAGAATGAGTGTCTTTTACTTGTGCAAAAACTTGCTCCATTTTCCTGACGTCTCGAAGACCATTGACATTCCAGGACGTGATGAGCATGAAAAAGAAAAAACAAGCAGCAGACACATGTTCACTAAATTATCCATCATGCTTGGTTATCATCTCCCTCACCTTTCATTATTACATTCACACTCCGTTCATTAACATTCAGTTTCTTGCTCATTCGTCCATCAACACATTGTCCATCAGTCTTTCTTTTCCTTTCATCAACGAGATGCTTTACTTTCGAAGCTTCGACTTTTGTAACGAGCCTTCTCCAACGAACTTTCTTTCTTAGAATCTTTTTCACACCCTTGTTTAATTCTCTCTTGTCCTTTTCAATCTGTTTCTCTCCTCCATTCTCACTTCTCCCTTCACTTAAATCATCGCTTCCAAACCACTCATCATCACTTTCCATCACCCCATCCTCACTGTTAATCACACCATCATCACATTCATACAATTCCTCACAATCAGACGGATCACCCTTTCCAACATCACTCTCAACCTTTTCATTCCCAGTATTTTCAATTCTATTCAGTTTGTTCTCACTTTCACTCAAAACAGAAACATGCTCACCTGTTGTGTCAGCTTGTGAGTATGACCAATCTTCAGTTCCTGCATCACCCCCTGGCCCTTCCAGTTGAAAACCTTTAAACTGATTTTTCCCATCTAATTCCTTAGAATTATCCTTTAAATTGCAAATACAATTTGTTTTCTTTTGTTTGCACTGAGGGCACTTCCTAGCCTTACAGTCTCTGCTGATATGTCCATACATTTTACAAATGTTACACTGAACCTCAGGACATTCAGCTAAGGTATGATCTGTATCTAGACACTGGTTACAAGTCTTGACTTGACCATTATGCAGCACTCTAAAGGGCTGAAAACCGTCACATGTCTCGAACCTCACACTGTATGGCAAAGATTTCAGATTCGGTGGAAACTGAACTCTTACATATCGTGTGCCATCAGATATTTTCCTTTTGGGATGCTTTATGAAGTGACGTTTGACAGGAGACAGAATGGTATGTTATGTTTTTCCAAAAAGTCAATTATCTGCTGATCCTCCACATAGGGGGTCAGATGAATGAAAGACAGTACAACAGACTTATCTGAAACAACTCTGCTGTTGAAATGGTTTCCTTTAATCTCGAGTCCATCAGCAGCAAGTCTAGCTGTGTCTGTGTCGCAAAGTGTTACTTCATAAAAACCACCACGTGGCACACAAGCAAAAAAAGGATTTTCACCAAAGTCATTCTCCAATTGATCAATAATATCTGAAGCAGTTACCTTGTCGAAGCCAGTTTCTATTCTAATCTTCGCATCTTTGACATATTTCCTTTTCAGAAAATGAGTATACCCACTCACATGGTCGCCATCTTGCTTATTGACATTTTCACTCTCTTCCATGATGAAGATCTTCAGTGCGCTAACTGCACCAAAACACCCTAACTCCCAATAAATGTATTATCGGAGAAAGGCAGGTGTTATCAACGATACATATGCAAAGTTTTAACACACAAAGTCAACTTAATGAACTCATATATGAGAAAATACATGAGAGAACGACATAAACACGTCTTCCACCATGCAATCCAAGGGAGGCAATCAAAGAAAAAGATTAGCACGGGTGGGGTTCGAACCCACGCGGACATACGTCCATTGGATCTTAAGTCCAACGCCTTAACCACTCAGCCACCGTGCTGTCGATGTATAAAAGTGACTGCATTCATCAGCATACTCAAATCGTCCATCCTTGATATGTGCCGACCATGTCAGTGATATGAAAGTCATTCTTGGAAGGATGTCCTCCAGAGGGGCGTGTGGCGCAATGGATAACGCGTCTGACTATGGATCAGAAGATTCCAGGTTCGAATCCTGGCACGCTCGAATCTTTTAGCATAGTTACATAATTAATTCCATAACTTAATCTGGAGAATATATCCATGACAGTGACATCTCCAGGGCTATCCCGCCAGTGGAGCAATTAATGCATTGTCTCCAAGCCTCTAACGCGCAGGCGGAAATTCAAGGGTTATAATTTCACCTTGGGTGACCAATGGGCGTGTGGCGCAACGGATAACGCGTCTGACTGAGTGCTGTATTTGCTCTCGGAAGTGCGTGGCATGCCTTGGTATGCTGTCAAGCGTTAATGAACGATATTGAACTGTATTTAGTGGATAATTGACGATTGTTTACATCACTCATAATGGCTGACGGCGGGAAGATCGTGACTTGAGTGTTTAGAAGAGACTCGTCAGTGAGAGTAAGTGTAGGCAACATTAGAAGTGTTAAAAGCAAAGACTTGTGTTAAGAGGTAGAGGATTTCTGTGGGGAGGATTCGGTGCTTGGAATCGTGCCTATAGGAACGGATGAATATGAAATAACTTTGAGGAAGGATGAAATGGTGAATTTAGTGACAGATGGGTTGTCTGTCTTGGGTGAGTCGTTTGATGTCAGATCGTTGAAGAGAACAAACGAACTAGTCGTTTCCCTCATGCATCTATTGACGTATATTAGCGATGATGACATCACCAAAACCTTCGAAAACTTTGATGTGGAAGTTATTTCTGTAAGAAGACATTATTACAGAGGATCAAATGGTGTGGCTGATGGTACGAGGATCTGCTTAGTAAAGAAATTGCCGGGTTTTGTATCTCTTCCATACAAGATAAAATTCAAAACCAAAGAAGGCCCTATGTCATTCTATGTTCGTCATGATAACATGATTAAAACCTGTAATTTTTGTCACAGTTCTGAACACCTGATTAAAGACTGTCCATCTGTCGTGTGCCTAAGATGCAATAGGAAAGGACACATACAGACGTCGTGTCAAACAAAACGTTGTTTAGACTGTCATAAACTGAATTGTCACTGTTATGTAATGGACCAGCCAGCAGATTTTGGCTCTGAGAGTGAGAAGGGTGAACATGTTTTGGAACTTGATGAAGAGGACTTCCCGTCTCTGAAACCACGTGAAGATGGTCGTAAACTTTTCCAAGACCAAGGGAAAGGACTTACAAAGGACAAAATCATGGATACAAATAAAGATACTGTATCACTTGATAAAGGTGAAGAACAAGTGACACTCCAAAGGGGGGAGAAGGCAAAGTTCACAAATAATGGTACAGAGAGTGAGAATGGTGAGAATGATATCGACATTGAGGAAGATGATGTTTCACCTTTGAAGAACCCCGGGATGTATCAACAAAGAACCCTAAGATGGATAAGGATTTGTCTGAGGGAAGTGGGATGGAGGAGACACATCAAGGTGATGGAAACAAAACCGTGGAGGATAAAGGAGGGGATACCCTTGTCTTGGATGAAGCTTCTGGGGAAAGTACGACGGATGTACAGAATGAAGAGGAACTAATGAACAATCAGATTGAAGAAAATGAAGAGGCGAATATTACCTCTTCAATGAAAAAGTTCAGGTTCCATGGAAGAAGAGGTATGAAACGTCTTACCGGCGTTTCTGAAAAGACATTCAAGAAAATGAGAAATATTGTGAGGGAGAAGCTGTTAGACAATAATGACATTAATGATGGATAATATCAGGTTTGTTTTTATTGTCATGTTCATTCTGACATGGAACGTAAATGGATTAAGAGATATATGTAAAATGAAAAATGTGTTTCAGTCTGCAATTGATTCTCATGCTAATATTATATGTCTCCAAGAGACATTTTGGGATGATGTTTTTATTGAACAGTATATACACTTATGGGATGGAGGAATTGTTTATGCAAATTGTAAAAAATGAACATAGAAAGGGGGTGGCGATTCTTGTACCCAGAGGTATGTCATATGCTATTGATATTAAGCACCGAGATGCTAATGGCCGCATTTTGATGATCAGTGTAAATCATAATGAAGGGACTTGTGATGTGATAAATGTGTATATGCCAAATAGAGTGGAGGAGAGACTTGCTCTACTGACGTTATTGGAAACATTGATAACCAACCCTAACACCTTTTTAACTGGCGATTTTAATGAACTGTTAGACCCATCTTTAGATAAGAGTGCCTCTGTAAAGAGCTTCAGTTCCCGAGGTTGTGAAGCTTTAAATAACTTCATTTCCAGAAATAGTTTATGTGACATTTGGAGATATCGGAATCCTGAGAAAAGAGAGTTCACAAGGCAACAAATGAATCAAGGTTGCCTAAACAATCTAGGATAGACTTTATTCTTGTGTCACGCTGTATGATTGTTTATGTGTATAATTGCTAAATACAATATACAACCATGAGCGATCATAACATGGTTTTCCTAAAACTGGATATCAGTAGAGTCGAGAGAGGCCCAGGGGTCTGGATGTTGAATAACTCTCTACTGAATGATGCTGATTTTGTAAGTACCATAAGGTCTTTTATTTCACGAGATAAGGATTGTCCTCTTTTTGATCTAGAACCCCTCATGTGGTGGGACATTTTCAAGGCAAAGATCAAAAGGATAGCTATTAACTTTGCTAAGGACACGAGAAGAAAGGATATGCACGAAGTTCTTCATATACAAAAGTCTCTTCGGAGTGAATATGGAAGGGCTTCAAGAACTGTTGATTTTGATTACACTCACATCATGGAGCTGGAACTACAGTTACAAGAGCTCGAAGACAAAAGATGTAAAGGGGCTATTATGCGATCAAAATGTGAATGGGCTCTTGAGTCAGATAAATGTTCATCATTTTTCTTGAATTTGGAGAAGTCCAAACAAGAAGCAAATGCCATCAGAGCCTTGAATAATGGAATAACAAAGGCCACGGATACAAAGGAAATTTTGGATTGTTGCTATGTTTTTTATTCCGATTTGTACACTGCTGAGGAAGTGGACATGGAGTGCCAAGACAAGTTGCTGGATGTGCTTGTACATAGAATTGAGGAATGTGATAACAACGAATGTGATGCACAAATTACTATGAAAGAACTAAGTGATGCATTAAAGGGCATGAAGAGAAATAAATCCCCGGGAATCGATGGAATTACTGTTGAGTTTTATCGGAAGTTTTGGGATTTAATTGGTCCTCTTTTCCATAAAGTTGTTTTAAGTATTCAGGAGAGTGGGGAGGTGTCCAGATCAATGAAAAGGGTGTTATCAGTCTATTTTACAAGAAGAAGGGTGATAAGCTTGAGTTGAAAAACTATCGACCCATTTCGTTGTTGTGTGTGGACTATAAAATACTTTCCAAAATGCTAGCTAATTGCTTAAAGAAGCTTGGGGTTATTTCTTCAGAACAGTCTTCAACAGTGCCTGGAAGGTCTATACATGACAATGTGTTGAAAGTTTCAGCAGTTATTGACTGGTTGGAGGATAACCAAGAAGAAGGTTATGTAATAAAGCTAGACCAAGAGAAAGCTTTTGACAGAGTTTCACATGAGTTTATATTCAGGGTTTTAGGCTTGGTTTTGGTGAAAAGTTTGTTTCTTTGATTCAGTTGTTATATAAGGATATCAAAAGCACTGTTAAGTGCAATGGTCATTTGTCTAGCTTCTTTCCTCTCACAAGATCAGTCAGGAAAGGATGTCCAATATCTCCCATGTTATATTGCTTGTTGGCTGAACCCCTGAATCGCATATTTAACGTTTGCTTGAGTCCTTATAGTATAACCATCAATCAGGGACACTACTGCTACAGGGAGAAGTAAAGAAGGAGTAGATGAGACATTTAAGGCAATGGATGTCTATTGCAAGGGATCTGGATCCAAGGTCAATATGGCAAAATCGGAGGTACTACTTTTAGGAATAGCAAGATACCAAGATATTTGTTTAAAGGTGCCTGTAAGTGTTGAGAAGGAGGCAGTTGAAGTTTTGGGAGTTCATCTGGGTCCTAATAAGAACTTATGTGAATCGTTTAATTGGTCTAAAAAGGTTGCTAAAATTTGCTTGCTTTATTGGGATTATGGAGTAAGAGAAATCTGACCTTTCAAGGTAAATCAGTGGTACTTAATGCTCTCGTAGTGTCTAGACTGTGGTATTTATTAGCTAAAGATGGCCTTTAGGAGCTTTATCTGGCCACGAGGAAGCGCTGGCATTAAATCAAGTACAACTGTGGGAAAGTTTGAAGAGGGTGGTTTGAATATTCCGGATATAAATCTAAAGAAAATGGCGATGCGATTAAAGCTCTTCGGTATTTGGAGGACTCTGAAAGCCACCAGTGTGTTTGGAAAAATGTACTGTGGTACTTTTTTGTAAAGTACAATGGAATGAATCTTCATCGGAATATTCTTTGCACATCTTATTTTGATGCCAAGCTGGATTTGTTACCACCCTTTTGCAAGGAAATACTGCTTGCATGGGACAGACTAAATGCAAAGAAGAGGGTAACACATGAAACAATGAAGAGATTTTATGCAAGTCTCTTTTTCACAACCCAAATATTGTTTTTAATAATAAGGTGTTACTACTACATTACTTCACAAAGATATATTTTATAATGATATAGAATCAGTTAACTTTCTATTACGAAAAGGATTCTGATTTCTTTCCAAAAAGGAGCCTACTTTTCGAGGACCTTCAAGAGGGTCCTTTTAAGGAGGAGGACCTTTAGAAAATGGTTTCGAGGACGACCGTAATTTTTTGTGACAAGTCCTCACGGTAGAATGCGCCCCGCCTGTAATGACCAAACGTACCCCACACACCACGTTTGTTCTTTTTTATATGCTGCGAAAATACACAGCCCTCACACCAAAAAAACTTGTTCGTTTCATATACGTCTCGGCATGTTGGTGTATGCTCACTTAAGAACATACTCCTAAACACAGTCAACATTTGACAAAAACAAAGTGAACTGACGTCGAATAAATTACTCAGCTACATGAAAAACGGTTTTTCCTTCCACAGTTTGTCAAGAACATATTTGACTGTTGCCATTTCAAAGTCAATGTGGGAGTAAAGTCATGTTGTCTCTTCGAAATTACCAATTTAAGTTAAGTGGCCACCGAACCAAAATTATTGAGAAAAGACGAACATGCCCCGGGGCCGTGCCTGCGCCGGTCTCCCCTACCTGTTTTCAATGAATAAGTGGTTTAAGAACGCGTCTGACTACGGATCAGAAGATTTCAGGTACGGATCAGAAGACTCCAGGTTCGAATCCTAGCGCGCTCGAATCCTTTAGCATAGTAATATAATTATTTCTTTGATTTCAGAAAACATTGAGAAAAGCGTTAGAAGAACTGACCCAAAATCCATTCCATGATTTGTCAATAACTCAAGCCTTAGACCTTGAGCTGAAGGGGTATGGAAATAAAAGATGTAAAGTGGCAATATTAAGATCAAACGTCCAATCATCTCCTAAATCTGATAAAAAATACTGCATTTTTCCTTAGTTTGGAGAAATCTCATCCTCGATTATCCAGCGCTTTCGTTCCGATAAATCTTCACTGCAAGTCCTGGAAAACTTAACAGGGGTTTACCTCAAACCAAATTACCTACCGTTGCAATGACTCAGCAAAACGTTTGCTTTCTACAACCAATGAGATCACTTCTAAAACCGGCTTTCTGTCTCTCGCTATGGCTTTCTTTCCGTCTTTTCCCTTATCCTTTCGATCTCTTCTCCCTGATATGTCTACTCTTTTATTGGATGGCGACATCCACGTGTTAAATAGCTGAAAAGTTGCTGACAATGCGTTAAACCCCAACTCACTCACTTGATGTCCCGAACAGTCGAGTTGTTTACGCACTTGGTGTCTGCGTTTTGTTTCTGATTGGATAACATGTATGCAAATGGAGGTAATTGGGTTTGAGGTAAAAAAAAAACGTTAAGTATTTCAGGCTTGTAGTGTAGATTTATCGGAACCGGAAGGAAATTTAAGATGTCATTCAACAATGGTTTGGTTTGATCAATGATTCAATTGCAATGGGACCCTTTTTTTTAAATCACTTTTGTTTTTAAATATGTATTTTTCAATGTTGTGATAATGTATAATTTGTGATAGCAGTTGTACACAATTTGGAGTACAATTATTATATTGACCATTTTGTATATGACGTGTTGGAATTATATAAAGATGGTTTTAAAGAAAATTCAAATAACCATCACCAAGGAGGAAGCTTTTTAGATTTTGATTTAGTTTTCGACATGTACGCTTAGCAAAATTTGAACATTTACACATGAAAAAAATAGTGTCCGAGTGTTTCATTTTCTTATTGGCAAAATGTACATAAAATGTCATCTTTTATTCCTATTTCAAAGAGAAATTATTCCGTCGGTATAATGCGATGTAAGAATTTGTATTGGAAATTTCTTGTCATATAGTCAGTCACCCAACAATGATATGTTGGTGTGAGAATTCGAGCATGTTCTTCAGGAAGTTCTACTCAGAGCAAGAGTTGGAGCTGTTCAAAAGACTTCAGGAAAGCAGAGGATAGATCAATCATCTTCTTCTGGTATTCCAACTGGTAGCTAGCTGTACATTATTTTCGAACCTGATTCACAAGTTTTGATGTTTTTTTGAGAGCTTCATTTCATGCCTCTGCTTCTTTAAAGCATCTTCACAATGTCACGGGTGAAACGAAAAAGTTTCTAAACTTTCCCATTCCTCTCTTGACATCAGTGGCCGTAATTTCTGTGCTAGCATTTCAACCCGCTGCACGGAAGTAGAATAGTCCAATCAGACGACAGCATGTCAAATGAACCGATTTGAAAAAAACACCTTTGTATGCGTTTTACAAGGGAGAGAAACACTTTATTTGAGTGATACATTACTGTTTGTCTTCTCTGCATTCTCGGTGCTAATCAAAAACATGAAAACAACCATGCGGACTGAAATTTAAAAATAAATTTCACTCGGATAGTTTTCAAAAAGATCGTCTGTTATTATTTTGAATTTGTTCCGAATGTAAACGGCAATTTCATTGGCTATTGTTGAAAGAGCTGATAAGGGGCGTAACTCATGATCACGATAGGTGTCGCTGCTCAGGATCACAAGTTTTCTAAACGAGGAGTTGCTCGATACGTTTTCACCTTGCCGTGGGAAGATGCTTTAAAGGGGCAGTAACAAGTTTAAGGGGGGATATAAGGTGATGTCTTCAGATGAAAATATATGGTGCAAACTAAAAGACAATGTTATCAAACTAAAAGAAGCAGTAATAAATCAAATATAAAATGTAAAGTTCAGGCATACGCTTCCTTATTCTTATACAAAATGAATAAAAGGTGTTCACACAAAAATGGCGGCCAATTGACTTTATATGAATCTGTATAGTAGGTTCTCTGACTATGGATGATTGGTTTGTGTTATGAGATTTTTTACGCTAAAAAGTATTTAGTATTTAAGAAATAAAGTTCGCTCTACCCCAATGTGTTTTGTAATAACGTATAGTTTTGCCCTTAACTATTATAGTTAAAGCACGAGGACGGTAGTCCGAGTGCTTTAACGTTGTAATAGTTCAGGGCAAAACTATCCTTTATTACAAAACACATTGGGCCAGAGCAAACTTTATTTCTTTTCTAAGATACCATACATATTTGCAGGAAAGTATAAACATTCTTATAATTTCAAATTAAAATATTGTTAAAATAACTGAGATTATACAGTCGAACCTCGGATACCCGGACTCCGTATATCCATGAACAGGGCTAACTGTTGGCTAGTCCATGTTTAGAACTCACCCCCTAATTCAAAAATATTGTTTATTGGTGAAAAAGTTGATTATATTAATGTAGCAGTTTTATTTTCTCATTTATAAATTTTAAAATGTTATTCTCTTGTTATTTTTTCATTGCTCAAACAAAACAAAAATATCAGACAACTCATGTTTAAAAAAACATATATGGCTTATCACGTGATTGACATTCCACAAAGAATTGTGGGTATTATTTGTAAGGAACCGTGGTAGATCTAGATCTATCATTCTTTGTTTGCTGTTGTCATAAAAGTTGAAGTTGATGTTACCACCGCTATTAGTAGCTGACTTCAGGAAATGTACACCATGAAAAGGGGTACAAACTGTATTGGTTGAGCTATATATGACACGTTGCTTGGCAGAGACGATTTACGTGTCAACGTCACAAATGCTACGGGGCGCCGTCACCTGACGTGAAATGTCAACGTGGTCACTCGACAAGCATGTCGGAGGCAGGGCATTGGTCGCAGCGTTGTTTCCCTGTAAGATGGAGTTGTTATGTAGCATTTCAACGACTGCTCATTTCTGTGACCAGTTACGGACATGATATAAAGGGCCCAAATCCCGGCTTCGGAAAGCTTGGTTGCTGCCGCCATGTTGATTGATAGAACCGAGATCAAAGGTTACCATGGACACGCGTGATTACGAGGGGGCAGCGGGAAAGAGCGGATAGCGTCATTCAATTATTACGTCATGTGAAAACTATAAGTTTTATTGTCTGATAGAGTACTTTTTTTTCGATTGTTCTAACCGCTAGGCAACTTAGAATAACTTATCCGTAAACAATTAAAAATATAATTTTTTTAAAAAGACGTGCTACTGCCCCTTTAAATCCACCATGTTCATTGATAACCTGTTTGCGGGTGTGAGGGACATGGGTTGTGTTCAGTGGTCATGATGGCAGAGACATTTGTTCATCAAATTCTGCTTCATGTTCCGTCTTCATTTTCAACTTCATTCTTGTCCATTACTTTGAACCTTGGCAATGCAAATACTTTGTAATATTGCTTGATTTGCGAGTTAAGCATGCGTAGCTAACTCCATTTCACTTATCCTTTTTGTTTCAACTTGAGATTGAGTAACAAGTGGGAAACAGATGTTTGAAACTCATAAGTGTGTTGTAATTGCATATGTGCATTTTTTGAAAAATTTCGATTTTCGTTGAATCGCTATCTATATAATGTTTATAAGGAAGAAATACAGAACGTATTATTAACACTTTCAGTATCATAGGGATTTTCTACCGACAGAAAATCTGAAGTAGAGGTCTATCTCTATCCTGTGTATCAAGAAAAATTCTACAAATACCATTCAGATTGGGATACATCAGCCTCTGCCTTGGTGTTATGCGACGAGCTGAAGGGTGATCAAAGGTAACTTTGATGTTTTTGCATACATTGTACATTTCAAGACGCTCTGTTTGCACGATTTTTTCATGCGTTTTGTGGAGGGGTATAAATAATTGATCACCCCCCTCAAGAAGGGGATATTTATAAAGTATCACGTGGACCATTCAGAGATCGAGAATCTTACATGAAGTAGGATAATCTATAGAATACCGACGGGACAGGGGAATTCTATAGAATGTCCCTGTGATGTTGCATAAGGCCCAGAAAAGAGGTTTACCCGTGATAAGAATTTACTCCAAACACACAAATATGACTTCTGAGGTTTATATATACGAAACACACTTCATTCAACTCAGTCGCTGTGGTGCAGCCATATGATCAGTGAGTTTAGTGTGTAGCAGTCTTAGTTTTAAGTGATAATCTTGGCTTCAATACAAGCTTTAAAATATTTGGATAACATTGTTCTTCATTTGGAATTGCTTATTTGGTCAATAGGATGGCAAGACGAATTTACATGGTCGACAATGCGAGACCCCATAGATCGAGAGTGGGAACGTAGATTCTGAAGTCAGAATACATAATCTAAATTGATATTTCCTCCTTGCTATCCCGATATGAACCCAATAGAACATATATGGGACATTCTTTGATGAGTGTAAATAATAACTGCAGCATTGTACCAAGAGTGACAGCAGATTCCTCAAATTTCTTTCTGTATCCATGTCAGCTTTTTTCAATAGTATTTTTATTGAACAATTGATGAAACACATTGTTTCCTCAATATCTTCCACACACATGCCTAAAAATCATTTTTGATTGGTAACAACAACAACAAACACAATTCATTCATATCACGATTTTATTTTGTACATGATTTTTCACATTGTTTTTAATAAGGAATGCTACTTGACGCACAATTTTGGACCAGGAAGACAAAGAGTAAGATAATGTCCCTGGTCACCAGGAAAAGCATGTGAAGCAATGTCTGGATCATCTTTGATAGGCCGAGTTCTGCATACTACCCTCTTGAAAATATTATTGTTAACAGGCCCAAGAACAATTTTCACTGGAACTGATGTAAACATTAATGTTACCTTTCATTAGACAGACAGTTGCAGTTTTTTATGTATGCTGTTATTAAAGTATTTCATATGAAAAACTGTTTTGACTAACCAAATCTTGCAAGTTTAAAAAACCACTGTGATTTAATGTGAGCATGAAAGTAGTAAAGTAAATGGTCCTTACTTGCTTTAAAAAAAAACTTGAAAGAGTTTCCAAATTAATGGATATAGCTATATGTTTACAAAAAAGTTCTCTGATGGCATTAATCTTGACAAATTTGTTTGTCTAAATTTAGAGCTTTTACATACACAGATTACAAGTACATCAATGTAGGAGTTTAAGTGGTTCATAAAGCAATAAACCAATACTTGAGCTGTAAGAGTAAAACTATGGAGTATCAAAGATGCTTCACAGACAAGGACATAAAACTTACGATTTAAAATCATCTCAGGATTAAATAACAAAATTTAAGATGTAAGTGAGAATGCAAAACAAACTTTGCTGAAAGAGCAAATAATCACCATCCCTTGAAACTTGTTCAGAAACTTACGGATTCTATTATATAATGTCATCTAAATTTGTGCATAAACTATGTCAAACCAGTGCAGGCCAAACATAGCCAATTTTTAAAAAAGGATGAGAATAGTCACTGAATTGGATGACATTTTTAAACTTCACTCCCAAGCATAGAAATGCCTCTGTCTTACCTAAACTTCAGTAAATCAATATCTAAAATTCAAAATATATTGACCTAAGTTCCAAATAGGAATGATTTCATTACAATTGGGCCATTGATGAACTTGGTAAGAATTCATTACATGTATGATTGAACTGAAACAATTGCCAAATGAAAAAACAAATTGCTCCTTGGTTGGCAAAAAAATTGCAAATAGGACACTGTTTAGGAAAGATATTCAATTAAACCTCTGTTATCATTTCTCTCAAAATTTACACCTAAATGTTGTTACCGGTAGGTTAAAACACTACCATCTTTGAATGTAAAGGGTAAATTTTCTCAATATTTCTGAACCAACTACCCTGATATTAAATAGGAGTGTCAAATTTAATCTGTGGCAGTTCAAATTTTAAAGGATAAGAATTTTTCTGATTTTTAACTTGAATATAACCAAATATAGATTATCAGAACTAAGTAGTGTATAAAACCAAAACAAGAAGCTTTACAACTTTGTTCAGTTGTCAATGCAGGGCAACTAATATACGGTAAGTTACATAAATATATTTAACATCAAGGGAAGCTGTAGCATTCACATAAAAGTGAACATCGTTTGATTAAGTGTGTTTTGATGTAGTCAAGAAGTTGAGAAAATACATTGATTCAAAAGAAATAGTTTTCAACAAAAAAATATGTTCATTCAAGCAAATCTGCCATGTTTCTAAATCTGCATAATACTAAAAGCTTCTTAATTTCTACTGAATAAAGCCTGATAAATGAGATCTGAATATTGTCCTAAATCCTGATATTTGACATTCAAATCATTTATTTATAAAGCATGCACTTGCAGTTTGTTTGAAATCTGGGAAACTTTGAACACCTGGAATGCATAAATATATACATATTGTAATATAATTTTTCATTGACAGGTGTAAAATCTTTTCAATTACGTTTATCAAGATATATATTCTGAAGTATGTTCTTTGTGCCCAAAATTTATAAACGGTTATATCAAGTAAAAAAGATTGTCATTTGTTGTAACAGATTGAACTTATTCATTTCACTTATGAGCCATAAATACAGCTATGAATATGTTTAAAATTCAACTTCAGGAGTGAAATAAAGAAGATTGGCGCCTTTATTTTCAACTTTAAATATGAGAACTTCTCCACATATTACAATCTTGAACATCAAATATGAGAAAACTCAATGTTCTAAATAATCCTAGATAAGCATAACTCACAAGACTACAAAAAATACAGCCACTTATCAATTCCTGTTACACAAGGTAGATGTTAGAGTGGTCTAAAAACAATGATAGACATAGTCTGGGCAGTTGTAATATGAAAACCAACATTAACAAAGTAATCTTGTGAGAAATGAGATGAATATATGCTAGGTTTGATGAACGTTTCATAGCACTTGACAAAGTAATATATCCTTTATACAAAACAGATGAACAAACATCGAGACTAAAAGCAATAAACTTAGTTCAATTTACATTTGTATGTATATATAGTCAATAATATGGTACAAACATGTTGTGTACAAGTCACAAACATGACACTTTTACAAACAACATAAAACATATAAACACTTCTCCCTTTTCGGTTGGTCATGAGAAAATTCATAAAACTCGTGAATTTTATTATCAATGAAATTGTTTCAAAGCAAAAATAACACCCTATCTCTTTTTTATCAAAAAACATGGCAAGGGTTGTTTTTGTTTGTTTAGTTACTTGACATAAATGATAATGCTGAGGAATAATATGGATGACAACTTCCTTGTTCATTGTATGCAACGTTTCGACACAGATTCTTGTGTTGTGCTCAAGTAGAGGATAATTACTCTTCCTCTGCTTGAGAACGACACAAGAATCTGTGTTGAAATGTCGGAAACAATGAACAAAGAAGTTGTCATCTATTTATTCTCAGTGTTATTGTCATTCCAACTTCTAAAATGCCTCTCAAAGAAGTTGACATAAATATGTACATTTTTGTGTTTAATGCATATCAGTTAGAACATAAGTTCAATAAGCAATTACAACATTTTCATTAAACTGAGCGTTTGAAGGATTCCAATAAATAATTCTCTGGCTAAAGCAAACTGTCCTGTTTCTAGCTGACATTAACTTAGATTTAACTAAAGGTTTACTCATATCATCCTAATCCCATCTTGGTAAAGATTCGCTGGAAAAACTCTTAATAATTTCTGACAAGAAATTTAACATCAGAATTGCTTTTAGCAGTGATAAGAGGCAACAATGTAATCGATAACAAACTTGGACAAGCTTTAAACGAGTAAAAGATAATTTTATTATCTTGAGGATGTCGTCAATAATCAATGGAAGAATATTATTTTGAACAGTGATTAACATATTCCACTATTTCTATAACTTCTATGTTCCTACTTTGCAAAACGGGCATGATAACTGTTTCAAAAATAAAAATGTTCTTTTCAAATTTCTTCTAAAGAATTTTCTTCACTGTTCAGTTGATTTGATCAGGTGTGTTGTTTTGCAATAATACAGACCTTTCTCATTTTGAAACCCAGAATTCCACTTTTACAAGTTTACAAAGCACGGTCTCTAGGAGAGTTCATGTTGATAGATTCATCAGAGGGAGGAAGTTTGACAACACATGATATACAATATACATAGAAAATTACAAAATTAACAACTATGAACACAGTATGTTATTATATGTGTGCAGACACACAAAGATGTTGATGATAAACAGTCTTTAACAATGGTGAGTATTTAATAACCAACCTACTCGAGATTTGTTAACGATGTACTCTTTATAAATGAAAAGGGCATTGAGATTAAATCTTTGTTCTTATATCTATGAAATGACCTTTAAGAAGGAACAATTTCTCGAAGATGGTCTCTGAGTTGGTATGTAAAGTGTATTTGGAAAAGAAGACAACTCAACCTATTATTAGTTGTCATTTCTGGAGAATTGTAATTATACTAAACAAATTTCACTTTTGGGACAATAAAGATTATCTTATCTTGTCTTATTGGAATCGACTGGGAGTGCATGTCAGTCAATTGGAAAAACAATCTGTTTTTAAATTCTAAATACCTTCTTCAAAATAAACTCAAAGACCAATTTTAGAAATATTAACATAAGATGATTAATCAGAGAAAAATTGTAATTGTGATTCAAACTTTATATTTGTCCATTTTTGAGATCATGCTTATCAAGCTTCTCAGAAAAACCCATGAGAATAATTACTGAGAAATAGTAGATTTGTGTGCTGTTTTAGAAGTACATACCAATAATGATTAAACATCCAAGGCGTCTACAGAGTTTGAGCAAACTAAATCCACAAAAACATCACAATTGGCTGGGCAAATAAGTAGTTACAGACATCAACTATACAAAGAATGACATAATTAAATTGATTTACAAATGCAGGGGAAAATGCCTTTTCAGAAATATTTCCTGTTGTAATAAAGTTAAAGGACTTCAAGAAATATCTAAAGAACTTGGTAGATGTAATGTCCTTAAGTTAAAGAGGAAGCATTTCTTTCAGCAGGGAAAAAATGCCTTTTCAGAAATATTTTCTGTTGTAATAAAGTTAAAGGACTACTTCAAGAAATATCTAAAGAACTTGGTAGATGTAATGTCCTTAAGTTAAAGAGGAAGCATTTCTTTCAGCAGGGATGGAAATTAACAATATTGTGACTGCCGGAAGGGTAGATGATTAAATGCTTTCTTCTGTTAACAAATACAACCTTCTAATTTTACAAATTATTCAACAATTTGAAACTTCTATCATAATCTGTCCAGAAATAAAAGATACTCTTTCCACACAGTGACACGGTTCTGTTCAGGATTTCTCCCCAATTCTTTCCACCTTTAACCAAATACAATTTCAAGAGCATCTAAGTGTTAATTCCTGGCAATATAGTAAGCCAAAGAAAATTTCTTCTCATTTTGAGTTAGTTTCCACCCCTGTTAAGATATAATAGTGATATCCACCCCTTTTAAATACTGAACTTTTCATAATTGACTAGAGCAATTACAAAGCTGTTAATAGTTCTAAATACATGTATTGAATGAGTTATTCATGACACATCTTGCAGCTGTGTAAACAAACTGCCTACATATTTCACACACATCAATAAATACTTCACAGAGTACAATAATGTAGGTGCATATATGCATATGGTGCGTAGTAATATCAGGTCTAAATATAAGTACTAAGATAGATAGAAGATAGATTGCACTAAACAATTTGGGAAGATTTTCAAATTATTCTAACTTTATCTTCAACTTTCATCTCTTGTTATCCTCACACAGGTGATTTTATTTGTAAACTAGAATATTTAGGGTATAATTGTCAGAATAAACAATGAGAGGCTAGGTTTATCTTGAATATAGCCTTGAATGAAGAGAAGACTCATTTCTTTAAAACAAGTTGATTCAAACATAGATCTAGTGGAATTGTTCACTCACACTTTAAAGTTGATCACTATTTTTGCAAATGGAGGAAATTCTGCAAAACAGTGTGGTTATGAGTTGCAATAGAACCTGCACACATTTCATTATAAACAGAATTGTTACCTCATCCAAACTGACCCATATTAAAGATGCTCAGTCATCAAATTTAAGAATTTTACTGAAGGTGAAAAAACCTGATTTCAAAACTTGAATAAGTTTGGTTGAGACATATTGGTGGGAAACATGGCAAGATATCAACATTAATGAAATAAAAATTATTTAAAAAAAGATTTTTTAAGTTAAGTGTTCAATTATTAATAATTTTCACAAAATCACATGTGTCACCAAAAGATTTAGACACATTTACAAGAAACAAACAAATAAAAACTTTCAACAAATACATTTAGGATATTTTTGTTTGCAACTTAAGGAATTCAAGGATCAAAATGTCATCATATGAAGTGATGGTTCAAAACCTATGGAAATGTAGAAAGCTGCAGCTGTTTTAAAACATCTAAAAATAAAAAAATGCTCGCAACAAATGTTTAAAATGTTACAATTCATTATTTGAAAATCAACTAATCTGGCCCTTTTAACCAGAATGTAATCAGATAATCATCTACATCAGGGCCAACCTTCACAAATCCTTCTTAACATTAAGATATAGGCAATGAATGGTGATATAACTTCCACAGCTTCGAAAATACAGTCCAGGACCAAATTTATTGAAGCACTTTGACAATGGTAAGTTATATATATTCACATAACCTGGTCTATCTTAGTCCTAAGGGAGATTTGAAAGGCTGGGCCAGTTGTAAGAATACACCAGGACTTAACAGGAATGATCCGAACAGATGAAATATTTCAAAGTCAAAAACGGCAAAGCTCTCCGAAGTACGACTGTGTGGCCTTTGTTCATATTTCTTTCTCGGGAGGCGATTTGTAAAATCCATCTTTGAACACATCGTTCTTAAGTTGAACACTCATGATTATCGCAAAACTTTAATCACACATAGAAACTTTCATTCTAGTCTCAAAAACAAACTTTTTTACCTTTTTTCTAATCTTTAGGGCCGAAATATTGAGAATATGTAGCAAAGGTTGTGAAAACTTAAGATGTTCAAACACTTTGTCAGTGTTTCTAAAACCTTCTAAAAAGCAAAAACTATTGGACCAATATTTACAGAAAGAATTTTGTGCATTTACTGTCAAAGATGACACAAGTTTTAACTATTTTTCCACAAAATTAGAAAATCGGGTTCCAACAAATTTTGGTCAAACATTCACTTGCATTTTAATGCACCAAACATCCATGCTGATGGAATGCCTTCTACACCTAAAATAGACCCTTACAAATTTTTCAAGTCACACAAAGCAAATATTTAATTTCCCTAAAAAATGCTCCAACTTTCTCTTGCAAGAATCGTCAAAACTTCAGTCGTCATACAAGGAGAAAGTAATCTTTTAGATAATAAGAAAACTTGGAATGAGCATATTTCAAATAATATCTCTTTAAACCTATATCTTGTCGCATGACAAGCTCTCCCAAGCACTTTA
Source organism: Steromphala cineraria (assembly GCA_916613615.1). Lineage (NCBI taxonomy): Eukaryota > Metazoa > Mollusca > Gastropoda > Trochida > Trochidae > Steromphala > Steromphala cineraria. The sequence continues at coordinate 49,084,620 of OU744733.1, forward strand.
TCAGCCATAAAAAGGTCATAACCCATCTGCCAAAATCTCTTCAAATTAAACATATTATTCCACTATCAGTTTTGTACCTCCTAGTTTCGTTATTCTTGTCTCTAAATGGTCTTCTTTAAGTTGGATACCTCTCAGAGATGATTTTAAATCTCCCCTGCGTATTTCATCCCCTCCTCGGTTGAACTAGTCGATACTTTTGGAGATGAACTCTATGAACCTCTTTGAGTATTGTTCCGGGTGAACCGTGGATATTTCGGCCCCTGCACCGTGTTTGACAGTCTTTGCTACTTGTGCACTACGCTTCTTCATGCCGTACTTGGTAAGCACATCAATAAGGGCCATGAAGTAAATCTCCTGGTCTGAAAATTGTAATTTGAAAATTTAAATCACTTTGAGTGGCATTTTTGACATATAAGGCAAATGAAGTATTTATTATTATAATCATATATATATAGAGTTCCAGTCTTAAAAATCATAATTTTTAAAATTACTTTTAGGGTAATTGTTGAGGACAGAAGATGAGTCAAAGGAGAAGCACATTATATATGCCAATGAAGTGGGTCCACAAAATTTAACTAGGAAAATGACATCGTACAGTTTGTTTAGACATAGCTGTACTTTCTCTTGAAATAAATTTTCCAGAGAATTCTTGAGCAGAGGCCTGAGTTATCTCCCTTTGATCAGTGAGCTGCTGAAGTCATGAATCTCAAATTTGTGATATTTGACATTAGGTTTGCAAAATAATAGATATCTTTCAAATTTGGATTAAAAAGCACCCATAGTTTTGATCCATAAAAAGAAGCAACTTCAAAATAATTAATAACTTGTGCCTTTCAAGCCAAGATATTTATGATTTGTAGTTCAAGACAGGCATATGTTTAGCCTCCAAGAAAACTTTTAAGAGCAGACGAAATCCTTTAAATCGAAATAGTACTTCCTTTCGCTACTTTTAACTTCATAGTGTTCCAGAGAAGTTGACAAAATCCATAAATGAAATTTCCAATGGTAGTGCCTTGAGGGTAATTTAAAAGGATAAGTTTACTAACTTGTGCTATCATTAATTGCAAACTGTTTTTAATTTTGACAAAATGAGGTGATGGAACTGGCACAAGTTATGCCGCAAGGGGTAAACTTGATGGGAGGAGAAATCATCTAAATGTGTACGTTCCCAAATATTGCGGAAATCTAGTGAGTGACTTTAACTTTTTTAAGAATTGATAAAATCCCCAAATACTTACTTGCGCTACTTTTAATTGCATACTGTTCCAGCTTGGAGTCGAGCTCGCCGGTGAAGGGGGTGGGTGTAGCAGGCTGGGGACTGTCAGGGGGGGTGGGGACTGTTGCGACTCCCCCGTCGGCCATCTCCTCCTCCCCCAGCCCGTTCTCCTCATCTTCATCAACCCCTTCATCTCCATCCAGCGGGGCGGGGGGCTCAACTTGATCCCCATCAGTCAGATCCGGGTCATGGATACCCACGATGAGACTGTAGTCCATTAGGTGAAGACTCCCTAGGAACTGATGAGGAGAATTGGGAGAGTTAGCAACTCAACGAGGATAATAAAAGGAGGAGAATTGGGAGAGTTAGCAACTCAACGAGGATATAAAAGGAGGAGAATTGGGAGAGTTAGCAACTCAACAAGGATAATAAAAGGAGGAGAATTGGGAGAATTAGCAACTCAACGAGGATAATAAAAGGAGGAGAATTGGGAGAATTAGCAACTCAACAAGGATAATAAAAGGAGGAGAATTGGGAGAGTAAGCAACTCAACGAGGATAATAAAAGGAGGAGAATTGGGAGAGTAAGCAACTCAACGAGGATAAAAATAGAGCCATTGGCTCTGTAGCTCATCAGGCATCATATCAAGTTTGCTTTAAACAGGCAAGATGAGCTAAAAATGAAACTGATGTTACCTATTGCAAGAAAACCTATTATTCAACACTTTCTAGATCGCCAATATCAGACAGTGAAAGAAGTCCACACTAAAATATCCAAGGAGAAATAAATTTGCCATAGACTATCATCTAATGGAGAAAAATAGGTTTTTAAGATTGTGACCCCTGTGACCCTATTTGGGGTCATGGGTCACAAAACCTACAGTTTAGAATCCCAATTGGCCAAGGAGTCTACATGCAGTCTTCAGCTCAATAGACCTTTAGGAGCTAAAGATGATGATGAAAATAAGTTTTTAAGGTTGTGACCCCTGTTACCCTATTTGGGGTCATGGGGTCACAAATCTACAATTTAGAATCCCCATTGGCCAAGGAGTCTGCACATATAATTTCAGCTCTCTAGACCTTTTGAAACTTGAAAAGAAGATGAAAATAGTTTTTTAAGGTTGTGACAAAGTTACAAATTAGAATCCCCATTGTCCAAGGAGTCTGCACATACCAATATTAACTCTCTAGACCTTTTGGAACTAGAGAAGAAGATGAGAATTGGTTTTTAAGGCTGTGACCCCTGTGACCCTATTTGGGGTCATGGGGTAACGAAATCTACAATTAAGAATCCCGATTGGCCAAGGAGTCTGCACATATCATTTTCAACTCTATAGTCCTTTTAGTACTGGAGAAGAAGATGAAAATAGGTTTTTAAGGTTGTGACCCCTGTGATCCTATTTGGGGTCACAGGTTCACTAAAGTTACAAATTAGAATCCCCATTGTCCAAGGAGTCTGCACATATCACTTTCAACTCTCTAGTCCTTTTGGAACTGAAGAAGAAGATGAAAATAGGTTTTTAAGGTTGTGACCCCTGTGACCGTATTTGGGGTCATGGGGTCACCAAAGTTACAAATTAGAATCCCCATTGTCCAAGGAGTCTGCACATATAATTTTTAACTCTCTACTCCTTTTGGAACTGGAGAAGAAGATGAAAATAGGTTTTTAAAGTTGTGACCCCTGTGACCCTATTTGGGGTCACAGGGTCACCAAAGTTACAAATTAGAATCTCCATATGCTTAGGTACCTGTACACAAAATTTCAGCTATTTAATGTGTATGGTTCATGAGGAGAAGTCGAAAGTGTCAAAAGTTTACAGACGGACGGACGACGGACGCCGGATGGACGCCGGACGACGGGCTATGCCATAAGCCCATCTGGACTTTCAGTCCTGATGAGCTAATAAAAGGAGGAGAATTGGGAAAGTTAGCAACTCAACGAGGATAATATAAGGAGGAGAATTGGGAGAGTTAGCAACTCAATGTGGATAATAAAAGGAGGAGAATTGGGAGAGTTAGCAACTCAATGTGGATAATAAAAGGAGGAGAATTGGGAGAGTTAGCAACTCAATGTGGATAATAAAAGGAGGAGAATTGGGAGAGTTAGCAACTCAATGTGGATAATAAAAGGAGGAGAATTGGGAGTGTTACCTACTAAACGTGGATAATAAAAGGAGGAGTATTGGGAGAGTTAGCAACTCAACAAGGATAATAAAAGGAGACCTGGGAGAGCTAGCAACTCAACGAGGATAATAAAAGGAGGAGAATTGGGAGAGTTAGCAACTCAATGTGGATAATAAAAGGAGGAGAATTGGGAGAGTAAGCAACTCAACGGGGATAATAAAAGGAGGAGAATTGGGAGAGTTAGCAACTCAATGTGGATAATAAAAGGAGGAGAATTGGGAGAGTAAGCAACTCAACGAGGATAATAAAAGGAGGAGAATTGGGAGAGTTAGCAACTCAATGTGGATAATAAAAGGAGGAGAATTGGGAGAGTAAGCAACTCAACGAGGATAATAAAAGGAGGAGAATTGGGAGAGTTAGCAACTCAATGTGGATAATAAAAGGAGGAGAATTGGGAGAGTAAGCAACTCAACGAGGATAATAAAAGGAGGAGAATTGGGAGAGTTAGCAACTCAATGTGGATAATAAAAGGAGGAGAATTGGGAGAGTTAGCAACTCAATGTGGATAATAAAAGGAGGAGAATTGGGAGAGTAAGCAACTAAAAGGATCTTGCAAGAGATTGAAATGAGGGTGATTTTGAGTTTGACATGTGAAAGTGTTGACTTGCCCTCAAGAATTCATTCATATGGATCTCCAAATAGAGGCCTTTGATCAATTAGGTTTTAAAGTTTTGCTGAGGGAGATGATGCTTTGTACCTCTTTGTCAGTTTTTCTACCATTAGCGGCAAGGGTGTTGTTAAATGATGACCAAAATGTACATAGTTTATGGAAAAGTATTCTAAAAACATGTTCAAACTGATGCTTGAAAAGTAGCCAGGATTATCTCCCTTTGACCAATGAGTTCACTTTGATTTTGACAAGATTAGAGATAAAAAGAAAGAAAAAAGAAAAAATGGTATATTCATTGGATATTCTGTATAGGACATAACTAGCCCCCTATTAAAGGCCAAGCCCTATTTCATGTCCAATCACCATTTTACCTCAGGCACCTTTACAACAGGCTACACAGGGAGGCCCTGTCACTAATGTGGAGGAAATATTAAGAAACATATAAAGATTATTCCACAGCAAGATGAAACTCACCTCCACATCCTTATTCAATGTTTGCATCACTTTGTCTTTGGCATCAGTACCAATGTGTATTGTGATCCCAGCATTCACAAAATCCACATCCTTTAATGTGGGCAGAGTTTTTAGCTGAAAAGATAAAGGAAGTTGAAAACATCCCGTAGAATTTCTTCTCAATATTGACCACAAAAAGGACTTACCTTGAGGTTGACCTTTCCTCATACATTTAGTCAAGTAAATGAATGATTACAACTGTCAACAGTGAGATATATGAAAGTGAAGGATGATACAACCATATATAGTTAAGAAACTTGTTCAAGTTATGCTCCGGAAACTTAACTAAAAATTTGTGGGGTAATATTTCGAAAACTTTTTTACCCTGGAATTATAATCCCTAAAGATCATCTGCAACACATTGGTTACATTCATACCAAATTTGAAGATTAAGAGACAAATAGTTTTCAATTTATTAAAAGGAGACAAAGGCCAAAGTTTCCAAAACATTAGGATTTGTTGTCACTAAAAGACCTATCTGCACCACTAAGGAAACATCAGTAATAAATTTGAAGTTTCTGAGTCAAACAGTTTTTGAGCTATTCTCCTGAAATTTTTTGGATGGACACAGACAGACAGAGCAAGCTCTATATACCCTGATTGTGAAACATATTTTACTTTTTCTCTATCCAACATCTTGTAATGGATTAATGTTATTATTCTCTCCATAAAATAATGCAAAAAGAGATATCACAGAAAAAAAAATTTCATCAATGGCTATCTGTTCCAAAGTAAAATATTTTGTACTCACCTTTTCTTTGTCACTCGCTTGTCTGTCAACTGTTGACCCCTAAAAAAAATCATACATATTATTTCAATGTATTAAAAAGACTTTTTGGAGTAAAACTCTTCATTGTTTCAAATTTGTGAAAACCACATCACAAATTTCAGGAAATACCTTTTCAAATCTCAATGCTTTGAGAGTCATAAAAGTCACTGGTTAAAAAGCTACAAATCACAATCACTGACTTACTCATACTTCCTCTTGCATTCATCCAAATATTTACAATACCAAATTGTACAATTTACAATCCAAAAATAGAGCCATGGGCTCTGTAGCTCATCAGGCTTCATATTGAATTATGCTGTAGAATGTGGCCACTGTGGTTTTCCCCCTTTGTAGGGGCCACAAGGTATAAAAGCTATAAATTATAATCCTCACTAGTCAAGGAGTCTGAACATAGTTTCACCTTTGTAAGCCTTATGCTTCTGGAGAAGAAGTTGAAAATGTGCAATGTTAAGACGGACACCATGCCATAAGCACATCGTGCCTTACTTCTCTGCTATATTTTCATAATTGACTTTTCTGTTATCGTGATGACGTTTGACACTTAAATTTGTTTAACCCCAGAGACATATGTTGACATTGGCTAACACTTATCCTAGTACATAAGGAGTTTTGACCCTGGACCTCGGCAATTAGGTTTTGTACGATTCTGACCGCTATGTGATATAAAGAGACCAATGTGTATATGAGGATCACCTCTGATCAATAAAATATGTTGAAACAATACCACTTGACACAATATTGATGATACTTCAGAGCTAGTTCATGTACAAATATCAATATATTATACTGGTCAAACATTTCCCAAAACCAATTGGTATGTACAAACATAGTTCTTGACCATTGGGAGATTTATTATTGCTATCATATAGGATAAAAGATCATTAGATGTAACGAAAGAGATTGTATAGCATTATTTGGCCGTTTTAGAGGGAGAATCATGTTTGCAAGTTTTCTTGGAATATGCAAGGGTTATGTATTGCTCTGAGACCCATTAGCACAAGCTGGAATTGGTGTTAAGGTATAACACTGCACAAAAACTTGCATTGTATCAATTTGTATGGGTGTGAAAATTGCAAATATAAACCTCAGGTGTCATAATCGTGTCATTTTGGAGGTAATTCTTTTCTCGGGTAAACCTGCTTTCAATGTCACATCGCTTCTCACCGGGACATTCTAGAATAACCCAGGGACATTCTAGAATAGCCCACGTGTTTCCCTTCACCCCTCATGTTTACATTTTCAATCAAACCCTAGGGACAGGTTAATATCCTTTACGTCAAAACCTCCTTAATAATTGGTGATAACTTGAACGTTGAAATAAAAACGGTTGCTTCTGCATCAATGGTTATATCAATAGTTTAAAAATGTATAACATTAAAACAAGATTTACATTTCATGCTCAGTGACCATTCAGAAGATTTTTCATCTGCCACACCTCACTTCATTTGACAGTGATGGATGAGTTGAGAGTTGCCTCCCCTTGTAGTCTGCTCTAACTACTGCCCAAGAGGTCAGGAGGAACTCTCACTATATGAAACTACATGAACCAGTGTGAAATTAAATAGCACAACAATCAACAAGAAAATCCTTATTTTCTTAGTAACTTTACTGTGAAATTCACAACAACGACAACTTATCAAGAGTTGACACACTCAGTTGGTGTATTATTCATTATCAGTTTGACACCAAGGATTTTTTTAAAGTATTTTTCCAAGGCCATGCCAATTGAATGAAAAATACTGGAGAAATATCGAAATCACATGTCAATAAAAAAATAAACCTCTATTCATAATCATGAATTTCTATGTAGTATCCAATAATTTTGTGTCCACCATACAATAACAATGAGTTGATACTACAATATAGAGAGCATTTCGAGAGCCTGAGTACCTCCGGGAGGACATTAGTAATGAAACTCTCCTCAGAGGTGGATGTGAAACTCCTTGGCTTGAAGTAAGCTTTCAGGAAACAGGAAACATTGCAGTATTTTCAGAAGATAACAGTTATCAATTTCATAGGGAAAATGTTCAACAAAAAGCATGTAAATGTTGTCTTTTCCGGCAATTCTCTGATACCGTATTCGTCCTATTAAGCGCCCCCTCCCTAATAAACGCCCCCTATTACAAATTTCCATATAACAGAGTGCCCCCCCCCCCCCTTCCCCTTCATACGTAAAATGGCCTATAACTCTACTGCTTTTCCAATAGTTTTTATTTATCCGGGCCTGTGAATGTGAAGTTGCACTGAATTTCAACGATCGACCTACTTTCATTCTCGTTCAGAATCCCGACAAGTGCTAGTTTAGCTTGTCTATAACGTATTCCTAATAAGCGCCCCCCTTTCTGGGGTATCCTAATAAGCGCCCCCTTTGGATTTTTTAAAGCAAAGTGCCCGGGGCGCTTAATAGGACGAATACGGTAAGTATTTTTGATATTGTTCATGTCAATATATCAAACAGGTCACAAATGCAGTGCTTTCAAAATTGAAATAACATCAAGTTTTCAATATTGCAATAAAACATCTTTCAAAGTTTATTTCATTTCAGAACTCTATTTGATGATGATATTCAAATTGTGATGAAAATGAGCATCATTGTAATCTTTATATTTACTTTCATTGCAAAAGTTATGACCTTACAAATTAAAACTGTATCATATTTCTTCACTTGTGCTTATATACATTTCATAGGAAGCTTGAAAGAAAATGACCTCTTTTTTATAGATATCCGATGAAAACAGGAATTAACCTCATCACCAGTCTATAAATTGTATATCATAATTTAAATATTTAATTTAACAAAATAAACACTAGATGTCATAATTATTTGTTTTATCTGCCAAGGGAAAAGAACTTTATAAAACACTACCTGCAACTGATAGGCAAGTGAGTAAGACCTCAGCTATTACCTGTGTTGTTAGTCATAGCTAAAGGAAGACCTGAGTGTACTCCAGCTTGACTAATAGACTAACATTTAGTCTCAGAAGTATTTGTTCAATATTAACAATATTTTAAAATAAATATTGTATTATAACAAAACGGAGCCCAGAAGATGCATTAACTTCAGAAAGCTGAGCAATCTAGACTTGCTATGCTTTTCTAGACTTGGTGGGTCATCAATTAAATATTTTTTCTTTAGGGTCTGGATGACAGACTACTTGCCTAACTGTGTTACTGGTACATCATAACACTGTAATTTCTCTATTAATTCAACCCTAAAATTTTCGACCCAGAAAAGGTCTATGGTTGAACTATACTTCACTTTTAGTGGCTCATTTGGCTCTACGGTCGAAATATTAGGTAAATATCAAGTGCATGCATGATATTAATACATAGTTAATAGATAACTGGTCATTTATAAGAGGGGGGATAGACTGGTGATTTTTGAGGTTGGGTCACAAGAAATAAAGACAGATTCTAGTACTGGATCATTAAATATGACAGGCATGAGTGGGGCGTCATAAAAAAAAACATGACAGCTTTTAGGGGTGGGTCACATATATTCATGACATACTTAAAAAAAAATTTCACCAGACCACCACCCCCACCCTCCACCCCCTATTATAAATGACCTGTCCCTAACATCAAGCTCCTACCAGAGGAAATGCTAGTCAAACTACAGTGTAGAGGCTAAGACTAACATTTAGTCTCAGAGGTATTTTTTTCAATATTGACAATATTTTTAAACAAATCATGTATTATAACAAAATGGAGCCCAGAAGATGCTTTAACTTCAGCTGAGTGATCTAGACTTGCTATACTTTTCTAGACTTGGTTGGTCATCAATTAAATATTTTTGCGTTAGGGTCTGGATGACAGACTAACTACAGTGAAGAGAATGAACAAACACATTGTGCCTGAGAACATGCATTAGTGTGTGTAAGATGTGGAAATAACATGACTAGGCTCATAAAAAGCTCAACTTTATTTCACTTATCCTTTCAGGGCTCCAGACTAAGAAGGATTGTTTTCACTACAGATCAAGGCTGTAAGACTAAATGTTCAAACTAGACAAAGAATGATTCTCATGATAATAACCTATAGAAAGTTTACAACAGTAAAGCTGATTTACTTCAAAAGATTTTAACTATGACAAACATCAAATTAGCGTCCGGTTGGCCAATGAAGACATATTGTGTAATATATTTCAATCTTATTTATCAAAATGGGAAGGACAAAATGGCTTAATTGAAGGCAAATATTGTAATATATTCCCGCATAACCTATAATTCTGTAAGTTATCCCAAATGTCATTCTTTCCGTACAAGTTCAAACTCTTGTTATTTTTTATAATTAAACTCATTTTTCAGTACCTGAAGCGTTAATGTAGTTTCAGCTGCCCTTATAAAACTATATGATTTGGCAAATCCAAAAACATGGAGAGTACAGTCAACACCTTATAAAATTCAAGGTCTTTTTAGAGATTTTTTAAGGCTTCAACCAAATATATAAGGCCTAATTGTCACTTATTAATGGTATATTTTCAAGAGAAAATTCATCTAAAGTTAAGATTTTCACAACAACAACAGCTTCATAATATACTCCTGGCATTGTTCAAGAGATGGAATTTATATGGACATAAAAAATTGACCATTCAGGTTTCATTTTGTATCTTCAAGGAGGTCGACATCTAAATATTTTAAAATGCAGGTGAATTTATTTCACAGTTTCAAAAACACTTTTGTTAAATTTAAGGTCTTTTCAAGGCATTGTGTCAAATTGTAAGGTCTGTTTAAGGCAGTGCTTGTTTTAGGGCCTTCTTGTCAGCAGTTCAAATTCCAGGCCTTTTTCAGGCCCAAGGGCCGAGATGTGATGTTGGAACCATAGCTCTCAGGTTATTCACTCCAGGTACAGACTAGCGAGTACACACAGGTGGCACACATCTAAGAATTGGCAAGTTTTGAAGTTCAAACGTTCACAGGTGTGGAGAAAGCAGACGAATCCTTCTACTCTTTTAAGCTTAGGTTAGAACTGGAGCTTTAAAGAAAACAATGCCAATAATAGCATCGATTCTGAAGTCTATGGGAAAATTGCTGAATAAGCATACTGCATGCACATGGGACAAAGATGTGACAAATGAAACTTCAACATTTCACACACCACTTTAATGCCTAGAGAGATGAAACCTTGTTCACAGACTCCTAAGGACTCCAGTGAGGATAATAAATTGTAGCTTTGGTAGACCTGTTGCTTTTAAATAAGCAGCTAATCCAACAAATTCTGGGTGAATGACCATTCTTAGACTAATTCATTCCACCACATCTAGTATCATAGAATGGTGACTATCTTCACTCACATCATGATTATACATCACAGTGAAACAGTAAACTGTTACAAGCAAACCAAGGATGGTACTGCAGGAAGTATCAATGTAGCATTGATGTAGCTCATCTGGTAGAGCGTCCTCTCATTACCTGGGAGGTTGGGTTCTGTTCTAGCCAAGTCATACCAAGATGTTGCTTTCTTGCTTGACAATCAGCATCACAAATATAGAATTGCACTTGAAAAGTTTGCACTGCGGCTGCCAGTTACCACTAGCAAACAAAGAATTTCTCAAACAACTACATTGTAACATAGTTATTTTTATTTTCCAAAAAAATTGCATCAAATATTGACAAAATGTGGGACTGTTCTTTTCACCTGGCGGCTAGACTACAGAGCACAAGTACTCCACGGTGTGACAATCTATCTAAGCAAAGCCTAAAACGGCTAAAGCTCTCGGGCTGATATTGGGGTCCTGGGCTGATACAGAATGTGATATAAAAATACCCATATAATATTATCTATATAATTTCAGTTTTCATACTTTTTGTGACTGTTATCAAAGAATATACTTATCTTGATTGGGAAATTTAGATACACAAGAAGTATAATAAGAGAAAGCATAATATTCTGCATACAGAGAGTTGACATGCAAGGTTGTTCATGGGAAGGAGAGAAGCAAATGTCAGCGTACTCTGAAGAGCATCAATGTCATCTAGCTACACATGCTGTTCAAATTAATCACTCTTCTATTCCTGCGGCAGCAAACCAGCCAATCAATAGTCTCTTTATACACACTGTGTACACAGCTTAAACCTTGGATACAGTGCTCAACATAGACACAGGATGATAGACACAGGGCGATAGACACAGGATGATAGACACTGGATGATAGACATATGAGGATAGACACAGGGCGATAGACACTGGATGGTAGTCACAGGATGATAGGCACAGGATGATAGGCACAAGATGATAGACATTGGGAATACATACCAGGGTTCGAAATTAGCACTAGCACGGTAGCCAATGGCTAGTGAAAAAGTGCAATCATTTGCAGTCCGAAGGACTAGTTGAATTTAAAGAAAATATTATTATATCGGTGTATTTGGCTAGTCAGAACATGTTTGCGCTAGTGCTCACAGGAATGCACTAGTCCGAATGGCTAGTACCCTAGACTAAAATTTAGTCTATGAAATATTCAAAATAATTACGATACCTTCATTTTTATTATTTTATTTCTTAAAGCTTTTAATGTGTATTCAGTCAATCTAGACTTGCAGAATTAAGACATAGACTGTATAAAGGCTCCTAAATAATCCAAGTCATGAAGCAGGACTACTAGTACCCCAAAAGGAATAATTTTGACCGACCCCTGCATACTTGGCAATAAAAAAGAGCCAATGAACAGAGGGTGAAAGAGACAGTACATCATACACTAGGCGGAGGGAAAACAGACACATGGAAACTGAAATGAACCAATGGATACTGCTTGACAGGACAACAGCAATTGATACTCAAAAACAAACACAAGGCTCTAGACACTGGTGATAAACACAAGGCAATGTACATAAGGCAACAGGCACAGGATGATAGACACAGGACTAAAGACCCTGGACCTTAGATACAGACATTTGACACAGGGAAATAAAAATTGGACTATCGGCAATTGATACAAGCCAAAGAACACTTTGTCCTAGATAAAGTGTAATAGATATATACAATAGACATGGGGAAAAGACAAGATAAAGGGCACAGGAATCTGCAACTTAAGCATTGGGTAGATACAGCCCTCCATCCAAACAAAAAACATGGAGCCATTGGCTCTGTAGCTCATCAGGCTCTGAAGCTCATTTGTTATAAGGTGTGGCAAATGTGGTTCCCTCCTTTGTAGGGACCACAGGGTTAGCAAATGTACAATTTTGAATCCTCATTACCTAACTAAGGAGTCTGTATACAAGATTTCTGCTTCTGGAGAAGAAGATGGAAATCTGTGTTAAGGACGTGACCCCTGTGTCCCTTTAGGGGCCACAACCAAAGCTATCAATTACAATCATCACTTTCAGGCCAGATGAGCTAACATCTAAGCCTTTTATCATCAAAGAGTTCTGATGGCGATTCATTTATCAAAGATATCTTCTGTATTTGATCATGACAATGAAATTGTCATCAGGAAAAAAACAAACTCGTTTGAATTATTGCTAAATTAAAGAGAACATTAGATGTAAAGGCATGTAAAAGTTCAAACCATCTTATATAAACTTTAACAAAATGTGTGATATCAACAACTGTCAAATCAACAAATATGATTGTACAATTATTTTTCCATTTCAATTTTGTTTGTCAAGCTACTGAAGAATCGATTAGCAGTAGCTTGTTCTTCTTAGGTCATAAAACCGTTAAAAAACCTATAATTTATCTTTATAAGTTTGACCTCAATTTTTTTTTAAGATTTTCAGAAAAGGTCTATGGTTGAACTAATTTTCTGGTGACTCAATATACCCTATTGTCGAATTATTAGATAAATATCAAGTACATGTGTGATATTGATGCATAGTTTTACAGATGACCACAAAATAAAGGCAACTATATCATTATCAAGATATTTTTAACAGCTAACTGCAGTAAAGATAATTATGCTTTGTGATCACTATTTTCATTCTTTTAACAAATTAAACAATTATTTCAAGCAATGGTTGAATCTAAGGAGCATCAATTTTCAGCATTTGGTTGAAATATTAGAAGTGAATTGAATTTGTGACCTCAGAAAAATATTTTGTGGTTGAATTATTGGAGATGCTGAACTAAAAGAGAAATTACGGTAACATCGATACACTGGCACAAGAAAACAGGCCCATTACCATAATTGACACTACAATATACTTTCCAGATTCCAATATTCAACCTATAGGCTCTTAAAGTGACTTGCTAGCATGGCTAATAGGTGAAACTGGTGAAAACACTCAAGAGGCAGATTATGGTATCGGTATAGATATTAACACAAACATAACATTTCTATTGCACTGGTTATTTCATTATAAAGTCAAAGAGAGAGAGGTTGGATGAATGATTTTTAATGAAATTAGCCAAAAGTGAAAATCAAAAGAGTACAATTTCACTACAACATATGAAATACCATATGCAAAACTCAGAAATATTAAAAATGAAGTGTTATTATCAGCCACTGAAATGTAACAGAGATAGATGGACAACAAATGGAGGATAAAATATGACCACAACCATGGAACAGAAAACAAATGATTCATGCCTAAAACACTATGTGAAATCTTAAAAGTGCTGAACCTGAACAACAAATACACCAATTTTAGCAGTGTTATTAGACTAAATTTCAGTCTCTGAAATGAAAATACATATTAAATGCAGCTTTCTACTATCAAAATTGAAAGGAGCCCACTGAAGCTTTTCATTCCTGAAACTGCAGTGACCTAGACTTGCTACAATAATATAGACTTGTGTGGGTCTTTAAAGATATTTTGTTTCAGGGGCTGTTAGACAGACTACAGTGTTATATCAATCACTGATATGTAACAACAGAGATAGATGGAAACAATTGGAGGATAAAATACGACTTCAATCATGGAACAGAAAACAAATGATTCATGTCCGAAGCACTGTACATGTGAGTGAGTTATTGTTTAGCCCCGCTTGGGCAGTATTGCAGCCCAGTGATTGGGAAAGGCAGGGGGCCATTGGCCATTTTGCACATTGGATGAAAAAATGGCCCATTGAAATTTTGAATTTTACGATTGATATAATTGGCGATGGCCCATTTGAAATTCAGAAAATTACCAAAAACCCTGAAAATGGCCAATTGTCAAAGATGTCTTTCCCAATCCCTGGCAGCCATTAGCAGCGAGCGGGCTATGTGAAATGTTTCAAGTGCTGAACCTGAACAATAAATACTCCAGGAAGGTAGAGTTCAGGTCCTGATAACAGCTCAGGCTGCAGGAGCTTCTGACACTTTCACTTCCTCCTGTTCCTAAATATTTACTTTAGTAAAGGGTAAATGTATAAACAGGCTGTCTCCCTAACAGGTTTTCTACATGCAGATTGACTTACCTACATACATACATATACACTAGACCAGAGCCAATTTACGGAAATGGCAAATGTTCCATTTGGGAAAATATGCCTTACCTTGTCAGGCGTTGATTATAGGTTATTGCATGTAATGATTTTAGGAAAATCAAAAGCTGTAAATTTTGCATTGTTTCCAACGACTGAAATCAATGGATATTTTAAAATGTATGATGCAACCTATTTTTGTATCGCTTTAATTCATTTCAACAAATTGTCTATCCTTTAACATCCTGGTACAGATAAAGAATTTACTAAAATGGAACATGTGAACTTTTTGCAGGTAACAATTGTTGCAAGTTGGGGATCAAAAGTACCTTTGACAATTGCATGTAAGGCATATACTCAAATCCAATAATGTAAACGATGTAAATCGGTCTTCAACAAAATCTATCTAATCATGCTGCCTTTTGCATATTGTTCAAGAGAGCTAAAAATTGCTCATGTAAAAGAAGTGAAATCTTTTGCATACTAATATTATTAAAAAAGCTACTTAAACTGAAAATCAGCTCGACAAAATATATCAACAAATAATAAACGGAAAAAATAAACACACAAGTCCAATCAACCATAAACCATAAGCTCACCACAAAGCATCAAATCACTGTAAACACTCCATATAGTACTATTTTACGCTGTGATAAACTAAACAGTGCAAGTTGTGTATGCTTTATATCTGGTCATCAATACCCAGTTGTTGCACTATCGGACGAAGCGAGTAAATCAACAATCACGTCCACATCTTTACAAAGCTTTCACAAAGAGTCCTGGTAATTGTGAATTGGACACCATCGATAACCTTGTCTGCATTTGTTGTCATTGATCCTTCACTCGGTGGTTGACAGGGAACAAAGTCTTTGCTGTTATTGTGTGACAACTGTTTCCATCACGTTTACATTGCAGGATGAAAGCTCAGAATCAGCAATTTTCAACAAAAAACAACTTTTGTTCAGGTCACTGGTTCTATCAACAGAAATTAAATGGGTCGGTGAGTTAGTTATTGTTCAGCCCGGTCTGACTAATTGTTTCAGCCATTGATATACAGCATTATTTCGTCAGTTTATTACCTACAGATTCAGAGTTCACATAATTGTTAAAGTATTCATGATGCAAGCTTTCCATACAAGGTTTGTTTTCAAATGTTTTGTATATGACATTTAACAATATTTCAATATAAGGCCACACAAAATTAATTACTTGATTTACGGATTTCTGGAGGTCAAAATGGCTAAAGGCAGGAGGGAAAAAAAAAAAAAAAAAAAAAGCTTTTTGGTGTAGTGTCGACAAAGATTCTCCTGAAAACTGATTAACACTAGACCGGCGAAAACACCGAAATATATCTTAAATTTTTATTAATGTTTTGTTTTTCATTACACAGATTTTGTTTTATTGTATCATGCATGCATGCAGAAGTAAGTGCTATCTGTGTAAAAGGATTTTTTATCAATAGATATATTTTGTCTAAAAAAAACTTAATAATGGGACATTTAAAATTATAAGTCTATCATTTAAAATAATATAACTTATTCTGAAAATCTATCATGCAAAAGAAATTGTTTTTATCTTTTGCCCTGATCAATCTAAATATTATAGTTTTTTAATCTGATTGCAAAATAAATTTGATTGAATATATAATAAGAAGTATTCTGATAAAATTTATTAAGAAAATCACACTTACAACAAAATCAATAATCAATGAAATAAATAAAGATCGTTTATATTAATCAATCTCGAGATAGACTCATTTCTAATTCTATAAATAAAACCTTGTTTGTGACTATTTCTGCAACAATCAGATAAAAATGTTTACCGTACCTTATACCACTTGAAAAATAACTAGTCTGTTGACGACTTGCGAACGCCGATTATCAACATTGCTAGCAATTTTCATGCACTTAAATGTTGACGAATTTGTAAATAGTCTTATTAAAACTGTATAACTGTATAAAACTCATATAATCGTAGAATTATCCGTAGTTTGTGAACTTGCTGTCTAAAAGCGTAAGTTTAAATCGTTTTTCAAAAGGATGCAAGAAAACAAAACAACGAAGTGCCAAAGTCAAATGGCCATGTTCAGAATAACATGCGGTCGTAACATTTTCATGACAACACATTACCGATAAGATATTAAATGTCTAAATAAAACAAGTTTTGGATGAAATTTTCTGATGATTTATTTTACAACAAAGATGCAATGAATTCATTTTTCTAGTTTACATATTACTTGAAGAAAAAACGATCAAAAATGTTATACTTAGCTCGAAATAATATTTATAATGTCTATATGTCGTCAAGAAAATACGATTGTAATTTCAAACGGTGTTTCCTTTTGTAACTGCTGTCAGATAAAGTTGACAAATTCATTGCATATTCTTTGATCTTTTGCGATAAAATTGATATTTTGAATTATGGTAGACGTTCTTTGGTTCTATTTAAGTCCATCGTATTTGAATATTTATATTTCGTTACGCATATAATTTTATTTAATCAAAATTTACCTTCGTAATTTGGAATGAAAACAAACTAGTAACTAATTTCTGAAACACCGGTTTGGGGAAAACAACGTGCTTTCGAGATTGTATCTTTGACGACGATGTGTTTAAACTTTAAACTTTGATAAATTACGAAGAAGGGCAGGAAATTTGTAACATTAAACAATGATAATTGGTGACACACTTTCTCGAGCGAGTACTTTTGGCAGTCTCCCTCTTACTGTTCGTATTTTCGCAATATTTTAGATTTTTTTCCAGCGACAATGCAATATTTTTTATTGAGCGGGGTTCAAATAAACATTTTTTATTTTGGGAATTTGCCAAAATCGTAGTCGGCGGATCCGTAAATCAACTAATTAATTTGGTCTCGCCTAATGTTAAAAAACTGTTTTCGGTTAGGATCATAAGTTTTAAGGTGTTTCAATATTATTTTAATCTAACCAGTGCAGGAAGATGCCTAAGAGGCTTTGTTTTTCAGTTTAATTACATATGGCAGCTTAAATAAGAATAAATGGCATTTACTGACTTGCACAGTACCACTGCACAAAAACCATTCTGTTTGAAGTACCATCCACACAAAGTTGCCACCCCACTAGACCTTTTGATACAAAAAAAAATAAAATATTCAGACTTATTGACAATAACTGTTAATTTAATGTTTTTTAGGTTGTTTTACCCAATGTTGTTCTGAGGTGGATAGCTGAAGGGGTTATTTTGGCCTTTTCTGAGCAAATGGGACCCCTTGCAATGGTAGAAATATCCTAATTCTCCAAATTTTAAGGATCACCAAGCAAAAAGGGTGGGCATATTCCCCCAGGACCCCCTCTAGAAACAACACTGTTTACCCATCATCAGAACCAACTGATGGAAATGGTAAATGCATGAAAGCTTTGGTCATGAAAATTGCCTCCCCAGCTTGCTACAGGTCTGATATCAATATTGACAAAACATCAACACTTTACATAGTCCAATCACACAACCAAACAAATATCTATTCAGTGATGAGATAATCTTTATAAGGTTAAACTTCTAATCTAGGAAGTCAAGTGTTTATACCAATGGTACCACAGCCATCATCGACTCCTGTACAACCTACGAGAGTCTCAACCAACATTATGTTCCCATGTCAATAAATTATCTTCAAGATACTGAAATAGTAACCATTTATACACAATACAAACAAAATATATTTGTTCATTTCATTTTTCTAAAATAGCACCTATGTGTCCAACATAAGCTGTTGATGTTCATGCTACCACTGCCATCATCGACTCCTGAACAACATCAAAACCTACGAGAACCTCCATCAACCATTCTCATTAGTCTCGAAACCAATCACGCAAATAGCATAACGAGGAGGATGGGTAAAAATTACACTGCCATGAATAAAAGGCCCAATCACGTTCTAGCGGCCTAGAAATAAAGGGAAGCCCCTGTGGAAGCCCAAACGAGCCCGAGAGGCTTCTCCCATAGAAATATAAGCCAGACACATTAATTGTTGCCGCTTTGCCTATTGACCAGGTCTGTACACATAAGAGACCCCGTACAAAGCACAATGGCCGTCGGTCATACTTTCAATAATAATCTGGGGATAAGCTTTATGCTCTTAGCTATATCGTTGTTATTCCAGTGTGCCTTAGTACAAGGTTTCCAGTGTTATCCCAATTTTTTAAAAGAGAATATATTGAGTAAGGTTAGTCTGTTGCACAAACCCCATTTGTCAAAAACAAATGATAATGATATGGTTTATGCTCTTAGCCATATCATTGTTATTCGAGAGTGTCTAACTTCAAGGTTTCCAGTGTTGTCCCAATTTTTGGAACAGATGAGCATTTATCTCAAATGTGACATATTTAGTGAGTGAGTTGGGAGTTTAACTCCACTTTGGCAATATTTTAGCTAAAGCAAATGTGGGCAGTGTTGTTTTTAGGTTATAAACTGAGGTGGTCATTTAGGCCTATTCTGAGCTATTGGGACCCTTTGCTATGGCAGAAGTAATCTACTTCTCCAAACTTCTGCGGACACCAAGAAAAATGGTGGGCAAATATCCCCAGGACACCCGTTAGGAACAACACTGGTGGGTGTTGGATTGACCTATAATGTTATTTAGGTATAAAGGTTATTGATGTCATTATTAGTTTTTCTAAAATTTATTGATGTCATTATTAGTTTTTCTAAAATTTATTAATGTCCTGTAAATTCCGTCTTTCAAAAACCATATATTGTATGCCATGTGATTCGAGAACATCCCCAAGTTTGTTCTTCATTCAAGCAAAGAAATTGAAACAAGTCACCTTCAATACACATGCTCTTTTAAATGCATTTTTAACAAACTTACATGGTTATGAGTTACCTCAAAAATGATATCGCAATTGAGTGCAAATTCAACATTGAACTTAGATTTTTTTTAAATGGTGTTTATGGTTTTTTTAATTTTATGAAATGTTAAAAAGAAAGAAATACTGCTTTAGAGAATGGAGACATTTTTGGTTATTCTTAATGAATATTTGTCTTCTGGCAAAATGTTTTCTACCTAAGAAGCATTAGTGGAAAATCACAGAATCTATGGGACATTTTTTATAAGAATAACCTACTATCATCTTAGTACTAAATCTGAATAATCCTAAGAAGATACTGTATTGAGTTGTAACTAAATGAAAACTTCCTCTCACTCAAATGGACAAACCAAAACACTATGGCAGACTTTTTCCAATAAAATAATATGATTGTTTACACACTTCTGTCAATATGAGGAGCAACACCTCTTTTAAGCGCCAACCAGATATGAAACACTACTTTCCTCGATAGAGTACCACTTGTCCTTGAATAAATGTGTTGTAAAAAAACAATAAAGATAAGCTATCAGATCACCAATCATTGTTCATTAAAGGGACATTTTTTGAAAATTTCATATTTTCAATTTTTCACTGATAATTGAAAAGTTATGCCAAATGTATTATTTTGATAGTGTCAAAAGTCTCATTACACAAACCAATCATCCATAGTCAGCTAACAAATTGTAAAGATTCACATTAAGTCCATTAGCGGCCATTTTTGTGTGAAGACCTTATTTCATTTTGTGTAAAGAAAGGAATCGAATGGCTGAACTTTACATTATCTGATTTATTAGTGCTTCATTAAATTTAAATACAATGTCTTTCATATTGGAACCATTTATTTTTATGTTCCCGACATCACCTTATATTCCCCCTAAAATGTGCTACAGCTCCTTTAAAGCGCCAACCAGGTATAAAACACTATTTACACTGATAAAGTACCACTTGTCCTTGAATATATGTGTTGTAAAAAAACCAATAAAGATAAGCTATCAGTCTAACAGTCATTGTTTATCAAAAGTAGAGAAGGATAGGCCCACTAACAGCCCCATATCTCTGATACATTGGTGTTTGAAGATATCACATGAAAATATAACCTGTTACTTAAAGGGGCAGTAACATGCTTTTTGAAAATTTTATATTTTGTTGAATTTTTCACTGATAATTGTATGTTAATGCTAAATGTATTACTTTGATTGTGTCAATAATCTCATTACACAAACAAATCATCAATAGTCGGAGAACAACTTATAAAGATTCACATAAAGTTCATAACATCACTACAGCACTTGGCTTATTAAAAAAATATCACCTGTTATTAACAGAATCTACCAAAAAATATTCAATTGAAGACATAAAACAATTTTAGATTTAACTGTAAAATATGTTTATTTTTATTTTTGCGTTGTCAACATTGGTGAAATTCTCTCTAAACTATTCAGGACATAAGCTAATATACAAAGTCAGTCTAACATGAAATTCAATCATCTAAATATATAAATCTCTATTATTCTCTATGTTTAAATCAATATTTGTTTCCCTTCAAATGAAATTCAGTCTATCATGTGGTTCCAAAATGAAAATGAAATGTTTAAATATCCTTACAAAATAAATCCTTGAAAGTTCAAACTCACATCTGTAACTTATAAAGCAAACAGGACATAAAATTGATTGACAGTCGAGCTAATCTTTACTCTGTCAAGCTCACGTGACCCCGATCAGTGAACACATCAATCTTAATTATATGTTCATGTCAAACATTTAACGCTTGTTGAACAGAAAACTACTGCATGAGGTTGTAGAGGGTTTGATGAAGGGCTTGAATTTGGATGTGAAAAATAATTTCAATGCACAAAAAGATTTATTTACCAAGTATTTCTTTAAATCAAATCAACCAAATTCTCAGATTTGTATTGGCCTGAAGATGGGCTATCGTCTCGTCTTGTAATGAATAGAGTAATAAATTTCCTCCACCAATCCTATAACTTACTTGCTGACCTATTTTGTAAATAATTCTCAGATTGGGAGACGTAAGAAATAAATTACATTCTAGTCAAATCTGTCTCCATGTTGCAAGACTGAGATTGAATATTAACACATTTAGTTAATATGTTAAACACAATAATACGTTGCATTCTTCAAAAAGGTTATTCTAAATGAGTTGAGGTGTGTTGATTTGGTATTTAATGTCCTACAAGAGATTTCACTCATATCACAGCTGCTAGTTTAATTGCAGAGGGAAAGCCTGCATCACTCTTGTGGCTTTGCATCGCAGTGAAACCTGCAAGCATCAGCAGGAACTGGGTTGTTACTGCATTGAAATTCAGTGAGCATTTCATCCAAACCCTTCTGCACGAGGAACAGTTCTCTAATGCAGACAAAGTTGCCAAGCCCCTGGCGGTATTCAAAGTATCTGAAAGGACTACTTAGTTCTATTGCAGTTGATAAGAAATCTTCCACAGAAAAGAAAGGGAAATGCTGAGTTAGTTATTGTTTAGCGCCGCTTGAGCAATATTGCAGCCATTAGCGGCGGGAAATGCTGCAGGACTTAAATAAACTAGTGTTTGACAGGTATGAGTCATGCCTTGAAGTAAAGGTATTGACCTGAATTGGGTTTACCTTCTTGAAGTTGAGCTGTCGAGAGCAATAATCTCAACCTATCCTGTATGTTGACCTGCACTTATAAAGATAAGTCTTACATTTGGAGAAGTATCAAAATAATAACATTCTAGCCCATCCTGTCTGGACCTTCCTTGTCTGGGATTTAATCCATTACATGGAAACATTGAGCAAAACTGTTAATGCTTTTATTCATATTTTTAGAATAAATGAGAAATCAGGTTGCTTGTTCAAACATTTTGTTACTGAAATGACATTTTTGAATGTTGAGTGTATATAAGGTTATACATTTCTAATATTTATCTACCATCTTGAATTTCCAATAAGTCAGATGAAGAGGTAAATATAATCTATTTATGCTCTTTTCACAATATATAATCTGTTATTTAATTCATTATTTATTTGTCTTGTAAGATACAATTTCAGCAACTCGCAAATTCAAGAATCGGATAGATAATAAACAGTTGAAAACATCAAAGTTTACTGAGGTGAGGCCTCAACATTTCTCTCTACATTGAAAACAAACACTAAGTTTGATAGGAATTCAACTGGAAGTTTAAGATGTATTATACAGCACAGAAGTCACAGAATCTTTCCTCTCTACTACAAAATTTCAATGGAATAAGATACAGTAATTCAACTAGAAGTTTAAGGTACTTATATTACGCAGAACAGTATTCTGTGAAAAACAGAACCATTCCTATCTACTACAAAGTTTGGAATAATATTCAGAAATTCAACTAGGAGTGAAAGATACCTATATAACACAGCACAGGCGTCGCCGGCGAAAACAGAATCATTCCTATCTATTGAAAAACTTCAACCGATATAGCACAGCACAGAAATCTGTGAAAACAGAACCATTATCATCTACAGCAAAATTTCAATGAAAAAATATTCAGAAATTCAACTGGAAGTGAAAGATACCTATATAACACAGCAAAGGCGTCGCTTCTGTCGGTCAAAACAAAATCATTCCTATCTACTGCAAAATTTCAATGAAATAATATACAGCATCTAGAAGTGTATGAAACCTCTATTACACAGCACTGAATCCTGTGAAACAAGAACCTTTCCTACCTACTACAAAATTTGGAATATTATTCAGAAATTCAACAGAAATGAAAGATACACAGCACAGTAAGAAGACAAGACTACTGTAGCATGTCTGAGAGAAGCTGATGAGTCTGGCTTGATTCCGTCTAATACCGCGTAACTCGGCCCGCCCGCAGCCAGCCACTTAGCCAGCTTGGTGAAGCGATGAGCCCAGATCAATAGGGATCAAGGCCAGTCTCACTGCTTCAAACAAGGCCAAGTAGGGGATGTCATGCTCTCTGCTTCTATCTGACTATCAAATTATGGTACATGTTGGGACCTATCTTCTTGTGTTGTGTTTTGAAAGGATTTCGAGACCAAATGACATCAGAAGAAATGTCATGGATAGATAGAATGTTTAGATGTTTTAGAGCCTCTGTGCTTGTAGAGCAATGTAGGACAGACCTTAACAAATCCATTTTTGTTGAAGGGAATGGTGAGGTCTCTTCTTTGACCTCAAATTTTGAAGCGTTACAGACCCTATCTTGAATTGAGAGGATTCAAAATTTTGAATTTTAATAGAATGACTGCTCTTGCTTCCAACTGGCTGAGTGGTTTTAGGGCTTATGTTCTTGTATTGCAATTTTGCAATTTGCATCAGAAGGAATATTGTTTTCTTTGCTCCCAACTGTCTATCAAAGCACGAGACATTTCAGGACCAAAATGAGTTTCAAAATAATGATATTAGGGTATCTATTTCTAACTCTCTTATATAAAAGAGCCTACTGTTCATGATGAAATTTGGGAAGGAGATTTCAAATTCACTTTCATCAGAGGGAATGTTGTGGTCACTGTACTCACCTAATAATCAATTTCTGATGAATGGATAAGAGGCCTTTATTCCCTTGTTTTCTAGGAAACAGAGTTTATGAAGGGCATACTAAAATGTCGACGCAATTTTATGAATATATAATTCATAAACTCTGGTGTCATTCAAAAATCCCTTAATAAGAGGGAATGTCATAATCTTTGATTCTTGCTAATTTTCTATCCTGCAACATTCGCGTTATGCTCGTTTTGCTATATATATAGCAATGATGCCCTTTAAGGAAAAGCTGCAAACTGGTTCTTGGGTTTCGTTCCGCACTCACAGGGGTATTCAAATTAACAAATGAGAGTGCTTTAAGAAAATATGTCTTATGTCCTGCTGCACGCTCCTGCTGAGCTCGGAAGCAGGGTTTTTTAAAGAGTTTCATGAGAGGCATTGCTAACTAACAGTGTATGGAGTTCAAAATAGAGTTCAAAACATTTTAAATAGCATTGAGTAACCAACCATCAAACACAAGGGTTTGCAAGGTGAGGTGAGGTGAGGTGATGTGGTGTTTAACGCCGCTTTCAAGAGTACTTCACTTATATCCCGGCTGCTTGTATTATAGCAGGGAGAAAGTCTGCAACACCATTGTAGTTATGCATTGCTGTGAAACCTGCTAGCATCTGCTGGAACTAGCGAACCATGGTTGGCCC
This sequence comes from Steromphala cineraria, assembly GCA_916613615.1. Classification (NCBI taxonomy): domain Eukaryota; kingdom Metazoa; phylum Mollusca; class Gastropoda; order Trochida; family Trochidae; genus Steromphala; species Steromphala cineraria. The sequence continues at coordinate 49,109,295 of OU744733.1, forward strand.
AAGGATATCAGGGTGTAAGTTGAGGTATAAAGTGGAGACATATACGCTGATGTAGCAGGCTATTATTTCCTGATGACTTTCAAGTCATGTGCGTTTCGTTCCTACCTCTTGTGTTGTAATCTACGGAAGGGATAGGAAATTTACTTCCATCATTGAACAGTAGTCTTTGCCTCCAGTTGGCCATTTGCAGGTAATTTTTGACAACACCAAAATGGACAAGAATCAGATTCCATGGATGTTCCGTAAGAACAATGGACACTCCTTCGCCTATATCAATATTACAAACTTGACTTACCTTGAGATCATATTTTTTGTGGATGGCTAGACGAGGACTGAAGATGTTCCTCATAACCACGAGATACGTCTCCACATCGTTGACCGTCAGTCTGTACATGCCCAGGTACTGGGGTAGGAGCGTCTGTGCATGGTTCTCCACTATATACTGCAATGAAAAGACATTATGTTAATAAGGATACGCGGTATTTTAGATTAATCGGTATATTTCAATACAGGAACAACATGATACAAATCGGTTCACACTTCTTAAAATCAAATATCAAATATATCAAATATCATCATAAATTGCCAAAACACAACCAAATAAAACATGAACATGAAAGTTTTTAACAATGTGAAGATGTATTGTAAAACTAGCTCAGATATGTATACAGATCATAAACAGTGATTGAAAAATACCCTTTTCCAAAACGGCTCATGATGATCGTTCTTTAACATCATATTTAGACCAGATATCATGCAAAGTCTTGAATTTAAAAATTACAAATATATTGCAATACGTATTGTAATATGCTTTTCTATATTGCAATACCGAAAAAATATCCAAAACTCAGTTTACCTGATGGTATTGTTTTAAAACATGGTGCATCTGTTCCACTTCTTCACTGACGAGGGTTTTGATGAAGAACTTTTTGTCCCGCGACATCAGCATCCGCGCACCACTTCTGCCTGGGGAGTCTATGTTGATTGGTTGCTTTGTCAGTGAATTCTGCAACAAAACATAAATAATCAATTGGCTTGATTTAAATTTGGTTAAATACTACTAATATGGTGATTTTCCACACCTGAAGACATGCTTGAAGTCCTTCCTTCATTACTATTCTGAAGGAATGTACATTCACAGCTGCTAATTAATGCTAATTGTACTGAGTGCAACGTGGATGAAATGCCTTGCCCTGGGAAACTACACAGGAGCAGACCATATGTTTGGTGTCTCCATCTGAAAACGACCTTGGGTCTCTGGCTTGTGATGACGGCATGTCCACTACACCATTGTTCTCTATACAATGCCTACCAAATTGCTATTGTTGTTATGAATAAGCAATGAACAGATTCACAAATGACCACACTGTGTTAGCGTTGTTCCTAAAGAGGGTCTTGCTGAAATTTGATGCAGTATTGTTCCTATGTAATCAGTTGAGGGGGTCATTTTGGCCTTTTCTGAACATTAGGGACCCCTTGCAATGTTATAGGTATCTACTTCTCAAAATTGAAATGGACATTAAGTCAAAAGGGGTTGGCAAATTTCCCGAGGACCCCCTCTAGGAACAACACTGAGTATTCCTCTAATTTTGAGAGGAAGGATAGCAATATAATTGTAAGGAGTTCAATTTGAACACGATTATAAAAGTACAAACATGAAAGTATTAAACAAGATGTACACACCATGTATTCATCATCGTCAATTCCAAACCGCTCCCTCAAGTTCTTGAACACAATTGGGCAGTATTCCTTCACTTTGAAGTGACTTGGCATGTTGTCTCTGAAACAGAAGATGAAATAAATCAACCAAACCTTCTTTTATCTAAATGATTATAAATACTTTCAAATAAACATAAACTGTATTACACAGTAACTCCTGCTCAAAAGAACAGAAATATCCAAACAATTGAAATTGGTGTTGAGTGAAGCAGTGATTACCTAAGGTACACTGCCAATGTTGATCTTTCAAAGAGTGTTGTTAGTACAAATTGGTAATATGTTACTTTATAGAATTTGGGGTAGGGGGATTTTGTCCAAAGCAGAAGTCAAAAAAAGTTTTCTCTTGTGTAAATGTAGATTCTGCTTGTATTAGCAAAGCATTGGTGCAGATATTAGAGAAAAAACTTTTGTTCCTCTTTTTTGCATCCCTCAAAAACAAAATCACATGGAATTATACTCAAAAATGAAGGACTGTGGTCATTATTTTGATATAATTTTCAGGACGTAATTGCCATAATAATAATAAAGTGCATACTTATATTGCGCCTTTTCCACGTCCTAAGACATGCTCAAAGCGCTACATTATTACCCCGAAGGAGTGTACTTTCACAGCTGCTACTAAGCGCTAATCACGACCATGTAGGTCAGTACATCCATTTTTCAGGTACCCATTTTAACAGCTGGGTGGACTGAGTGCAATGTGGATGAAGTGCCTTGCCCAGGGACACAACACAGGATAAGACCCAAGTCACAAATTTTTGGTGTCTCCACCGGGAATCGAACCCAGGTCTCCGGTGTGAGAGGACAGCATGCTAACCACTACACCACTGTGCTCCACAACTGGGAATGCATGGAAACTAATAACTCACTGAAACAAAACTTTACAATATATATTTCAAATTGAAAGAATGGAGCATCCTCTTCAGGTGCCAGAACTGTTCTATAAACTTGAAAACCATGAAAATCACTTTCGATAGTAAAAACAAATAATGGTCGTCTTGTCAAAGATTGAAGAAAATACAGCGGTGGTGACATTTACTATTAATGTTGTAGAAAGGGAAGGTTTCTTTTTTTTGACACAATTTGGATAAAATAGAGTGAGTGAGTGAGTGAGTTGTTGTTTTTAGGCCGCTTTGGCAATATTAGCCATTAACGGCGTGATGAATAAAATGAAAGCCAATAGACTTTATTTTAAAGTTTTCAAAATACAGCCCATGGCCTTGCTTTTGGAAAACCCTGGCATACACGCATACAACCAATACTTCTTTTATTGGTTCATTGTACAACAATGTTCCTCAGGGTTCAACATAATCACTCTGCACTAGGACTGTCCCTTTAATGCCATTATTGCATGTCGAGTACTCAATACCGTACTCAATACACCAGCTGAACACAACCATCCCAGGCAAACCTCTTTGTTGTAAGCAGATAACACTGCTGACTTAAGACTTAGCGTGAAGCGGATCAAGGAGGTCAACTTGACCTACAGGGTCAAAGGTCAAGGCTAAGGTCATAGACTGTTACCCATGCTCATTGAGGAGGGCTTTCCTTCTTGTCAACAGGGTAATAACATAGATACAATACATGAAAATGCCCAAACCTCAAAAGTATATTTAACCGATTTGAACAGTAAGGCTCTCGGGCAGCATATTTGTTGCAATGAAACATAATTCGTTACCTGATTACAGTGATTAGAAAATAAGGAGAAGAAATAAAGGGAGAGACAAAACAAGAGTAATGACATTGTTTAAAATACAGCCAGTTTGCCAATCCTTAAACTAGCTACTTTTTACCAGGACTGGTTACATTTTGGTCAGGACTGGTAACTTTTCAACAACAAAAATTATTTTCCCCTAAGGTTTTGACCAATTAATTTTCAGGATAGGCTAGGGTTCCAATGTATGTTATACACTGCTAATTAGTGCTATTTTCATACAGACTGAAACTAGTTTACAAGTACTTGCTTTGTACATGCTTAAACAATAATTGTCAAATACTGCAGGTCAAAATCTATATGAACATTAATCAGCTAATTTCTATATTCATACAATATAACAGATGTTTATCTGAGCCGTCAAAGATGAACTACATGTGAATATGGGTTAGAATTTTACCTTATGATGATTTGAAATAACTTTTTTATAAAATAAATCTGCAATTTGCAGAGTTTGAAATGAGTATGAGTTTTAGTGAAAATGAAAATGAAAATGACTGATGAAAGATTCACACTACTTGCTTCATAAGTCATGTTGTCATACTTTGAAATTAGCACTAGCCCTGTTGCCTATGGCTAGTGAAAAAGATGCTGGGCTAGTAAAGTGCAATCATTAGCAGTCTGAAGGACTAGTTGAATTTAAAGAAAATACGATCATATCAGTGTTTTTGGCTAGTCAGAATATCTTTGGGCTAGTGCTCACAGGAAAGCACTAGTCTGAATGGCTAGTACCCCAATAGGACTAATTTCAACCCCAGTTTTATAAAAGCAAGCTGGATTTGTGCTCATATTTTCGGGAGGTAATTTGAATGATTTGTGCTTTGCTCTTGAAACTTTTTGCAAAACAGGGATGTGTACTAAAGTGAAAAGGTTGATTGCCCAAAGCAAGTTTAAAATTGTAATGCATGTTTCTTTGCATTAGTTTGACTTGTTAGACAGGTTTGAAAGTGTTTGAATTTAGTAACTGTGACATATGAATAAGATGGCCTGTATCGTGAGTGACGGTTAGATCCCTGTACTGATGAGATTGACTATCTGTCATTAGATACGCCCTCATAAAGTGTCAAATATTATGTTCACAACATCGAGATCATCGTGACATAACCACAGTGTAATGAATCACTATGCCTTTTTGGTAAATATTTTCATGAACCTTTTCATTAAACTTTCATAAAACCATTACTTTTATAATTGATCAATGGTTAATATTTCAGTATTTCTATGAATAAATTTGTTGAATAGTTGGGATTTTACGGTTCAAAATTAGCACTAGCAGGTAGCCAATGGCTAGTGAAAAGATGCTGGGCTAGTAAAATGCAATTACTGGTAGTCCGAAGGACTAGTTAGATTTTAAGTTATTTAGATAGTGTAGATGTATTTGGCTAGTTGGAATGTGGGCTAGTACTATCAGGGATGCACTAGTCCGAATGGCTAGTACAGCGATGGGATTAATTTCTACCCCTGATTTTATATAGCATTTCACTGTCAAAAAAAATGTTTTGTGCAAAGTTGCAATATTTTGTTTTAATTCATATGCCGCTACTGCTGGTCTGGAAAGTTATTAAAAGAGTAAATTTTATCGATATCATAATATACAAGTGAAGTCATTTGTTTTCAACAAAGAAGTTGTAAGTCTTCCATCTTCAACAATTATTGAAAGTAACATGTATTAAGAAAGTTGTTTAATGTAAAACCTGTTTGTCAGCTCAAAATAGTGTGTGCCATATGAATAATATCACGTTTACATCAAACTTCATTTGAATATGACTGTATTGATAGCATCACAATCATCAATAATTTGTTTAAGTGTGGTGTAATGAATAAACTTTCAAAATGAAACATGCAAAATATTCTCATAAATTGACTACCAGAACATAAAACTCAAACATTTGATATTTAGATAATGGAATCATATTTTATATTAAGCATATTTCATGAATATTTCCTCTTTCCAAATGTCGTTCAAGCCTCTACGATACAAGTAGATAAATAATTCATATCGCATTAAAGGATACAATTCATAAGCGTGCTATATTCTGCTATTTGACCTATCTGATTACAACATAGTGACACATCTGCCAAACGTCCTCAGGGATTGGGAAGGACAATTTGACAATGGACCATTTTCAGGCTTTTTAGTAATTTGCTGAATTTTTACTGGGAGCCCTTGAAACAATGCTAAACTTCAAAAGTTTAAGGGGCCATTTTCTATCTAATGTACAAAATGTCGCATGGTCTCTGTCTTTCCCAATCTCTGCATCCTGTTGATCACGTTTGATTATTGAAACTGAACTATGTATGCAACTTTCTCATGAAGACTAAACGCAGCTAATGGCTGAAATATTGCCCAAGCAGCGTAAAACAATATATCATTTTTTTATGTAATGTGTAAAAATCAAAAAGGTCCATGGCCCCTGCCTTTCCCAATCTCTGCATCCTGTTGATCATGTTTGATTATAGAAACTGAACAATGTAGGTAACTTACTCATCAAGGTTAACCGTGTGCAAGGCTTAATCACTAACTAAATTCAGCCTTGCTGCATTCTCTGTGCCAGCCCGTCAGTCTACTCAACCTTTGCTTTATAGTCCTCTCAGAAATCTCCAAAAGGTAACTGTGAAACACCGACAAAGCTCATGACAGTGGTAACTACTGAGCTAGCATGCCTTCCTTAGTCCACAACAATATAACTCCTTGTTCCTAAAATATTGCCAAAATATCTCAAAATATCCAAAACCCAAATGAAGACAGAATTTGTCACTCAACACTGAAATGTTTTTCCAAAGGCCCTTCAAGCCAAAGTTATTGTTTGTGTACATGCACTAAGATTGCAATAGTTTCCATGTGAATACCTCTGCTATATCAACACTCAACAACTGTCTATTCCAGTTATGAAATCAAATCCCTACTCATCCTGTAACATGAAGGTGAGGGTAAGGTGAGGGTAAGGTGAGGGTGAGGGTGAGGTGAGGGTGAGGGTGAGGGGTGAGGGTGAGGGGTGAGGGTGAGGTGAGGTGAGGTGAGCGTAGCTGAGGTGGGGAAATTTGGGGTTTATCGCTGCTTCTCGAGTATTTCACTTCTATCACAGCTGCTAGTATTATTGCAGGGAGAAAGCCTGCAACACTATTGTGGCTATGCATTGCAATGAAACATGTGACAACGGTTTGAACTATTCTAAGGAACCATGAGCGATACTGTGCTAAAATTCAATGTACCACTGCACCGAAACCTTCCTGCATGTAGAACAGATTTCTATTGCAGACAAAGTTGTCAAGCCCCTGGCGTGATTCGAACCTGGACCTTTTGATCCAAAGATTAATGCACTAACCACTGCTCTATCCCCTCCCTGTGACATCAAGTCACTGTTTCAAAAGTCATAATGTGCATATATGCCTACACTTCAGGAAAAACATCAATTTATTTGGATCATCTTGCGCTAAAAAATATCAAATGCTTATTGACTTTACCTTAAGTAAGTTTATCATGAGTGATACTTCTGCAAATTCGTAAAGACTTTCACATGTAGAACAGGAGATAAAAATATGTCAAAAACACATCTTTTCTTAATCAGGGTTCGAAATTAGCACTAGCCCTGTAGCCAATGGCTACTGGAAAAGATGCTGGGCTAGTAAAGTGCAATCATTGGTAGTCTGAAGGACTAGTTGAATTTAAAGAAAATATGATTATATCTGTATTTGGCTAGTCAGAATATCTTTGGGCTGGTGCTCACAGGAATTCACTAGTCCAAATGGCTAGTGCCCCGATAAGACTAATTTCGACCCCTGTTAATTATCTTCAAAACCAAAGAATAATGTGTAATTTGGTTAACTGTTTCAAAAAAATTACAAACACTATCAATGTTTCAAATCTATTATCCAGGACAATATATCGATCTGACTAGAAACAATTTCCAGGTGTTTCTAGAGCACTGTGTACATAACCCTTTGTTGTTCAGGAGCAATGTTTTCTTTGCAAACAAGAAATTAGAGTTTTAAGTTCAAAACTGCCACACGTGTTGTTCCAAAAACTAATTCTGAATCAAAGATAAACAGCAGATCAGGAACAATCAAACCACTTCAAATACAGGATCAATAATCCATTACTCAGAGGATGAAGGACTCTAGGATTTGAATTCAGTCAATTCACATAATCATATTACTCGGTAACCAAAACTGTTCCTTAAGTAAAAAGTTGATTTTAAGAAATCATCATGAAATTTTCACCCCTAAGAAACAAATCTGTTTATAAGCCTAAGAAGTCAAGGGTTAAACAAATATAGAGCCATTGGCTCTGTAGCTCATCAGGCTTCATATCTAATATTGCTGTAGAATGTGGCCAATGTGGTTTCCCTCTTACAGGCCAGATGAGTTAAAAATCTATATGATATATTGTCCTGTGAAAGTTAGATGAAACAGGGATATCAAATTTAGTAGTTAAGTGATTAAGGGAAAATAAAAGATTTGAAATAATAAACTGGTAAAGCAAATTTTTTTTTTCAAGATGAACAAAAGAATGAAGAAAATAAAGATGAATATATGGATGATAACTTTATTATTTATGATATGACAACACTACCATATAATTATTAACATGCTTGACAACATCATAGACAAAGTGTCAAAAGTCAAAGATCATAAAAAAAGCTTTCACCATTTATTGCTTGTGATTTGTTGAATATAATGACATTTTTAAACCTTTGTTTTACAAACTAGACATCTACTCTGACAAAAAAAATTTACACATTGTATATGAATCATAAGCAAAACAATATTTGATTAGTAGCGCTAGCTGAAAAATCATAGTTTGGTTGTCATTCTTCGTAAATTATAAAATCAATTAAGAAAATTGTCAGAGCTCTTTCTTGACACAAACACAACTTTCTAATGACATTAGCAAGTGAAACTCTGAATCTGAGACCAAGTGACTCTTACAGAGAAGTTTATTAGATAATATTTCCTGCTTCGTTAATCATATTCATAGTTTTGATCTGTAACATCTTATAGTGACATTCAACAGAAAAATAAAACTGAGTTAAGCTAAAACATTTTCTTAACATTAACTTATCAGGTATCTTTTGTCATAAATACAGTACATGAAAAGCCTTCAAACTTGGAACGTAAAAGCCATTGCAAACTTGCACCTTGGATGAAAAATTCACTAATTAAGATATTGAGGTTAACAATTTATACTAGAAATATGTGCATGTTATGTACTGTGATGTCCCTCGCCCTAACTTTAAAATGACTCTATGCCCAATATGTGGTAAGTTCAAATTGTTTCCATAGAAATCAGAGAAATAAAACTTAAGAATAACCAGAGTAGCAAAATGCACCACTCCACCACTAGGTCTATCCTAATACCAAAAAATATTGAACAGTTTTTGAGCTTTCTCCAAGAAACAGACCCTACTCCCAATATGCATAAAGTTCAAATTGTTTCCATGGAAACCAGAAAAATAGGATTTAAGAATAACCAAAGTAGTAAAAGGTACCATTCTTCAACTAGGTCTATCCTAGTACCAAGTCTGGTAAAAATATATTGAACCGTTTCTGAGACAGGGCCTGTAAGCGAAAGCATTTCGGAACCATGTAATAACATAATTTTGGTGGGAAACGAAAACAATATGTCTCCGGCAAAGCTTTGCGGGGACATAATATGGGAAATAAGTAAAACCCATCTTATGTTCAGAAAATAAAAAAATAAATACTCTGAAATGTTCCATTGCCAAAGATGTCTTTTCCAAACCCTGCATAATACGTTGTTAACACCCTCACAAGATCTCAAAGATACGAATTTATCCAAAAAAAGGGGAGATAACTCACTTGTTGAACATGTGGTTGTCCACTCGGATCTTGCTGAAAGCCTTGAAATCTTCGGGCATGAGCATCACTTTCAGATTGACGTGGTTCAGCTCATTCACCTACAACAAGATATCAGATTATTTGATGGGAACATGTCAGCTGAAATTGAATCTTTACATACCATAATCAATGTAGTAACAAGATCTCTGATAGCCAGGGTTCAATCTGGAACTTGAATTCCATTTATCTTGACCCTCTATATCACAGAATTTCTTTAAAGGGGCAGTAGCACGTGTTTAGGGGGAATATAAGGTGATGTCGGGAAAATGAAAAATAATGGTTCCAATTGAAAAACAATGTATTTAAACTAAATGGAGTAGTAATAATTCAAATATATAACATAAAGGTTAGCCATGCGATTCCTTTTCTTACACAAAATGAATTAAAGGTGTTCACATAAAAATGGCCGCCAATGGATTTTGTGTGAATCTTCATACTTTGTCCTTTGACTATGGATGATTGGCTTGTGTAATGACATTTTTGACACTGTCAAAATAATACATTTAGCATTAACTAACAATTATCAGTGAAAACTATAAAATATAAAATTATCAAAAAACATGCTACTGCCCCTTTAAAGGGTTTATACTTTTTCTGATGAAGGGAAATTAGTTTTGATAACATCAGAGAATAAATATGTGCAAGCTCCTTTAATACCCTGGTTGCCTTTTGTGTTCTAATTATCCTGCTACATTAGCAAATTTGTTTCCATGATATCTATCAAGATAAAAACCTTGGATCTTTAATAAGCAGCTAGTACTTGCATGCAGCAGAATCGGCAGTCAGGGAAGCAGAAAAAAAGGTTTGAGATAATTTTTTCAGGCTGTTTGAATTTTTTTTATTCAAATCGTATTTGTTATCTCAACATCATGTCCATATGTATAAATTGCTGTACTCCTATTTTCTCATATGCTTGAAAAAGGTATAAGAATCTATACCGAAACGTCGCTACATTCTACATTAAAGAAGTTGATAATCCATAAAACTCATTGTCTTCTTGATACTTCCAACTTCTAAAATGCCTCTCAAACAACTGTTTGAAATAAAGACATTTTATTGGTGAAAATACACAAGCCACTTTTTTTATAACCACCTAGTAATGATACCATTTGATACAATCCATTTTGTTTGATGGATATCAGGGTATTTGAAGGAGCTCAGAGGATTCAATTATGCTGATGCTGCAAGATGTCTTCTATTATAAATCATTTACAATGAAAACAGAACACTTTGAGTTGGGTCATATTTTGTGTTTATTTAAAAGCAACCTCCTCTATCAGGGTAGTTTTATCTGCAAGGATGCTACCAGCCCCTGATCACTATGACAGTTTTCCATAAGTTTTTCTAAAATATCAGTCAGCTAAATAACGTAAATTGACACCAAATTCAATACTTTTGATATTCAATATTTTTCACACAACATCTCTTCATCTGCAAATACAAAACAAGTATTGCACCGAAATGGAATCCAAGGTCTCGGATGGTACATAAAATGGATTAGCCATGTTGAATTTAGGTCGAGTATTCCTTTGTGAGTCACTTTATCCAATAATTCATCACTTAATGGTTTGCCTTCATTACCTTACCTTCAGCTATTGACTTCTGGGAAATCCTTGATTGAGTATACAGAGTATAGAAGTGCTCATTGATGCACTGCAGTATCTAGCTGCCAATTATTAATGGTATTGTGGAATAAATGAAACATGCACATAACTCATTTGCATTTGGGCTTTTTAAAGTATTGTCTATGCCTGGTATTGGAAACTATTTTATAAAGTATCAGAAAAGAAAAGAAACGAAAATCATTATTTCAATGATTAAAAAAAACCTTTTTTATGTATGCCAATTGGGCTTTCAAGCATTAAATATTATAAAATACTTACTTAGGACTTTTCTTATCTTGGGGACTAGCTGACCTTTTTTTTGAAACCATGCAAAATTTGTAAAAAATCAATCATAAATCTATTTCCAGATAAAGAGATTTCATCAATAAAAGGAACTTGATGATATAGATTGAAAACTTAAAGGCAGTACGACTTTGACAGTGATGAGTGTGCCAAAAATACCTATGATCATGACCCTGACCTGTTATTTTCACTGCATTCAACACTAAAAAAATATTTAGATTTTAAAAGAAGGTAAAAATGATATGATCTTTTGTGATCAAAAAAGTTCAGATGCAATCAGTGTGTTTTAACACAATATAGATTCATACAATGATATCATCAGACATCAGCAATAACTAGGCTGTGACGACACGAGTGTAAAAAGGGCAAAAGCTGGGGTCGTTCTGACCTGGTATTTTTATAAGCAACCTTGATCTAAAAAGGCAAGTAATGTGAAAGGCAGGGGTCATTGCAGTCTGTCAGACAGACCCTGAAATAATATACAAGCCTTAGCATGTCTTTAATAAGACTTCAGAGCTCAATTTATGGAAATTTCTGAAAATGACTAAATGAATGAAACTTGGTCTCCTTTTCATTTATTTGTTTATGTTTTCAAATTTCAGATTTATTGACATTACATTTCAGAGTCTAAGTGTTAGACTTGGGTCATTGGATCACTTTGTACATTCGATGAAGGAATGGCAGGAGAATAAAATTTTGACGTTTACTTTTGATATGAGATCATTGGCATGTATAAATTCTGAAAATGAGAGTCTGAAAATGGCCCATTGTCAAAAATGTCTTTCCCAATCCTTGTCAGAAGAATATAGAAAGATTTATGACAAGGAGATCCTAAATTTTGAGCCATGATTAAAATAGAGAGAAATTAGTCTAGGTTACCAACATATGACTTTGCAGTTCATGTGCAAAGCAATATCTTAATAGTGCAATAAGGAAATTGAATCATATAAATCAATTCATATAGGCGTATTAGGTGAAATATATTGTTGCAAATATATAAAAAAAAAACACCTGATCATGACTATGGTCGCAATGAAAGGTCAGTTTTATAGCTGGCATCCTTTTCATTGAAAAAACACTTGTAATCAAAACATGTCACTTGAAGATTCATTTGAAGATTGCACTTATGAAAAACCAAAATTGGATTATCAAAGAGATCATTTGATGACTGCCAAACTGCGTTAATTTCAAAATAATTCCACTTAAAGCAACCAAATAGTTATGATTGTAAAGCTTAATTACCTGAATGATATTTTTTTTAAATGATTTTTTAAAGTAAGTTATCATAATATTAATTAATTGCACCTATTATTTATCAAATCAATGTTTTCATTTATATTCATGTACCACTGACCTCAGTAACTGACGCATTTTAAATCACATTACACAAACAACTACTACAAATGTCAATTGTTTATATTAAAATAAGAACATAAAACAACAGCAGCTAAGATGCAAATTTCCGTGATGGTAAACAAAATCGACTCGTCAAGCATAACATGACAAGTAAACAATTTGACTGGCTCAAATGTAGGCGTGGTATTTTTGCCTATCGAAGGAACGTCTACCGTTCACAATGTGCCACCCTGGGGCAAAATGACATGACCGATTAGCAATTACATCGAAGATATAATACGGATTAATTAGTACTTACTGTATGATTAATCCCCCACATAAACACACTAAGCAGGGGTTCGTTTGCTCTAAACAACTTCCAGTTGAGAGCGACGGGTTTGAGCTTTTTACTCAGTCCTTTTTTAACAGATGCCATCCTGTTAGATATTGCACAGAGCCGGATTAAAGAGGAAATATATAAAATCACAAATATCCACTGCAACTGGGTTGTTATATGTCGTAGTTTCCGAACATTTTAAGGTGAATTGGCAGCTAGTGCTGCATCGAGTAACCCCAATGTAGACAATATGGCGGCCTTATCGAATTACCCATAATTCTAGATCAAAGGGAGATAATTTTCGAAACATTCGTCTGCTAGAGAGGTGCCCTTTTTAATATTTTGATCTCACGTGAAGAGTGTTGTTTTTTTACACCTTTGTCATTTTTTTTATCAATGATAAGGAATAAACATAAACTTTATATAATTAAATGTTTCTGATAATAATTTTGTAAAGCAATAGATCTAGACTCTATAAATTGACAGCTTCAAGGGGCAGTAGCTCGTTTTAGGAGAAATATAAGGCGATGTCAGGAAAATGAAAATATATGATTCCAATCAAAAGACAATGTAGGCCTATTTAAACTAAATGAAGCAGTAATAAACCAAATATGTAATGTAAAGTTTAGCCATGCGGTTCCTTTTTCTTACACAAAATGAATGAAAGGTGTTCACACATAAATGGTTGCCAATGGGAAATGTGAATCTTTATATTTAAAAAATCATCAATATTTTTCACACAAAAGGATTATCTTTAATGTTATTCAATATGTGTGTTTTTTATACATGTATATTTTAATAGATTTTATTACGACAGAAAATAAGTACATAACATAAGAAATCGCCACAAATAAACAATTCATCAAAGGAAATAACATTTCACTTAGGCCTACCTTGAACAAACAATGATACTATATACTAATCATATGGAAGAGAGGAGAAAGCAAGAAAGGACAATAGAACTATTAGGAAAGAGAACTGTCAGAATTGAAAGTTGGAAAGAATTTTTTTATGTTAATCAACAATGGTTTGGTTGGAATCAAAGCGTGTGTGTTTCTATATGACAATTTTTGTTATCTACTATATACAATTAGACTCTATATATATGTGATAATGAATTAATATGTTATAATTTAAGGCATGCCAATATATATACTATATATATTGTCATGTCTTAAAACAATAACATATTGTTTAATTCATTCTTTCATATTTGATGGTACTGGTACGGGTAAATTAAATTTATCTAAATTTTATCTATAGGAAAGGCAGATTTTATGAGTGCTTTGGGTAATATTTCTGCACTTTATGAGATCAGAATGTAAAAATTACCGTTAGGGCCTATAGAACCTCAACTGTATGACAATGGACAGCTGGGTGTACCGTGGTTAGAAATTCAGCATTGAGTACAAGAGAGATCGAAATAATCTGAACTATTTTGAAAACTTCGAGGCGTGCACAGATATTTTCTTTGCAAAACTGAGACCATGCATATTTCTCCATTGACCAACTGATGATAGAAATTAATCATGAAAATTACAATATCCCGAATTAATTATGTCCTTTTAACAAATGAACTGAAAATATCCCCCAAAATGTGTGCACATTATGAATTGTGATATTGATAGTCTGTGAGTCTGATATTGAGTTTCGATTTTTGTGTGCACTTTCATTGAGAATGAATGTAAAATCGTATTGTTCGACCCTTGTATTAAAGGGGCAGTAGCAAGTTTTAGGGGGATATAAGGTGATGTCAGGGAAATGAAAACAAATGGTTCCAATTGAAAGACAATGTATTTAAATCTTGCAGCAGTGATAAATCAAATATATAATGCTGAGTTCAGCCATGCTATTCCTTTTTCTAACACAAAATGAATTAAAGGTGTTTCACATACAATGGCCGCCAGTGGACTTTGTGTGAATCTTTATATAATTTGTTCTCTGGTTATGGATGATTGATTGGCGTAACGAGAATTTAAAAAAAAAAACCGTGGTACTGCCCCTTTAAAGGTACAGTACTATCGGTTATTTTTGTGGAAACAAAATTCATGAGCACTTCTCGTTTACACTTATATATATGATTATAACATGGTTATTTCACAATCATTTTCATATATATGTGTTACATGATATTCGATATCTTAATGGGCATTCGATTCTGAAATATTTTCCTAATTTCAAACAAATATAAGTGAAAGATTATAAAAACAATAATAATTACTTTTGCCGGTGTACGTTTTCTTCCTCATAGTTTGTCAATATAGGTTTTTATCAGCCAAAACTGGATTCCACAGGAGAAATCGCTTGTAAGAGATCAAGCGATATCGCCTAGGAGATTAGAAGATATCGTTTTGACAGTAGATTTTGAACAATGCCCTGTAAGCGTCACCTACATGACATCACAATAATTTTTCATCATGAAGTAATGACAACACAATGCTATGACGTCATACATATAATAACGTCACAATGCAATGACATCACAGCACTGAAAGGCAAATGTCCAGAGATGTTCATTTTTAATTAAAAACTTATGAAGAATGATTTTGGATGATAAATAGAATCTCACCCTAATGTCTTCTGATATCAAATATAACAACACTCGATCGTTGATAAAAGAAAAAATATCATAGGCAAGCCTTGGATACTTGTAACTTTTATCAACTCGTGTTGATATATTTTATACCAAAAGACACTTGGGGAGATTCTCTATTTTTCATATAAGGGATTCTTCTGAAGACGACAAAAACACGATACATGAACGGCATGTGTGTCAGCCAAAATATCTTAATTGCATGGGTTTAAAACATAAAAAAAATCTTTTTCAATTATTGGCCACGTGCCGTGAGCGTGAATAAATTCATAAAAACGTGCATCACTTTAAGCAGCAAAAACCGAAATTCTAACTCATCGTTAACCATATTATTATATTTATTTGGAAAAGGGTCTACCTTGTTATATAGTAAGTTTACTAGTACTAGTACTTACTAGTATAACTGGCATAACTGTGGAAAAACCCATTCTGATATTATTTTCTTAATTGAAAAGCATGCATACATTAATTGTAGCCACTTTTACCTTATTATCAGAAAATTTTAATTTGTTTTATCTGTTTGTCTTAAAAGTACAGTTATATTGTTTTATATGCTCGATACATTTTTGAAAAGAGGCTGAAGAAATATCCAACAAGCGCCAATTATTTAATTCAAAGATTTGTAAACTTTTAAAGTGATGTGAACTCTATTTTTCATATCATCAGGTTTTTAAATTGAATGGTACTTATCAGAATCAAGTACAATCATCATATGTGTTTCTGTTCACATATGATAAATATTAAATATACATCTTGAAAACAGCATTGAAACACTACATTTTCAAATTCATGACGTCATACTGTGGTAATGTTAGGATATCGTTTCACTAAATTGACAATTCTCTGCGTAAAACGTAGATTAAGTTACTTATTTCCTCAAAGAATTAAATTCTTTGATAACATTTTAAAAAAGTACGTATGGGTGTTGCAATGATTTTTCTCGCCGTATATGATATGAACCGTCCGCATTTCACGGCATGAACAGCAAATTGACTTACTTTCATGGATAAGCACTTCTTTGGGATAAATCAGAATCGATAAAACCTCAGTTATCTATTTCGGGTACAGGGGATTGAGCACTTGAAATATCAACATATATATTTTGCGAATCATTTAGATGCAAAAAAACCCCAAAAAACTGAAGCACTTGGATTTGTATAAAACCTAATTTAATAGATAATCACCAATCTAAACCTCCATCTGGCAAATCAGGATAGCCGTTAGTGTGTGTAGTTTCACCTGTCAGAGGTATACTGTTAAGATCAAACCCCGTTTGTAATGTGGGATCATTTGTTCTTCTTGCCTTGACTTGCTGCTACTTTAATCTACAATCGTAGATTGTCCTACCCACACCTTTAAATCAACATGAAATATCGTGTATTGTAATCCACATTTTCTAACTGCATGTTGTCTTGTAAACATTCATTCGCAATGATGTCGTTGATTGATGTGGTTTCAGGGATCGTTTCAACGTTAATTCTGAGACATTGACATGTCATGTTTGGACAGAAATAGCAAGAAATCTGGTTGGAATTATTTGATGAAACTTCATAATCATATTCTATGATAACAAGAAGTTCAAACAAAATCATAACAAAGTCTGATATATTGACTTTCGATTTTTGTGAAAAACACATATTCAATTGAACACTTGCCCATTGAGAATGGGTAAAAAAGTGCGTATAGTTCGACACTTGTCAGGGACAGTGCTATCGGATATTATTTGTGGAAACAAATCTCAAGACTACATCCCTGGTTATATCACATGCATATTTCAAAATCATTTCCATACTTGTGACAGAAACATTTAGTCGTCTTGATCTAACAATTTGACAAAAGAATAGAATGCATCACTGCGTCCTCTTGAATTTCGTTTCCACATAAAACCAATAGGTCTGTCCCTTTAAATACCGTCATGTGGAATCGTGTACTGCCCTACCATTGCCTTTGAACTACTCTAATTTAGAATCGTATATTGTCCTACTCGATGTTTATTTAACTACCGTAATGTAGAATCGTGTGCAACTTTCCCTTGTCTTTCAGTATCGTAATGTTGAATCGTGTGTGACTTTCACAACCGTAATGTAGAATCGTGTGTGACTTTCCTTTGTCTTTGAGTACCGTAATGTAGAATCGTGTGTGACTTTCACAACCGTAATGTAGAATCGTGTGCGACTTTCCCTTGTCTTTCAGTACGGTCACTTGAATCGTGTGTAACTTTCCCTTGTTTTTTCACTACTGTAATGTAGAATCGTGTGTGACTTTCCCTTGTCTTTCACTATCGTAATGTAGAATCGTGTCACGTTAACTTTCCCTTGTCTTTCACTACTGTAATGTGGAATCGTGTGTAACTTTCCCTTGTCTTTCACTGCCGTAGTGTAGAATCGTGTGTAACTTTCCCTTGTCTTTCACTACCGTCATGTAGAATCGTTTGTGACTTTCCCTTGTCTTTCAGTACGGTCACTTGAATCGTGTGTAACTTTCCCTTGTCTTTAACTACTGTTATGTAGAATCGTGTGTAACTTTCCTTTGTCTTTCACTACCGTCATGTTAAATCGTGTGTAACTTTCCCTTGTCTTTAACTACCGTAATGTAGAATCGTGTGTAACTTTCCCTTGTCTTTAACTACCGTAATGTAGAATCGTGTGTAACTTTCCTTTGTCTTTCACTGCCGTCATGTAGAATCGTGTGTGACTTTCCCTTGTCTTTAACTACTGTAATGTAGAATCGTGTGGAACTTTCCTTTGTCTCTCATTACCGTCATGTCGAATCGTGTGTGACTTTCATTACCGTAACGTAGAATCGTACGCGACTTTCCCTTGCTTTTCACTACCTTAATGTAGAATCTTGTGTGACTTTCCCTTGTCTGTCCCTTGTAGAATCGTGTGTGACTTTCTCTTGTTTTTAACTACCTTAATGTAGAATCGTGTGTAACTTTCCCTTGTCTTTCACTTCTGTCATTTAAAATCATTTGTTCAAAAGTTGCCGTTAATAACTGTCATGTTGAAAATTTTCAATCTTACTTAAACTACTTGTATATGTAGAATCTAAAACTGTTCTTCTGTACTTAGTCTGTCAGCCAGACCCTTAAATTAAATAAAAGCCTAAGCAAGTCTTTAATAAGGCTTGAGAGCTCAATTTTAGGAAAATGAAGAAATCTCAGTCTCCTTTTCATTATATTTATTCATTTTTTCAAATTTCAGTTTTATTGAAAAAAATCATTTCAAAGTCTAATTGTTAGACTACTCTGTACTGTACTGAAGTTGTTAGCTGGACAGGACTGACGCAACCTCTCACTGTATCTCGCTAGACTCAGTTTGGGAGTAAAGTGGGTTTCATTGAGGCTAGGTTTACTTACACTGTATTTTAATCAAGCTAGACTCGCCGAGACAAGCCTTTACTACACCTAGCTAGACTCAATATGAGAGTATAGCGAGTTTCATTGAGGCTAGGTTTACTTACACTGTATTTTAATCAAGCTAGACTTGCCGAGACAAGCCCTTACTACACCTAGCTAGACTCAATATGGGAGTATAGCGAGTATTATTGAGGCTAGGTTTACTTAGACAGATTAAATTACAGCATAACAATAACAACAATCAGGGAATCAATTGTAAAACACTTTATTATATGAAACCATGTATAAGATAAAATGCAAGCATACAAAGAAAGCAGCAAGAGCGGTATCATCACAGAGTAAAGCAGTGAAAATCAGATCAGCATACAGCCTGATGAAATAAACGATTTGTTCCCTCTAATATTAAAGCAGTTTCCATTTTCTGCCTAGCAAAAAGACATAATCCCTTGTTGTCCCTTGTTGGTACAGAAATTAATTTTTATTGATAGTCAACTTCTTCATTGCAAATTATATTTGTGTTTTTATATATAGACTTACATAATTTTAAGGTCAGGTAAATCTCATTAAAATTATATCATCAATACTTTGTTACCTAGTTAAGTGTAATCAAGCTCTTATTTAAATGAGATTGATAAAGACTTGTCATAGTTGCTCATAAAAGTGCCCTTTTGGACAAGGTAATAAATAACTCATAGTTTGCATTGACTTTCTCTAGGGTCAAAAGAGGAAGAGATTATCATAGTTTAGTAAGAAAGGGAAGAACACATTTTCTGACATTACCGTAATTTCTCTAT
This sequence comes from Steromphala cineraria, assembly GCA_916613615.1. Taxonomy (NCBI): domain Eukaryota; kingdom Metazoa; phylum Mollusca; class Gastropoda; order Trochida; family Trochidae; genus Steromphala; species Steromphala cineraria. The sequence continues at coordinate 49,128,911 of OU744733.1, forward strand.
TAATTTGTCATCACCAATTATTCGACAACATATTTTTCTGAGGTGTGACTTCAAATCACCTCTAAAATTTAAATATAGCATCAAAAGTTGATGCTCCTATGATTCAACCATTGCTTGAAGTAATTGCTTAATTTGCTAAAAAAGTAATAAATTGCAAAACTTAATTTTCTCTTCCGCAGTAATCTATTTGAAATATGATATTATGATAATATTTCCTTTATCATGTCGTCATCTATAATAACTTTCCATTTAAAACACAGATGTTCTTGATGTCAATCTAATATTTCGGTCATAGAGCCAAATGGGCCACCAAAAGTGACGAATATTTCAACCATAGACCTTTTGTGTAAATCTTTGCAATTTTAGGGTCAAATTAATAAGAGAAATTATAAGGGAAATTACAGTAAAGTGAATTTTAAACATTAAAAAAACAATTGATCAAATCCCTTCATATGAGCTATAAAAGCAGCAATACAGAATACATTAGACACTCTAATTGTGTTACAATCATCAAAACACTGCTAATGTGTTATTGAAAAATGGTAGAAAAAGATAATTGCAAAAATTACTTTGCTAATATTGCATATGATCCAAACTGAAAATAATGGATATTTTATAACCATATGATATTGATACATTTGTAAGTTAGTTAAAAAGATACATTCTTTACCAAATTTAATATTTACTAAGATATGTATACAACATGAACCAACCAAAATATGAATATGATAACAAAAACACTGTTACAAGTTTATTTTCAAAACATAACCAGAGTTACAAGTTTTATATGTGCAGTCTTGATATGAAATAGTATGATCATGTGACTAATAAATTCAAAGTCACATTAAAACGAACCTGATACACTATAACATTGATGATTGATATATGACCAAAATTAACTTGTAAATTTCAGATATTGAAAAAGACCAAAAAATGGACAAACTTGCTTATTGCAGAAGAATCATTTGTTGTAAATACAATAAAATCAATATGTGGAATCAAAATATATAGTTTTGAGTATGAAATCCTTTAACAATTATAAGAAAGGCATTTACATGTTCTAGTCTTATTTGGAGAATTTTAAGAAAAAACAAGGAGATCAGTCAACCACTGAACATGAAATTAAATTTAAAAATTAATTTTCAGAATGAAATATCCCAGTTTTTTTAGGCATTCAATATGATATATTTCAAATATTGAGAATTGGACTCGAAATTACTCGAAGAAAATGACAATGGAAGGTGATTTATTAATAAATTTAGTTTGATAAACACATTTAAAAATAAATAGATAATCCTTTATGAAAAATATTTCATGGAAAATATCAATACAAGTCAATGTTACAGATCAATACATTATAGTGATAGAACCTTTGATATAATTGTTAGATTAAATCGTTGAATAAAATCAACTTGAGTCAAAAGACATTTGTAATAGATATGACTACATAATCATTACGTTCAAAAGTAATACAGGTTTTCATTTCATGAAATCATGAACAAATTAATTCATGTTTGTACACTCAACCAAAAAGATAAGGACTGTCTTAAAGAGTAACTCTGAGTTATTGGGAGTCACACATGCCAAACTTTACCAATAGTGTCATGTGATCGAGAAGTATCGAGTTGAAGGAAAGTATTTTTTTAAAAGATAATCAATGTCGTTGACGTTGTGTCAACAGCAAAGTTTGAAGTCGCAATTATGATAAGAAACCAATTAATTATGTGCGTCAATCAGTCAAACGTAATTTTAGAACTTTATCTCAAGCAGTAAGAATTACAGTTACGTGTTGACAAGGTTTTATAACTTGTAAATTAGTTAATGGACTTGTGAATTTGTCTTCCACGAATATATAAGACTGTTTAAAATTTTCATTGAAAACAAGAATTTCTCATATAATTGCCATTTGGAGAATGAAAATGTGAGATTTTGTAATTCATATCATGAAATATGCCAATTATGTTAATATCAAAGCAAAACAATATGATGAAAATCACAGAGTCGTTCTTTATGCAACCTTTTTTTAACTATAAAATATCTCCATTAGGGTGGTCCTTAATTATTTTGTTTGAGTATACAAATCAATGTGTACATTTGTACAAAAAATTTTATCATAATATACAAATATGAGGATAAGTGCATGCAAAATATGGATATGAACACAAATATTAAATATACTTTTGAAAGTGTAGATTATGAGTAATTATTGAATATAATCGAATTTAAGTTAATGAGAAACAATTGCTGATGATAAAATTATTAGTCATAATATATATTTATTCTACAATAAATTATTTCATAAACTATAATGTCATGAATAGTGATGATAATGTTTTTTTGAAAGATTAACAAGAGTAATTTCTTATATTCTGATATCCTGTACTTCATTAATCAGTGTACAGAAGAAAAAAGATGAAATTATCAATAACTTATCAAGTTAATAATACTCAAATTCCCATAAAACTGAAATATTTTCTTTATGACAGATCTCATAACTGTTGGACATTTTATCTGTATTACAATGTCATGTCAATGTCTCTAAGATCTCTAAATATTACACTTCAAACTATAAAGGCAAAAGTTTTAGAAGGCAAAATTGTAAAAAGGCATAAGTGCATATTGGGGAAGCGGACGTATAAGGCATTGGTAAGGTTGAAAATATTTTGATGTGAGGAAATTTTCAAAAGGCAGTTGACGTGAAATAATTTTTTCAAAAATAATTTATCTTTTCATACCAATCTATTTTTCAAATCTCAAAATTAATTCCTTCATTAACAATGTTCATATGAAAGAAACATATTCAAAAATCAATTTAAAGGATAATGAAATAAAATATTGAAATTGGAATATGAAAATTTCCAGCCCATTGACAATGAACCAACATTGTTTGAAATAAAGCAAAAGAGCGCTCCATGCTAAAAAAGGCCATAGTGAAAAAAAAGGCACCAGGAGAATATGTCTGAGAATCTTAGAATCAGGACTTGCTATGACAATATTTTTAACATGGTGAGTACAGTCAACACCTTATAAAATTTAAGGCCCTTTTAAGCTTCAAAACCAAAATATAAGGCTTAATTGTCACTGAATAACAGGGTATTTATTAAAGTGATAAGGCCTCTGCACAGCTTCGTAATAAACTTGTGGCACTGTTCAGGAGATGGGATTTAGTGACATACAAAATCAACTAATGAAACCTGAATGTTTAAGTTGTTATCTTCACAGAGGTCGACACAAGTATATTTAAAAATGCAAGTGAACTTATTTCAAAGTATGAAAAAACATTTTCGCTAAATATATGGCCTTTTCAAAGCAGTGCTTGATTTAAGGCCTTTTTAAGGCAGTACTTCAAATTCCAGGCCTTTTTCAGTACAATGTTTAATCAAAAGACCATTTAGCGCTGCTAGAATATTTCAGAGATAAACTGAATGTTAGGGCAGAACAATATCTCAAACATTACATATCATATCTTCAAATCTGAACTTGCATATTTCAAAAGGACAAGTGAGTAAGTTATTGATTTACGTTGTTTGGGCAATATTTCAGCCATTAGCCATGTTCAAAAGGAAGAATTAGGGGGCATTCTTTCTAAGGTAAGGCATATTGGCGTGACATAAAACAAAGGCATTAGGAGGTATTGGAGGGTTATAACTTAATCATTGTTGGATTGCATGGGTTAGTCAAGTTTGGGACGTAAGTTTTGCAAGGCATTTGTGTGGCAATCATAAAAGCTTTGCATTTGGATTTTCTATTTCATCATACATCCGCAGAGCTACTGAGAAAACATAAGAACAAATCTTCAATCAAGGATGACCAACACAATTTACTGGAGGTTTAAAGGGGCAGTAGCACGTTTTCTTGAAAATTTTATATTTTCAATTTTTCACTGATAACTGTACGTTGATGCTAATGTATTATTTAGATAGTGCCAAAAATCTCATCACACACACCATATCAATAATCAGAGAAAAAATTATATTTATTCACATAAAGTCCATTGGCAGCCATTTTTGTGTGAATACCTTTAATTCATTTTGTGGAAGAAAAAGGAATCCCACAGTTGAACTTTACATTATATATTTGCTTTATGACTGCTTCATTTAGTTTAAATATATTATCTTTCAATTAAAACCATTTAATTAAATTTTCATGACATAAGCTTATATTACCCTTAAAAACATGCTACTGCCCCTTTAAAAGACATTGTATGTTTCAAAAATACACACCCTCAAAGTTTATAATTGTTACAGATTTTTTATCAGACAATATAGAACTACAATATAGGTCTGGATTTCGTAACTTGAAATGTGTAACTTTTTTTTTAACAGACTGTTACATAAATCAACATCAACTAACAAATGTTGCAGAGATCTCCGTAAATTCAAAATGATGAAATAAACAAAAGTCCTGGACAGAAATACTGCTGACAGATATGTTCAAATTAAGTGTGAATTTGTCCACAAAAAAAAAAAAAAAAAAATGTGAATTTGTCAATATTCATTTCAAGGGAAAAACTAAAAACATGTACTGAACGTAATCCCACATGAAAAATTAATGAAAATATATCATTACTTTATATATACAAATAACTCTACAACATTTTCAAAGAGTAAGGGAGTTAGGTAGTAAGTTTGATCAAACACGGTATCAACAAGTAAAACTCAACAAGATTTGAATGGATATGTACAAAACTGGCATCAATTATATCAAACACCAATCAAAGGGACAATCTGGCAAGGGTTGTAAATCAATTAACAATATTTACAATCCGTCATAACACTCTGGCAAAAAAAAAATCCAAATTTTTTAAACATATAAACACTATTAAACTGGCAGGAATTTTAATAACAAATAGTAATGGGTATCTGAAGCAACTGGATTGACTGGTTCTTAAACTTTATATAAAAATAAAATTCAGAAATACATAACAAAAATGTTAACATTTCTGTACTTGGTCTTTGTAACCAAAATCAAAATAACAACTTTTCACCCAAAATTATTAAGGTTCAAATTGAATGTTATTTAACTAGATCAGATCAGTTGTTTTATACTTAGATATATTCAGGGTTATAGTTTACCACAAACCAAAAACCACTAAAATGAATATGAGATATTGATTCAACTCTCGCAATGAGAAGAGTAAAGTAAATCAAGCATACCGTAAATCCTTGAATATTGCCTGCCTTGAATAACAGTTGGTTTATGTATACACATGTTAACAAATCTTTGAAATTCTCGCTTTTCTTAGTATTTCCAATTAAATGCATAGTCATGACTTGCTCATCCTTGATAACCCAGCGCTTTCGTTCCGATAAATCTACACTACAAGCCCTGGAAAACTTAACGGGGTTTTACCTCAAACTCAATTACCTCCCTGTGCAATGCCTCAGCTAAACGCTTGCTTTTTAACAAACAATGGGATCACTTCTTAAACCGGTTTTCTATCTCTTACTATGCCTTTCTTTTGTCTTTTCTTTCATCCTTTCGATCCCTTTCTCCAATATCTGTCTCCTCTTTTTTGGATGGCACCATCCACGTGTTAAATTGCTGAAAAATTGCTGACAACACCTTAAACCCCAACTCACTCACATACGTGATGTCGCGAACGGTCAAGTTGTTTATGCACTTGGTGTCTGCGTTTTGTTTCTGATTGGATAACATGTACGTAAAGCGAGGTAATTGACTTTGAGATAAACCCCCGTAAAGTCTTCCAGGGCTTGTAGTGTAGATTTATCGGAACTAAAGCGCTGGATTATCGAGGATGTGACATGCTAAACCCTTGGTAAAAGTCACAATCGTAATATCCTCAAAAATTAATTCCGAATGATGAGGAGTTAAATTAAATTATTAAAAACAAACATTGACATAAAACGGTTCTGAAATAATAATCGCCTGATAATTGTCTGTCTTGAATAAATGCAGGGTCAAATGTTGCTTGAAATTAATAATCGCAGGGCGATTCTTCAAGGATTTACGGTAATTACAAATACTAATCCTTGAGGGTGAATATCCGATTTCTAATAGGTATGGTGCAATTCATCTATCTCAGGGACATTTACTAGAAAAATGTATGATAAAATTAGCAAATAACTTCATATTATTCTAAACTTCTCCACCAATGAATGTGACTAAAGGGAGATAACTCCATCAAGGTAACCGACATGAGCACCACAAATAATCATTAAGCACTTTTTGTTGTATTTGACTTCTGTTTTAAACATTTTGTAGACTTTAATCATCAAACTACACAGTACTACAGTCTAAGATGCTAACCTTTACACTCTATACAATCAACAAACAAAATGTTCTCGGAGGTGATCTTTTCTTGTGATCTTTAAACAACTGCTAAACTCTACGTTAATTCTTTTCTACTTTCGTTCAAAGATGTTTCAATAAAATAAAAAATGAGCTTGTTTTTAATTTTTTTCCTAGGAAAGACCTTTAATTAGCATTTTGTTAGGACCCAGTAATTAATGTCTGTAAAAAACACACCTGGGCTAAAGGCGAAAAAACTTGCGTGGGTATGACGTGATAAACAGTCTGTCATCTGACATCACAAAAAGGGCGAGTGACTGTTCACTGTTTTTTTGCCAGATAGATCTAAGTTGCCCATCAAAAGTGGAATTAAAAAATGGCTTTAATTACCAAACTGAACATAATTGAGTAGGGACCTTTGATGCACTATAAAATATTTCAATCAGACATTCATATATTCCAAAGATAATAGTAAAATATGTTCGTGATTATGTAAAGTTTTGGTAATGAAAATTTTTATAAATTCAGACAAAGATTAAATATTTATATGATAAAATATAAAGAACAGATATTTCATATATTGCCTCGATGATTCACCTATCAAATGGCATTGTTAGAATTTTAAAAAATATAGAATAATGAATCCATCATAGTTTCTTGCTGTGATATCTCTGCCAGACATCAAGGTTTGAATGTGAGTCCATTTACAAGTTAATTAACAGTAATTTATGCTTACATACAATTTGTACATTTTAAGTAAGATATACACATATATACAATAGACAAGAGCATATAGTAAAACTTAGATAAAATATATATCTTGTGTCTCAACAGTATCAATTAAATGCTCAAATTTAAATTCAAACCAACAGTACGACCAGAGACTGTTGGAATTAAGGAAATCATCAACATTAAATTATTTGCAAAGTTTCAAATGGACCTGTCATTTCATGTATCAATTGTCAATTATTGATCATATAATTTTCAATATTTAATTGAAAAACTGGGCAAAACCGTTAACGAAGAGCCAACATAAGAAATACTGATCATATTTGAATCCGAGCAGATGTGAAAAATAGATCTATTACTTCACTAACTCTTTGCGTAGAAGTTTTTGCAACAATACATATTTAATTTGGAATAATGTAGGCTTTTGCATAATCATATAATCTGTGAATTTAAAGTGAGTTCTTGTTATTAAATAACCTGTCCATATTCTTTGGAAAACTTAGCAAATTCTGACTTGTTAACTTTGATATGCTTGCAGAATTAAAAACCTAGCACTTGCAAGGTAAAATGTGTAGCACTGTTGTGAAATTGTGTAGTGTGTTAACATGTAGTTGTTAGTGCTCTACAAAACAATGATTTGCCATTTAACATAAATGACAAATTCTCAACTCAAGCGAAACTGCCGTGAGTGTTCAATTTGAGTGTTGAATAAATCAATGCTCCAACACCCTTCTGATTGGCTATTTGACAGGATTAACAATAAGTCAATGAACTGAATTTGGGGAGTGTTCGCTAGAAACTAAGAAACCTATTTCAGTATACTCTCGCTTTCTACATTACAATTTCTATTTGTTAGTACCAGCTGCAAGTCCAGAAATTTGACAAGCGCCGGGGTTGACATATTTAAAGTGACAGTCCTATTGGGGTATTTTTTGTTGAAAAAAATTCTTTCTTGTTTATACTCATATATGATTATTGCATGATTATTTCACGCTTATTTTCGTATATTGTTGTTGGGATATCATTTTAGTCATCTAGATTTAACAATTTGACAAAAAATAGAATAAATCACTGCATGCTCTTGACTTTCGCTTCCACGAAAAATAGGTCGTTAGGACTGCCCCTTTAACACCCCAGACTACACCCCCTTCCCATACCCTTCCTTTCCCCTTGAAACCAAAAGTACAGTTTGAACCTAGTTTCTGCCCGTCTGCCATTTGCTGGTTTCTTTCAGATGGGGCTTGTTGGAGAAGAGATCAGCAAGCCCGTTTGCTTAAAACTATTTGATATGCTAATTCTCTTCACATTGCAGGGCTTGTCAAACTTAAACGAGGGCTGATTGTTTTGTCAGACCACAAATCCTGAAAAATATTTCGAACACTGGTTTCATCTATGGATATATTGGCACTGGTCACTGTTAGGTGTCTCCTCCCAGAAGCTGTCTCAAGATGTCGGCCACATGAGCGCTATATCATTTCCTTCCTTCTTGAAGGTTGGACCTCCGTTCAGGGCTGTCGCTCTGATGTGAACATTTCTGCGTTTGTCTCCGAGAGAGCATGATACATTCTTCGTAACGTTGACCTTCAACTCCTTCTTAAAAGACCTGAAACATAATTTAGAAGATGATAAACAGTTCTAAATAGTTATATATTTGTAGCAGGAAAAAAACCCCAATATTTCCATGTCCATGCAGGGTTTGAACCCGGGACCTTCGGTTTGAGAGTCCTACACTCTACCTATTCGGCCAAATAGATATTCCTCCAGCCGAAGCCAGTAGAAATGCCTATGACCTAGCCCTGTCACATATTCATACAAAAAATATAGTTTTAACCCAACTCAATATTGAATATTAGGGTATTGAATTGATCTGGTAAATCTAAATTATTTTTTGTGCTTATTTTGTACACAGATCTTGTAACTCTATTGAGATTAGTCTATTTAAGCTGGGACAAGTCTCATGAAGTAGAGACAATTTTACCTCCTCCAGAAAGAAGAAAGAGCTCCCACTATCTCCCCGACCCTCTCTTCCTCCATACTAGACTGCAGACACAGCACCAGGTCGTTACCTCCTGTCAGGTGTAGTACAACCAGCTGGTCTCTCTCCGGGGATACCGTCATACCCGTCACCTGTACAGATAGATATAATATATACTAGACTGTAGACACAGCACCAGGTCGTTACCTCCTGTCAGGTGTAGTACAACCAGCTGGTCTCTCTCCGGGGATACCGTCATACCCGTCACCTGTAGAGATAGATATGATATATACTAGACTGCAGACACAGCACCAGGTCGTTACCTCCCGTCAGGTGTAGCACAACCAGCTGGTCTCTCTCCGGGGATACCGTCATACCTGTCACCTGTAGAGATAGATATGATATATACTAGACTGCAGACACAGCACCAGGTCGTTACCTCCCGTCAGGTGTAGCACAACCAGCTGGTCTCTCTCCGGGGATACCGTCATACCTGTCACCTGTACAGATAGATATGATATAAAATATATAGTGATGATATATAAAAAGGTGGGGGAGAAAGTCTGCAACAGCATTTTGACTATGCGCTGCGGTGAACCTGCAAGCATCTGTGCACAACATAATATAACTGAGGTTACAAATTTTTGGTGCCACCAGGATTCAAACCCAACCAGTTGGTGTGAGAGGCAAGCATTCTAACCTCTAAATCACATGATCCTCGTGTATGAAAAACAAGTTTTTTCTCACCTCGTTCAGAGGAATTCCTTTCTTCATTGGTTTAAACTTCTTCTTGGGGTCCAGTTTGTAGATGTACTTGTCTGTGATCACTACTCCTCGGTCAGCCGTCTTGTTGAACTTGTTGGCCTGAAGGACAAATCAATATTTCGTACGGTTTACAGCAATTTAAATACATAGGAATTTCTAAAATGTACAATTGAAGTTCAAAATAAACAAGTATTTGTCACAAAGGTGACAAGATCCCCCGCCGCAAATTGATGTTAACAACAAGAAGCGGGACGGACGTACGGACGGACGTACGGAGCGGAATACTATGTCCCACGTGAAGACTCAAGGTTAATGGGTTCATGAGATATGGCGCTAACAACATTTTCAAAACTGGTCAAAGTCTCGCTGTGACCTTGAAAATGAGGTCAAGGTCACCGAAATCTTTTCAGGTCTGCGTATTCCCCAGATGAAGACTGGTACCAAGTTTGAAGATTCTAGGTTGAGCGGTTCATTAGAAATCGCGCTAACAACATTTTCAAAACTGGTCAAGGTCTCGCCGTGACCTTGAAAATGAGGTCAAGGTCACCGAAAACTTTTCAGGTCTGCGTATTTCCCAGATGAAGACTGGTACCAAGTTTGAAGATTCTAGGTTGAGCGGTTCATTAGATATCGCACTAACAAGAAGCGGGACGGACGGACAGACGTACGGATGTACGGAGCTGAATACTATATCCCTCGCTTCGCACTAAACGCGCGGTGGGGGATAACAAGAAGACATGGTCATCAACCTACCCGGCCATTTTAGTTTTCAATTAAAGCTCCTACCATTTTACTATATGGGCCATAACTCTGTAATATGTTACTGCATAAATCTCAATAGAGGCCAAAAACACGCAACAAACATAATTGCATGGTTATGATTTTTAAACTCTATCAAGATATTAATGCTTTAAAGACACACAGCAAATCTGGTTATTCTGTCACAAATAGTTTCTGAGAAAAATTGTCTCCTTAGATGACACGAACAAACAGAGTAAAAAAACACAGAACAAGGGCGAACCATGGGTGTTACTACTCTGAAATTCAGTGTAGCATTGCACCCAAACCTGACTGCGTATAGAACAGTTCTCTACTGCAGACAAAGTTGCCGAGCCCCTGGCAGATTCGAACCATGGAACTCCTGATCCGAAGCCGAACGCGCTAACCACTGCGTTATCTCGCCCCTGATATATTGCAATGCAGAAATGAGGAACGAAACCCATCCTTAGCTTGGATGCTTCACACTGAATGGAAACCAACCTTCTTGACAAACGATGAGAAGAGGATGCGAGTGTAGTGGTCCTGCGACTTGAGGTGGCTCATCTGGCTCACGAAGTCGTGCGTAGACGGGTTGTCCTTCGTCTGAAACATAGACATAATTACACTGTCATTCTTGGGATCATCATACGTGCAACAGTACAACTTTTTGTACTTTTTTCCGGATGACATGTATTAACATTTTTTTATTAAATATATTCATGTATACTGAGTTAATTACTATTACAGATATGCATGTATATTTTAGTTGGTTACTATATTTGTCTTAGGTAATGCTTGATTCATTTAAAAGGCGTCACGTGTCTGACGTACACTGGGTCTACAACAAGTTGGAGTGTATCGGTGTTTGCACAGGAAGTAGTTAGCAGTTAGCTTCAATAAACATCTTATTTGTGTGAAACGAATCTTTTTTAATTTAAAAAAAAATTGTTTATAAGACATCAACTTTCGTTTAATGTGTTGTATTTAATGATTTATGTTGCCTCCCCTGTTGCTTACCGACGATAGGTAGTTGTTCTCCCACTTCCTCTTGAGACCGTAGTCTGGCCTTTGACCTCTCAGGGCATCAGCCGCCGCACACTTGAGGCGTAGGGCAGGTCGTTCATCCTTAGGGACATTTCGTAGAATCATGTTCGCCCTCCATCTAAATAATTCATGTCACATTTAGGCATTATTTTGCTTTTAATTTGCCATCCAGATAACATTTTTGTATAAAATTATGTTATTGTTCAGGTAACGATTACTAGGTAACAGGTAACCAACCTGTTGTGAACTCTCCGCAGCATCTGGACAAGACCCTCTAACACTGATGGTGGCTTCGGCCACTGTACGTTCTTGCCGTAATCTCGAGAGTTGCGGACATTCCTGTGGAACAGAATAACATGTAATACGAATAAGTAACCTGCGGTCTGTTGCAGGTGAAAGATATGTAAAATAAACAGTGCGTATGATATCTGTTGAGGTTGATATACTGGTTGGATGAAAATATTTATTATGTGATCGTATTTTTCCGGCAATCTGATTGGGCAAGAGCTGGTTACATGACAGTCAATGATATTGACCTGACCTCCGTGACCCCGAGTCTGACCAAAAGTGATATTGACTTGAGTTACTAAAATTGTTTCATGACGTCATGCGATTGTTAATGTGACGTCATTCTTGTCAACGATCGAAATGCTGCTCATGGGTGTAGTTTTCTATTCGTTTTTTATTTTTAACCGAGACATAATAAAATAATTATGGAATGGTGATGAGGTCAATACTTGTTTTTATAGACCTGAGGAAAACAATATCAACCTCGGACTTCGTCCTCGGTCAATATTGTTTCCTCGGGTCTATAAAAACAGGTATGGACCTGATCACCAGTTCAATAATATCATATAGCAAAGACCTACCTGAAGCGTTCTACAAGCCCCATAACATAGGACCTCATCTTGTATTTACGGAACCGCGCCATGATCAGATAGATCGCTTTCATTCGCTTGGCCTTTCTCCGAGCTAGACCCCCTCGTGCATGCTGCAACAATGAGTAAAAGTATATATATATGTTTATTCAAACATATGTGGATAAATGTGTATTCAAACACAGTATTTAAGACATATTTAAAAAGTGGCTAGTGCTAATTTGTCAATTTATCAAAAAGAATTGATATTAAGAAGCAAACAACTAATTAAATACTTTCAGATTTTGCTTTCAGAAATCAAATGTTCGTATGTATTTTTAAATGACTGAAAATATTACAGAACTATCACATGAAAGCATGAGACCCATGTTTTTGGGAGTCACAAATAGCAATCTAAATTGTGTCTCTTTAAGGAAAATATAAATTTTGTCATTTGATAGAGATAAACTTGACAAAATCATCTTAATGCTAATTAGTTAATTAAGGGGATAATATAAAAGAGTAAGTTATCTATGTAAATGGTGTGTGATTTGATTTTGGCAGACACATAAATATATTCATTAAAAACAAAGAATTGTCATGAATTTGGAATTATTAGATGAATATATGCTATAAATTTATGCTATAAATAAAAATATATGCATAGATCAATATCATAACGATTGGTGTTATGACACGTATAAAAGCCCAAAAAAATCATAGTTGAGCTGCAAATTTACAAGAAATACGAACCCGTTGCAGGAACATAACAATGCTTGGTATACGAGCGTCTCGGTGTTCCTCAAGAGCAAACAGAGTCTGCGGAGAACGGATGAAAATCTTTGAGCGTCCATATTTGGTGTCGTCCTCGTAACCCATTTCTCGAATAATTGACTTTACTCCATCAAAATCCGAGCCTCTAAAATTTGGCCAAGTACTTTTTGTGATGCACTTGTATCTGAAATACAGACAGATCTAAATACAAAATTGTAAAGTGACATACTGTCACATATTGCAACAAACATAGCAATACTACTAGGAGTGAAAGGGTTTACTACTTCAGTAGTTGAACTGCGGTATTTTACGTTCAGTTCCGTGCACCTTACATAAACATGAATTTTCAGTTTGTACCGCATTTTTAATGTCAAAAATATCCTTTTAATAACTTAAAAAAACAATAATATTGATTCAAAAAGTTAATATTGAAATTTTTTCATTTATTATCAATAAAGACTTCAAGTTTTAAAGTGGTATCGATATATGTCACCATTTTCCTGGAAGTAAACATTCAAAACGATTTAGTCTCTTCTTTATCACTCTCAACTTAAGTGTTGAAATGATGCGACTTTTCGAGATCATTCCGAACCGAAAATGTACCGAACGGAGGGTCCTGTACTGCAGTACGCACCAAACCGAAGCTCAAGTGTACTGTTTCACCCATAAATACTACAATGGCAGTGCCAAAACATTGTAAGGCCATATTTTATTACAAATCATGGTTACAGCCAAAACAAAATGAATTTTAGTAATTTTCAAGGACATTTTACCATTTTTCAAGTACACATATTCACAGGTTAAGTAACAACACTTTCGGTTTCAATGCCGCCATTTTCCAAACTGCAGCATTGAGACATCGAAATTTTCTGAATGCAATTGATCGTGAGAACTGGAAATTACCAATTTTGTTGGAATGATAGGGAGCTCACAGACTGGTTTTGTTTCATTCGTTCTATATCAATTTAGCGGTTAGCAGAACCATGATACCTTCATGTTTTAGATTGTGATCAATGTCACAGTAAATTCCAGTACATTTTTGAAAATTTCAAGGACTTTTTCAGGACATTTAGCAAGCATTTTAAATTCAGGTACCTCAAGTATCAAAAGAGAATTCAAGTACTTTTGTCTGTGCAAACCATGTAAACACCATCAGTTGTCCGGCATGCAATCAGATAACACAATGTGATATATAGAGGATATTATATGAGTGTCCATGACAGACTATGTTTACGACACGAGTGCCTAAATATTAGTATTTCCTGAGCAAGAGTGAGGTATATAGAGGATATTATATGAGTGTCCATGACATACTATGTTTACGACACGAGTGGCTAAATATTAGTATTTCCCGAGTGAGAGCGAGGGATATACTGATATTTAGGCACGAGTGTCGTAAACATAGTATGTCGTGGGCACGAATATAATATTCTGTTTATAACCGTTGTCCCAAAATTACAGAAAATATTCAAAAATTACTTCTCAGCATAGGCGGAATAGCCGCCGGCAGCCCGTAGAGATTGTGACGTCATAGGTGAAGCGTGACGTCAAAGCATTGTTTATTACGTGACGTCACAATGCAAAAGTGATATTTTGCTCTAGGGCAACATATGAAAAATATGAACCTGGATATGACTGCCCTCGTAGGTAATAAATACTGATATTTAGGCACGAGTGTCGGAAACATAGTATGTCATGGGCACGAATATAATATTCTGTTTATTACCGAAATCCCAAATTTAACGAAAATACTCAAAAACTTCATCTCAGTATAGGCGGACTAGCCACCGCCTACCCGTATAGATTGTGACGTCATAGGTGAACCGTGACGTCACAATGAAAAAGTGATATTTTGCCCTAGGGCAACATATGAAAAATATGAACCTCGGTATGACTGCCCTCGTAGGTAATAAAGCTTTTTACATCAACAACATCTTCATCTTTTATTTTATATTACTATTCCTATTTCATCTCCTATTACTATTTCATGATCTCACCTCTGCAGGAAGCGAGTGTACCCCATCCTGGTGGCGAAACCGGCCCGCCTCACTCTGACGTTCTCCATGAGTCCCAGGTACATGACCTGGTGCTTGGTTCGAGTCTCGTCAAACACGACCGGTGACTTGATCTCATTCGGCTTGATACAGCGCACATAGTGTGGCTCCTGCGGTAAGAGTGAAATCAGTGAGTGAATGAGTTGTTGTTTATTGGCAATATTTCAGCCATTAGTGATGTGAGTAAGGATTGATTGAATCAGTCAGATTAAAATCAACTGCTTCGAGGAAAAAGAGTGTAAACATAATATCTCTATTGAGGTTCCAAGCACACCCAGCCCGGCTTTCTCTCGTTCACAGTATGAAGGCACTCCGATTACCCACATGTTCTCACCCAGCCCGGCTTTCTCTCATTCACAGTATGAAGGCACCCCGATTACCCACATGTTCTCACCCAGCCCGGCTTTCTCTCATTCACAGTATGAAGGCACCCCGATTACCCACATGTTCTCACCCAGCCCGGCTTTCTCTCGTTCACAGTATGAAGGCACCCCGATTACCCACATGTTCTCACCCAGCCCGGCTTTCTCTCATTCACAGTATGAAGGCACCCCGATTACCCACATGTTATCACCCAGCCCGGCTTTCTCTCGTTCACAGTATGAAGGCACCCCTATTACCCACATGTTCTCACCCAGCCCGGCTTTCTCTCGTTCACAGTATGAAGGCACCCCGATTACCCACATGTTCTCACCCAGCCCGGCTTTCTCTCATTCACAGTATGAAGGCACCCCGATTACCCACATGTTCTCATCCAGCCCGGCTTTCTCTCATTCACAGTATGAAGGCACCCCGATTACCCACATGTTATCACCCAGCTCGGCTTTCTCTCGTTCACAGTATGAAGGCACCTCGATTACCCACATGTTCTCACCCAGCCCGGCTTTCTCTCGTTCGCAGTATGAAGGCACCCCGATTACCCACATGTTCTCACCCAGCTCGGCTTTCTCTCATTCACAGTATGAAGGCACCCCGATTACCCACATGTTCTCACCCAGCCCGGCTTTCTCTCATTCACAGTATGAAGGCACCCCGATTACCCACATGTTCTCACCCAGCCCGGCTTTCTCTCGTTCACAGTATGAAGGCACCCCGATTACCCACATGTTCTCACCCAGCCCGGCTTTCTCTCGTTCACAGTATGAAGGCACCCCGATTACCCACATGTTCTCACCCAGCCCGGCTTTCTCTCGTTCACAGTATGAAGGCACCCCGATTACCCACATGTTATCACCCAGCCCGGCTTTCTCTCGTTCACAGTATGAAGGCACCCCGATTACCCACATGTTCTCACCCAGCCCGGCTTTCTCTCGTTCACAGTATAAAGGCACCCCGATTACCCACATGTTCTCACCCAGCCCGGCTTTCTCTCATTCACAGTATGAAGGCACCCCGATTACCCACATGTTCTCACCCAGCCCGGCTTTCTCTCATTCACAGTATGAAGGCACCCCGATTACCCACATGTTCTCACCCAGCTCGGCTTTCTCTCGTTCACAGTATGAAGGCACCCCGATTACCCACATGTTATCACCCAGCCCGGCTTTCTCTCGTTCGCAGTATGAAGGCACCCCGATTACCCACATGTTCTCACCCAGCCCGGCTTTCTCTCGTTCGCAGTATGAAGGCACCCCGATTACCCACATGTTCTCACCCAGCCCGGCTTTCTCTCATTCACAGTATGAAGGCACCCTGATTACCCACATGTTCTCACCCAGCCCGGCTTTCTCTCGTTCACAGTATGAAGGCACCCCGATTACCCACATGTTCTCATGTAAGCTCATCTAGCCAATCATAAGGACGGCGGCAAAAGATTTCAATATCAGAGCCAGGGGCACGTAACTCATGTGAAATAAAACTTTTACATGATCACTGTCATATTTTTTGAAAGGGACGATGTGATTGGTCAGCTTGTGAAAAGAGTTTTTTTGGCGCTAAACTGGTTTTGAACAAGTGCCTAGCTTGGGTGCTTTAAGACCGTGTGGAGAGGAAAGCTCTGATACATATTTTTTATTTCGTTTCCCTAGAAAAACACGGTTGATTTTAATTAGATAGTGAGTGAATACTGTAGCAAGTGTATAGCCGTCATGGACAAATGTTTCAGCGTTGGCAAGGATAATGGTAGGAGTTCCCGTGATTCAACCCGACATCAAACGTCAACAAGTGACAGTTTGGTCATCAATTAAATCATGACTAAGGTCGACATCTATGTTTTTCATGAAAGCTGATCATGAAAGCTGATCATCAAAGCTAGACAACAAGCTCTTTTCAAGGAACTAGATTTAAATATGAACATGAATTACCAGGAGAAAATGCTTTATAACATAAAATAACATGGTATTATTAAGATTTCCCTTTCTTCTGTACCAAGTAATTAAGGACATGACTTAAATAATGATTTCAGAAATGAGATTGACAGCCTTAGAAAAGAAACATTTAAGTTAATGCCAATATAAGTGACATAGGCAGTGTATCCAATCATGTTCAACATTTTAATATTTTTCCCTGTTAACGGTGGCTGGGTCAAAAATGAAGATATCAGCCCATATCTAGACAACAGAAAAACCTGTAAAAAACCTTTTTACACTTCAGTTACTGCATGAGTAAGTGAGTTATTATTTTACGTCGCTTGGGCAATATTTCAGCCATTAGTGGCGTGTGTTACTGACTGGTTTTGTGTTTCTACCAAACTAATAAAGCTAACAATATTGTGATATCATATAAAGTTAAGATAAGTCACCTTTGAAGCTAGTTTCTGCACCAGAGAAATGATGGAGTTCTTGAAGCTTGTCCCTGCAGTGATGGGTCGCTTGGTGGTCTGTGAGCACAATAGGGTTAATAGAAAGATTACTTACTAAACAGGATTTGCATTTGAAAAGCAAAGAAAGAAGCAAAATTATTGATGTCATTTCAAAACTGAACTTGTGAAATAAAAATACCTTTGTCTTGTTGTTTTTATTGAATATAAATAAAAAGTTTGAATAGAAATAGAAAGTATTATATATATAAAAAAAACATTCATACATTGTTCACGTAATGTTCATCCTGCTACATCAGCGTATTTGTCTCCGCTAATGCTACAACCTATCCCCTGATATCCTCCTATAGTCTTCTGTCGTGGGGATAGGTTGTAGCATTAGTGGAGACATACCGTATTTCCTCTAATAAGCGCCGGGTCTCCAATAAGCGCCAGGCCTCTTATAAGCGCCGGGTCTCTAATAAGCGCCGGGTCCAAACCATTTAAATAATGTCCCTTAGTAAACATTTTACAGATATTCATTGTAAAATACTGTCTAACACAAACTTCAATTTTCTATAAAAGAAATAAGCGCCGGGTCTCCAATAAGCGCCGGGTCTCGAATAAGCGCCAGGCCTCTAATAAGCGCCAGGAGGGTAGGGGGTGTTGAAAAAATAAGCGCCCGGGCGCTAATTAGAGGAAATACGGTATACGCTGATGTAGCAGGATGCGTAATGTTAGATTTCAGTAATAGAAGTCTGTGAAAGCCCTTGAAGAGGGCTGCCCTTTAAAACAAAATTTCTTGATTTTGATTGATATGAAGACTTGCACATAAGGGCTGAAACATCCCACCACCCAAAGTTGAAACCATATAACTTAAGGTGAGATTTCCTTGCATTATGTCGAGGGGGGCTGATAAACCCATCACCACATGTACGTACCTCTGTCACAGATACTTTTCCTTCCGGCCACATTGCTTTCAGAAGTTCATTTTTGCTGGAATAGCAAGGCAAATTCAATATTTGATCATATAATGTTCATATGACAAGGTAGTTTCACATTAAATTTCCTTCTTCAGGCTGAGTACCTTGCCATATTTGACCTACAACCTCGGAGTAAAGCATTATGGCCCAAAAATAAATCAACAAATATTTCTGGTCCTTGCATGCAGGCAAAAATGATGGCACAGATTTTTTTTTAAATTTCCAAATATTTTTTTATCATTGGATATGAAAATAATTCAACACAATTTGACAAAATAAATTAGAATAAACTTTGGATCACTGTATTGGAAGCCTACACGAACAGAAACTATTAAATTATTTATAAGACTTCAAGTTTCAATGTTTTTTTCTGGGCCTGGGGAATATATTTCCATTTTCCCCTTGTCAACATCAGAAAAAAAAGGTTTGATGCGGGGGGTTTGAACAGAAACCAGAAACAAATTCCTCTTTTTTTCTAGGTCTAATGGTATTTGTAGAAATAAGTTAAATGTTCTACATATTATATTTTAGAAAACGATTACAAAGTTCTCATGAGTGTCTAGGCATTTTTACATCTGGAGTAGAAGAAAATAGGTGTTACGACAGATGGTCAGACAGCTGCCATGCCATAAGCACACAGAGCCTTTAAAGTGGCCGATCTATCAATGTTCATTTTAATTTTTTAAATGTTTACAACATAGTAAAAATAAACTTAATGTTTTGACAGATTAAATGCATATTTACAAATTATCATTTATGGATACAACTAATCAAAAATACTTTATGATGGCGTAGCAAGGCTTCTCACACTCATAGTGCCTTTGAAAGGCTTTACCTCTTGTTGTTGTCATTTTTGACAGAGTGTGTTCTCTTCTTTATCGAGTATTCAAATGTAAATCAATAATACTACTATCAAAAGTACCAACTCGATTGTGTTAAAATCATGTACCTATACCATACATGCCCTAATTTGGATGTCCCCTTAAATTTTGTTTCCACAAAATATACCCCCAGAGGATTGTCCCTCTTAGGCTAGATTAGATAATATTAAAGCAATGTAGTATTTGTTCACTATGGAAAGTATCTTTAACTAGAAATATGTGCATGTGATGCACTGTGCAACTTTTAATCAGAAAATGACCCTACCCGCAATGTGTACAAAGTTCAAATTGTTTCCATGAAAACCAGAAAAAAAAATTCAGAATAACCATAACCAGAATAATTCAGTAGCAAAAGGCACTACTCCTCTTCTAGATCCTACTTCATACAAAGTTATCAAGTTAAAAAAATAGTTTTTGAGCTATAGCTTGGAAACGGACCCTACCCCTATATGCACTAAGTTCAAGCTGTTTCCACGGAAACCATCCCCCCAAAAAAATCAGAATAAGCAAAATAGCAAAAGGCACCAGTCCAGCACTAGATCTAACCACAAACCAAGTTTTGTAAAAAAAATATTGATTATTATTTTAGATATGGCCTCGAAACTAAAGCTTTTCTGAACCATGGAACCACGTAGGGAACTAAAAAATATTGATTATTTTTTTAGATATGGCCCCGAAACTAAAGCTTTTCTGAACCATGGAACCATGTAGGGAACTAAAAACATTATGTCTCCCCCAAAGCTTAAAAACTGATAGACAATACCTGTTGTACAAGAGCCTCTTGAAGTCCTGGAAGAGTGTATCCTTGTTCTTGTCGATAAAACCTTCCACGGAGTACGTCACGTCACCTGCGTAGTGTTTGATGCGGAAGTCTCGGTCGTGTTCGAGGGTCTTGTCAGCTGGAGCAAGCTGGTCAGAGGGTGAATAATAATTACAAACTTACTTATACATACATAAGTAAAATTGATCTTCCTGAAATGATTATTATTGTTCTGGTAGTTTGTTTTAAAATCATGATTAATAATTAAATTATTTATTAGCAGCAATTTTCCCATATGAATCCAGTAAATGATATGCCATAAATGCTAAAATATCACCAGATACTAAATCTTCATTTTTAGTATATTTTTCAATTCATATCAATGATTTTTATTTAGGATTTTTCTTTGGCAAGCTGGAGCAAACTTGATGAAATGATATTCAAAACTTGGTATTTTGGTGCATTTTTGACATGGTTTGCTTTGAACCATTTTCAGATCATAAGCTTTTACTGGTTGTATTCAGACCATATGGAGAGAGACTAGAAAGGAGTTTATACCATGATAGAAACAGTAGTCAGGTGATCTTTCTTTCAGTGGAACATATCAAGTTTAATGAAATTCTTCAAGGGCATTTTGAAGTTTGGTAGTAATACAAGACAATGATATGGATGTCAACTTCTTTATTTATTTCACACGACATTTCTGGGCTAGTTCTTGCCCCTTCTTCAGGTGAGTGAGAAGGGGCAAGAACTAGCCCAGAAACGTTGTGTGAAATAAATAAAGAAGTTGACATCCATATCAGTGTCTTGCATATCAAGTTTACTCAGACGTTACCACCAAATTAAGCTACTTACAGATCTGCACGTAAATCGGTCGTTGTGGTTCAGTTTTTGGGACATGGCTGTTAGGTACATCTGAAAATCAAAATATCAGGTATTTTCGTGATTCTTTGTCATCATAAAAATGGATAAATTATGTACAGTTATATATAAAAATCATGTATGCGCGTTGAGTATTCTGTATTTTATCACCTGGGAATAAAGACTTTTTTTGGATGGCTGTGGAAACGTAACCATAAGACGCATCGTAAGTATTTTATATATCTTTTATTATTGCAAGTTGAGAAATAAAGATTTTACAAGGCCTTAATAAGACAGTCTTTAGCGTGTTATAAAATCGTTCAAACAAATTGATTTTATCAAAAGTTGTATCATTAAATATAATCATTTAAATTCACAAAACAAAATTGAGTAAATGATTACCATGTTGGACCCATTAATAAATTCCAGAATATAACTGCATCAAAAGGTAATAGACTAATCTAAACTATATTTATTTAAGTTGCCATGGAAATCTTTTGTTCACCTTATCGGTAACCTTGCCAACACTGAGGCAGGCCTCATCCAAGATGGCCAGGACTCCCTTGTGTGGTTGTTCAACAAGGTCGCAGATCACTTTGTTGTTGAAGTAGTCAACCTAAAAATAGTTCAATTTATTAGGTCAAAGGTCATCATGTTTGAGAGGCATTTTAGAAGTTGGAAATATCAAGGAGACAAGGAGTTAATTGAAATCGGTATAAGGATCTATACCATAACGTTGCTACATTCTCCATAAACTCCTTGTCTTCTTGAACCTGGTAAATCAAACATACAAGATACCATTGGGAACAGAGTTGCATGAAAATCTCATAAATCAATACCTTACTTAGCCAAAATAATTGTCGGGATTCTTTAATACTATTACTCAATTTTTAAAATTTATAATTTGCAAGTCAAATAATGAAAACTATCAAATTATTCAAAATAATACATGAATTGTTGGTGCAACCATATTTGGAAAGTGCAACCAAAGTAACCTATAAGTTTTATCTGGTGTAAGCAACACTTAATCGAACACTGCAATGTTTCCCTTCCATATTGTGGAGGGGGACAATAGGCATGTATCATGAAGGGGAGGTAACTCACGTGTTGCCACTCGATGCCCTCGCGCATATATTCTTCCTGCTCCTGCTTCAGGACGAGCTCGATAAACAATTGTTGCAGCTTCTCATTGCAGTAGTTGATGCAGAACTGCTCGAAACTGGAGCAGAGAATGTTCCATTTTGAAAATATCCTTCACATTCATTAAACAGCTAGGGTTAACAATTTCACAAATCACACAGATTTAAATTTTGCTACAGTACTCAACAGTTTTGCCTACAAGATGTTTACCTCTTATATCTGAGAAAGATCATTTTGTTTATTTTGTTATAAAAAATACCTGTATATACATAATAATATCATTGTGCTTATTTCTATTTCTTAAATTATTTCTTAAACCTTTCGTTGTGCGCTTATTCCAATTTCTTTAACAAAAAAACTGTTTCCAAGACTGTTCTATTACGCCAAGATCCTGGGGTTCCGGCAGATTGCCCTAGCGGCAAAAAGTTGTAACTTGAAATATCTCCCTTATTTGCAGCCAGTGAAAACACCTTTAGGATATCCACGACTTCGGGAATTCTCAACAGTCGGAGAGTGACTTGCAAAAGCATCATACCTTTAGGTTTATTTTTCATTCACAGTGTGAGAGGGAAACAAAATTGAAAATCAGATATAGAGTTTTTCATTAGAAACATACTGTTTTATAATTGTGTAAATTGTTCTTTGTTTTATGATAAATTTCATTTTAATAATTTACCAAATAAAAACTAATGAGAAGGTAAAAAGTAATGTTTTGTAGAGGAAGAGTTATCTCCCCTGGATGCCGAACCACACGGGAGTATCCAAACTTTGTGAATGACCACTTTTGAAACGGCGTCGCTGATTGCACAACTAACTTTGATTGCCTCCAATCAGATTTCTATCTTTCTATCCCAGGTATTAGCCGTAATAGAATAGAGGCTAACTCGGGTATGACTGAGCTGCCTCTGTGGGGAGAGAATGCTAATACACCATCTTTCTAAGCAAACCCTTAAACGCCAGTTTCTTAACTGTCAGTTTCATGCCTTTCTGCAGACCCTTGAATTTTCTTAGCTTGCTCTCTAGCAATGGTCCAATCAGAAAGTAACTGGAGGTTGCTAACAATTGCCTGTAGGGGTGCTGATATCAGCACCGAAAATTCAAGTGTCTGCAGCAAGGCATAAAACTAACAGTTCGGAAACTGGTATTTAAGGCTTTGAGTAGGAAGATGCTAATAGACCTTAAACCGACCTGTTGTTGTCGAATATTTCAAAGCCGTAGATATCCAGTACACCGATGACAGTGCCCTTGCTGGTGTATCTCACACCGCCCGACTTCGGGTCAATGGCCTGGTTGATGCGGCCAACGATCCATGTGAACATTCGGTCGTAGATCGCCTGCAAGTATAAAACAACTTCAGAAACTCTGCATTGGTGATTGAATCCGAATTCTTTCAAACATGGTCATAGTTGATGAAATATTGCCTATAACTATTCTTTACAAACAGTGCATTTGTAGGATTTACCTTCGCAAAGGCGTCACTAGCGTAGTAGCATTCTGACTGTGTAAATAGAGTTTACCTTTGCGAAGACATCTCCAGCATTATAGTTCCCCGACTGTGTAAGTAGCGTTCATAATAATTATAGGCATTTCTAGAGAAGTAGCACTCGGATTATATGAGTAGTTTACCTTAGCGAAGGCATCTCTAGCGTAGTAGCACTCGGATAATATGAGTAGTTTACCTTAGCGAAGGCATCTCTAGCTTAGTAGCACTCGGATAATATGAGTAGTTTACCTTAGCGAAGGCATCTCTAGCGTAGTAGCACTCGGATAATATGAGTAGTTTACCTTAGCGAAGGCATCTCTAGCTTAGTAGCACTCGGATTATATGAGTAGTTTACCTTAGCAAAGGCATCTCTAGTGTAGTAGGACTCGTCCTGTGTAAGTAGCATTTACCTTAGCGAAGGCATCTCTAGCATAGTAGCACTCTGTGTGAGTAGCATTTACCTTAGCGAAGGCATCTCTTGCATAGTAGCACTCGTCCTGTGTAAGTGGCATTTACCTTAGCGAAGGCGTCTCTAGCATAGTAGCACTCTGTGTGAGTAGCATTTACCTTAGCGAAGGCATCTCTAGCATAGTAGCACTCTGTGTGAGTAGCATTTACCTTAGCGAAGGCATCTCTTGCATAGTAGCACTCGTCCTGTGTAAGTGGCATTTACCTTAGCAAAGGCATCTCTAGCGTAATAGCACTCGGACTGTGTGAGCCCCTTCTCCACCACATTCCCCCCGGCGGCGAGAGTGCGGGTACACATGGCCTTCTCCAGACTCTCTTGTGGGACCTCCAGAAGACTGGCAATGGTTCTCGTCTCGCCGTGGTTCCTCACGTGATCCTTCTCCTCATCTGCCTCAAACTCTACATTTCCCTGGAGAGGTATACAGAACAATAAGATATCACTTTTTGTGTAGATGGTATTGTATATAATACTATTGCATAGCTGTAGGAATGCTTTTGATTTTGAAAAGATTTTTTTGGAAAAGCTTTTGAAATTGGAGGGGGGTGGATTTTTTGGGGGGCAAGGGGAGGTGTAATGAGGGGATGTTCATATGTATTTGCGGGGCAAGATTCCTGATTTGTAAAGTGCTGTATGCTGGGCTATTACCTCGATTTTGAGGTCCAAAAGGCTTTCTTGTCTGTAATAACATGAGCTTCAGCTCGATTATGTTTCATAACACCGATTTCATTGTCTAAAAAATTGCGGCTTGTAGAAATCTAGGCGGAAAGTGCCGAGACCCAGGTCTTATGCCTATTTATTGTTATAAAAAAGTAGTAGAAGTAGAACCAGAAGTCTTTGGAACTGAACTTGGCAGCCCACTCATAACTTTGTCAAATTTCTACTTTTGTAAAATAACAGTTAAAATAATTTTGGTATTGTGCAAAAAATAAAAATTTTCAGCAGTGCACAGGGAAGTTTAAATTTTCTGTCCCATTTTTCCGACTCACCAGATGAAGGACAGCAGCTACAATACTCCACAGCGTCTCTACATGAGCAAAAGCAAATCCTGTTGCCTTCATGGCGTCCATCACGGACCGGAAGTCTTTCTTGTCATTGATAGAATCCACCTGAAATAAGGAAACAGTTACATCTCTGCTACATCATTCGAAAACAATGTCCTAAATTATTTAAGCAACAAACACTAAATTAAGGAACATCGGCGAGCATGGGTGGTACTGCGCTGAAATTCAGTATAGCATTGCACCCAAACCTGACTGCGTGTAGAACAGTTCTCTACTGCAGACAAAGTTGCCAAGCCTATAAGACATGTTAGGAGCAGGGATGTAAGTATCGTCTTGAAAGCATGCTTTCAAAATCAGTGACATACTGTATGAGACTTACCCCAAGACAGATTGAAGCAGGGACATAAGTATCGTCTTGAAAGCATGCTCTCGGAATGAAGCGACATTGTGCGAGATTTTCCCCAAGACAGATAAAAAGCTGGGACGCTAGTATCAATCTGCGGAGCCCTATCCCACAATGCACCTACCCGTGTATCCCCGCCCTGTCTGATGAAGTGATACTCCGCAGGGTTCCTCGTCAAACTGAGTTTCCTCAGCTGGTCCTCCTGAGCTCCTGACAGCAACTACAACAGAATAACCCTGTCATGAGTTTCTATATCACATGTGACAAATTCTCAGTTCAAATGCAGACAGAGATATCTTTAAAGACTTGTAAATGCTTATTCAACAGAATTGACAGAAGCAGACGAAGGATATTGGTTGTGGTGTGTTGCCCCCTCACAGAGTTTTACATAATTGAATCACTGGCTTCCTGCAACTAAATATTATGCATCTACAACTATGCTCATTACCCACCTGAAGAAGGGGCAAGAACTAGCCCAGAAACATCGTGTGAAATAAATAAAGATGTTG
Source organism: Steromphala cineraria (assembly GCA_916613615.1). Lineage (NCBI taxonomy): Eukaryota > Metazoa > Mollusca > Gastropoda > Trochida > Trochidae > Steromphala > Steromphala cineraria. The sequence continues at coordinate 49,155,347 of OU744733.1, forward strand.
ACATCCATATCATTGTTTTGTATTACTACCCAACTTCTAAATGCCCTTGGAAGAAGTTCAATTCTGTCACTCTCTTTATCACTAATCCTGTCAATCTTACAAACTGACATTTACAACAAGCCACCATTTTCACTTGTTTCTGAGTCAAACTCCTTTGAAGAGTGAACCAAGGGAGGTAACTCACCTGATAGAAGGAGTGAAAGTTCCTCTCTCCTTCCTGCTGATAGACAACTCGACTCTGGAATCAATATCATAATCTTTATTCACAATCACAACAAAGAAACTCTTATTACTTTTTGTTTAATAGGTTTAAAAATTGTAATTCTTTAATCAACAAACAACTCGACTCTGGAATAAAAATAACAATCTCATTATCAAAAATCTCAACCAAGAAACTTGTTCAATTTATTACTTTTTGTCTAAAAAGTTTAAAAATTGTAATTATTTAATCAACAAAGGGTCATGTAATTTCCTGAATATAATGTCTTCAATATCCCTCTTTTTTTATAGATATAAACTTTTTCAAATACAACAAGCAGCTGACATGGTCGAGCTATATCCCCCGCAAATTGCGCAATATGTATAGGTTTTCCTTTTCATACTGCCGATTAATTTTTGTCGCACAAATTAACACAAATTTTCCAGGATATGAAAGAAACTGTTCTAATAAAAAAACTAAATCATACCAACTTTATTTTCACTGTTGGGCATAATTGGACTTAACTGACAAAATTAAAATCAAACAAATGAATTTATGTATTATGTATTTGGATCTTGAAGATCAATTTGATCATAATTAAACAAGCATATTTAAAAAAAAAAAAAAAAAATTTTAAATTTTAATTTCTAATTTTTTTCCATTTATTGAGTTACAGGCATACAATATCAGCAAACAGTTCGATACAGTTCATTTAAACAAATATAGTGTACAACTTCACAGATAATATCTTTCTAACTTAACAGTAAGTGTAACGTTGACCAAATTTAACAAAATTTTGCTCAGTACAATTTGATAAGTTGATACATTTGGTGATATCATAGTATTTAATAATTTCTTGTTTAATAAAATCAATATGAGGCACAAAATTTCCGTGAGCACATTTGAATATGCACTGTTTTATCAGGAGGATGATTACATTTACAGGATTATTGTTAACACCTTTAAATCCAAATAATACGTTTTCACAAGAAAAATATATAATTACTTCTACAGATTTAAGCCATTGTTCATTAACTGACCAAATTGGTTTTACATGTTCACATTTCCAAAAGAGGTGCTCTACAGTTTCTAGCTCTTTTTTACACAAGGAGCAAAGAGGTGAATCTTTGTATTTTATTCTATATAGTATTTTTAAAATTGTTCTTCATGACACACCAACATATGATTTTGTATCTCAATAACAAATTTGATCAAAAATGTGATGATTAGTTTAGTTGTAACCGATTTCCAACAGAGTCATTTTTGGCCAAAAAAGGCAAAATTTTATAAAAATATTTCCAAAATTGTTCTTCATGACACACCTTCATATGATTATGTATCTCCATATCAAATTTGATCAATATGTGATGATTATATAATTTGTTTAGAAGTTATGAGCCGGACAGGATTTGTAACAGTTTTCCAGCAGAGTCCTCATTTTTTGCCAAAAAAGGCAAAATTTTAAGAAAATATTTCCAAAGTTGTTCTTCATGACACACCTTCATATGATTAGGTATCTCCATATCAAATGTTATCAATATGTGATGATTAGTTTAGAAGTTATGAGCCGGACAGGATTTGTAACAGTTTTCCAGCAGAGTCCTCATTTTTTGCAAAAGAAGGCAAAATTTTATAAAAATATTTCCAAAATTGTTCTTCATGACACACCTTCATATGATTATGTATCTCCATATCAAATTTGATCAATATGTGATGATTAGTTTAGAAGTTATGAGCCGGACAGGATTTGTAACAGTTTTCCAACAGAGTCCTCATTTTTTGCCAATAAAGGCAAAATGTTATAAAATATTTTCAAAATTGTTCTTCATGACACACCTTCAGATGATTATGTATCTCCATATCAAATTTTATCAATATGTGATGATTAGTTTAGAAGTTGTGAGCCGGACAGGATTTGTAACAGTTTTCCAACAGAGTCCTCATTTTTTGCCAATAAAGGCAAAATTTTATAAAATATTTTCAAAATTGTTCTTCATGACACACCTTCATATGATTATGTATCTCCATATCAAATTTTATCAATATGTGATGATTAGTTTAGAAGTTGTGAGCCGGACGGGACTTGTAACAGATTTCTTACAAAATTTACCACTTTTTGTCCAAAATCCTAATATTTTATTTAGATTTTCAGAAAATTGTTTCTCATGACACATTATTACATGTTTCTTCATGTCCATAACAAATTTGAATTGAAATGGTTGATTAGTTAGAAAGTTATGAGCCGGACACAAAGTGTAACGGACGGACGGACGGACGGACGGACGGACGGACGGACGGTACCCATTTTAATACCCCCCGCAACTTCGTTGTTGCGGGGGATAATAAAAACAAACATCTTGTCTTGTGATAGAGAATATGCAAATTAAAACAATTTTTGTGGGGGAAGGTTGAAGGAAGTCAGCAAGACAACAACATAGCTGTATTAAAATACAATGTCACCTGAAACTTTTTCGGTAAAAAAAGATAATTGCAGAAATTGATTAACAAATTATGCAACATTTTTTGTTAGGCTCAGCGAATCCATTTCCCAACTTCAAATGAATGACAAGTGGTTGGATAGTGCTTGATATTTGATGATCTTTTCTACCCCTACCACACTACTGTAATTTTCAGGTTGAGTAACAAGATGTTTGACTCTCTTTATATATGTGTCACAATATGTGACATAAACTATTAAAGGCAATCCGTTTGGTTGAAAATCGGTTACGTGACAGTTGGGTCTAAACATGTATTGATCTCACCACCTATCCATAATTGTATTATATTAATTGGAATTTTTTTTAAAAAAAGGTCTACTGCTCCCTTATCTTGTAACCATCTATATGTCGAAGAATATGTTTTGGAACGAATCAATGATTAGATTTAAAAGGATAGGTAAAGGGTTAATCATTCATGCCCTTCAGCAGATACTTAATGTGTCCCCTGACCTGCTGATTGTTATTCCATAGGTAAAGGGTTCATTAGGTTTGTTATTACCCATTTGGTTGAAAATAAGTGGTGGAATATTTTCAATAGTGCTAGTGCAAATATCACTTTTGCCTAGCAACAATTGTAGTAGCATCACTGTATCCGGTTGTCGCAAGGGAAGCGTCTTGTTTCTTGGATATTTCCAAGATGGTAAAATGTCAAAGAATCAGTAATAAAGAAATTATTACCTGAGGAAGTGTGTCATATAATTTTTACGTACGAGTGTGAATTTTTTAATTACCAGAGCGAGATGAGAATCTCTATTTATTTACCTTCTCCAGTAGGTAGTTGTTGATATGACCTCCCACGGGGTCCCCCTTGAAGTCAAAGTTGATGTCCATGTACTTGCCAAATCTACTGGAGTTGTCGTTTCGGTTTGTCTTTGCATTTCCAAAGGCTTCAAGGATGTTGTTGGATTTAATGAGAACATCTTTAACCCTGAAAGATAATTAATTTACATGATAAAGAAATTAGGTACATTTTGATTTTGGTTTTGTTTTATCTGTGAATGCAACAAACTTAAATGTCATTATATGTTGTCTGTCATCAAACCTGACAATAAAATAACAACTTAAGTACCGTATATTTCAATGTATAAGGCGAGTTTTTTATGCCAGAAATTGGGGGGTCAAAGAAGGGGTCGCCCAATACACAAGGTCAAAAACTAGAGGCCAAGTGAGGGGTATCAGCCAACCCAACAAGTCAAGCGAGTCAATGTTTACACCGGATGTCCATTACACAATCATCGATGTCATCTCAAATTTAATCTTGTAGAATAAAATACCTTTGTCTAATTGTTCTTTTTAAATGAAAATATAGAGAGTAATATGAATGAAAATTCAAAATAACTTATCAATCAATATTATCCATGTACCGGACCAAAGGAAATATTCAACACGTTTGCTGGCCGATAACATGTTATGTTAGTGTCGGTGTCATACGAGATTGAACCTTGTGATGAAATAACTTGACATAATTAAAGATAACAATAAATTTATAATGATTAATTTATTAATTAACATTGTTTTGATGACTGCATGATATTGTGACTTTACTATTCTCTATGCATGTATTTAACAAAACTTTTGCTGCCCAAATTATTTGATCAATTATGAAGGCGATGTATAACTCAGTTTTTACTAGGCAGCAATTATTCTTTACACCGGTTAGGCTTTTTCAATATGCAATTTGTGTTAGATTTTCTGATTGGTGCACTATTAAAACTTCCGTTCTTTTAACCAATGAAAAGACTTGAAACAAATATAGCATTACCAGTATGTTGACTGAACGTTTGTCTAGATTTCTGAATGAGAATGATTAAAACGAAAAATGACACAGTAATGGGAGTTTGTTGACTGTAGCCTTGCTTGTTATCAGAAGCAAATGATAAATAATTGAATAAAATAACAAACACCGTAAGTAACTTATTTATTTTTTAATTACACATGACATTGCACTTAAAAATTACCGACATAAATTTACCCTTACGCAATCTTGTCAACAAGTTGTCTGTCATGTCGACTGTTTCAACGAAGGGTGGATCGCCTTATTAATGAGATTTTGGCAGCAATTTGGGGGCTGAGAAAGGGGGTCGCCTTATGTATGAGGTCGCCGTGTACATTGAAATATACGGTAAGTCTATGACAAGAATACAAAACTACTGTATTTCCTCTTGGGGCCGCGTCTCAAATAAGTGCCAGGCCTCTAATAGCAGCCGAGGAGTAAAGGCACCTTAACCCATTTGTGCATGACGTCCCATAAATGGGACGCTAATTCAATGGTCTGGTTCTCTGTTCATATACAAGATAAATATTTGCTGTAAGCTGTTTTTTAAAGGGAAGATGTCGTATTTATAGGTCAACAAAGTTAAATAGTTGTAGATTTAAATACGGTGAAATCTGACGACCTGAAACAGAGAAGATACTAATTTAGCAAATTGCCAAAGTTTGAGGTACCACTGAATAATTGAATTTTCCCTTTGAACTAAATTGACTTGTTTTAAATGTTTTTCAATGTTAAATAGTTTAACTAAGAATAAGAGTGAAAGTCAACTAAATTTTGTTCCATGCTCAAACTTTTGTCAAATTAGCGTCCCACTTATGGGACGTCATGCACAAGAGGGTACAGGTTTTTTGGTCATTCTCGGAAATTATTCTTGTGAAGAAATATAATTTCTTGTCTTGATATTTATTGGAAAGGATAACCTGAAAGGTAATAAAATTAGAAAAAAAATTTAAGTGACTGATTAACCCTCTGCTGATATATAATTATATGAACATATCCGAATTTTCTGCTGCAACAGATTATATTGAAGATGAGGATGGTTTTAAGGATGAAATGAGTAAATTAGAGCATTTCATGTGCTAGAAGTACCTCATGAAGAACCAAACGTGGTGGTCAATGTTCCTTTTCCCGCTCTCTGGAGAAATTGTTAATGCTTGAATACTACATATACTAAGTTTTTCACGCAAAAATTTATTGATTGCTCTGCTGAAGTACACCTGAAATCGGAAATTCTGAAATTGTTTGCATTTCTGAAGGAGGAAGTCCCCAAGATGTTCTCAAACTAAAATTTATTATCTGTCAAAAAATTTGGTTTCATCATGTGCATATAAAAAACCTGTACCCTCCTGTGCATGTCGTCCCATATATGGGACGCTAATTCAATCATCAAAATAACACGGAAAAATTTACTTGAGGGACAAATAACAACTGATTCCCTTCATTGCAAGTTATGAACTATAAATTGTCACAATTAAATTAAAATCTGAGAGGTCATGCATAAATGGGTTAACTTAAAAAGGGCCTTTATCGGTCGGTATGAATAATAATTGTGCCTCTAATAAGAGCCCGGGGGTTGCACCCCTTAAATGTTAGGGACCGGGCAATATTATGGGGCTTATATTAGGATATCTCAATGGTTCATTTCAGTGTTATTTACATTTTTTTGGATGTTGTTTCGAACCAATGAAACATTTTGGTGAATGATAAATGTTGAATTATGTTGTATTAGTATTTTTCAAGCTTCATAAAGAACACCTTAATTATGTAAACTCCAATCGTACCTCTCTACTTCCTTCTGTCCGCTGATGTTTGTGACTGCTGCGATATATCGCATGATGATCTTCGAGGCTTCTGTCTTTCCTGCCCCACTCTCTCCTGAAGAAGGGAAGAAGAAACAAATAAATACAATTCATCAAAATATCACATTAATGAAAATTAGTTGGTTTTAAAATTTAAGCAAAATTAATATATTTCACTTTAACTCTTTTTATTTTACTTTACTAATGTTTAACCACATTAGCGCGGCTACTTGTATCCCTTAGTGGATCCATGTAGTAACCAGCTCATTACCTCCTCAATCCTACAGTGGACAAGTGTCTCCACAGTTTTGAGTTTAACTTTAACTCTGTGCATGCTGCAGGCAACAGAAGTTGCCAAAAATTCCCAGGTAGATAAAGGCTCTACCTAGTCTGTTATCAAGCCAAAAAGAAAGGCTTTCTTCAGTCTAGGAAATGTTGACAATTCTACATGCCTCAGCATTAACTATTCTTCAAGGGCTCCTTTTTATTTTATTTCATATAGAAAATTTAAATTTGAGTCAAAACATTTTTTTGGGGGAGTAAAGTTAGTCTAGGCGATACCCTATGGCAGACCGAGTTCATTTATATCTTCTTTGGTTTTATTACTTTACATTGATCTTCTAAAAAACAGTGAGTGTCACTTGATTAATTCTCATCTTTTAAAGGAAACATGGTTTTTTAGCGGCAGAAGCAGGAGTTAACTTGCAGCTAAGATAATAATACATCCATCAAGCTAATGATAAATTATTGTTCTGATTAAACTGTACCAACTCTACACTTGGTCAAACTGCCAACTTACTACTGTGTGGAAGAGTAGTTTTCATAAATTATCAAGGATAATTTTATGTCTAGAGGTGCACTTCATAATCAAGCTTGATGTTTTGTATGGTGATAAGCTTTAAAGGGGCAGTACAACATTTATTTTCAATTTTTCACTGATAATTGTAAGTTAATGCTTTATGTACTATTTTGTTAGTGTCAGAAATCTCATTACACAAACCATTTATCTATAGTCAGAGAACAAATTATAAAGATTCACATAAAGTCAATTTGCAGCCATTTTGTGTGAACACCTTTAATTCAGTTGTGTAAGAAAAAGGAATCGCATGGCTGAATTTTTCATTATACATATGATTTATTACTGCTTCATTTAGTTTAAATACAGTTCTGTCAATTGGAACTATTTATTATGACATCACCTAATATTCCCCTAAAAACATGCTACTGCCCCTTTAAGGTATTTCTGTACTATGTGCTGTTACTTTATGATAAGAAAAGCAATGCTTGGGATGAGATCACAACATTTTGCAAATACTTTTGCAAACACAAATATTATATTTTTACCTTCATTCTGCAAAATAACAAATATTTTTGTTCAAAATTCATGCTTTACTATATCTGTTATTATTATTCCATCAGACTCTATAACAATATCAAAACTATAGAATATAAATTCATAAGCATTTAAAGGGGCAGTAGCACATTTTTAGGGAGAACATAAGGTGATGTCAGGAAAATGAGAAATAATGGTTCCAATTGAAAGATAATGTCTTTAAACTTAATGGAGCAGTAATAATTCAAATATAAAACATAAAGTTTCTTTTTCTTTCACAAAATGAATTAAAGGTGTTCACACAATATGGCCGCCAGTGGATTTTATGTGAATCTTCATACTTTGTCCTCTGACTATGGATGATTGGTTTGTGTAATGAGATTATTGTCACTGTCAAAATAATACATTTAGCATTTACTTACAATTATTGAAAAAATTAAATTATAAAATTATCAAAAAATGTGCTACTGCTCCTTTAAGCTAATGTTTTGGTTTATTATGACACAAATTTTTATTTCCAGCACATACCCATACAACAACTCCATTAACCTAGATATAATATATCAAGTTTTGAAATCATCACCATAAAAGCTCCATGTCAATTTTACATGTTTTGTAAAGAGATAAAGACCATCAAATCCCCATGACTGTTTAACCTGCACGTAAAGTGCAGTGAAGCGAGAAGTTAGATATCAATCTTTAATTCGTGTGAAGATACCGCTAAGTTCAATGTAGCGTGACCAGCTAAGTTGACTTAGTCTCAAACAGGTGTATGTTCAACATAATATCATTGCATGATTTTATGATATTGCAGCATCCTGTCTCAGGGTACAAATGTTATGCTAACTCCACTTATCTGTACCCTGGGCTCAAAAGTTGGGATATAGCCAATCAAATCATTTTCTTGCCATCGTCTCGATAAAATTTCAATGAGAAAATGATTTGATTAGCTATATCCCAAGTCGAACCGCGCGAGCGAATCTAATTTCTGGGCCCAGGGTATAGATTAGACGAGTTAGCGTAAAGTTTGTACCCTGAGACAGGATGGTATTGCATGCAGTACTCCAGATAATATGTGACCTATTGGGTATTTACTCCTTGATTTGGATACCATTTCACTCCTTAGAATTTTGACATTTTGGTATTTTATATGAAATCGCGACTCTACCCTCAAAATATTACAAAAACTAACTTAATCTGTACAGATAACATTATCATATATATCTCATACAGTTATCAATGAGATCATGGAGATGGCTTCGCTTTTCACATCCAAAATGATGTAGAGTTTTAGTAGCTCCTTACTTATCGCCACAACTTGAAAAGAACACTTAGTCCTCGGCTAATATGAACATGCATACAGTACGCAAAGTTACAGATTCTTTTGATTTTTGAAGAAATCTGAGTATCTGTACTCTCACATTTAAATTCAAATGCATTTTTAATTATTTCAATAAGCTTAAAGAGGGGGGGGGGGGAAACCATCCTACAATTTTGACAACTCAGAGTATCAAAAGCAACTGTTTAATGCATACGTTTAATTATTTCAATGCGTAAAATACGCAGATACGCTGCTTGTCTGGACGACTGCTTTTATATAATTGTAAGATTACACTAATGTTTTGAAATAACATTAGTACCTTGTACGGCTTCCATGGGTAATCGAGTACTCGAGTCCAAGTCGGATCTAGCTGGACCATCTTCTTGGACTCCGAAAGGGGAAGTCTTAGTTACTTATTTCAATTATCTATATCAATTACTGTACGTCTATGATGTGTGAAGTCGGATGATCAACATGGCCATTTAAAGACATTGATGTCATAATTTACTGCATTCTGCATAAGACCATGCAGAAAGTCAATATAATATGCATAACAACTAGGCTGACCAAATAAATTTCATGATTTCTTGGTTAAAGGGGCAGTAGCACGTTTTTAGGGGGAATATAGGGTGATGTCAGGAAAATGAAAATAAATGGTTCCAAATGAAAGACAATGTATTTAAACTAAATGGAGCAGTAATAATTCAAATATATAACGTAAGGTTCTGCCATGCGATTCCTTTTTCTTACAAAAATGAATTAAAGGTGTTCACACAAAAATGGCCACCAATGTATTTTATGTAAATCCTCATACTTTGTCCTCTGATTATGGTTGATTGGCTTGTGTAATGTGATTGTTGACACTGTCAATATAATACATTAGGCATTTACTTACCATTATAAGTGCAATTTTTAAAATATAAAATTATCAAAAAACGTGCTACTGCCCCTTTAAAGATAAGAATTCAAGTACTCCGGTCTGATTCGAGTCTGACCCCTTGGGTACTCTATTCCCAATTTTTTACCCATGGAAGCCCTATTAAATTGCTTATCCGTTGAACTATTTCACAACTTCTTTCGATGAACTTGTACTTCTTAATCTTAATAAATTATTGATTAAAGGCACACATATTTTTATTTGATATCATAAGCTTTGTTCAAAAAAGACATGTAACATAGATCTTCAGATATTATCTTAATATTACCAAATTTATTGATGACAAGTTATCACTTCCATAAAGTTAGCTTCAACTTTTAAGTTAAACTAAAAAGTTCAGACATTCTGAAATTTGTTTCAAACTAACTGAAAGAAAATAGGGGCAATATAATGGATATACAACTTCTTTATTCAAGTTTGCGACGTTACGATAAGATACTAATGTTGTTCTCGAACCATCACAAACTTGAATAAAGAAGTTGTAAATGCTTATTGCCTTCATCTTCTTCATCATTGCAACTTCAAGAATGCCCAATAAAGAAGAGAAACTAAATAAAAGTCAAACCATGTTAATGTCATATTTGAACTAGATTAGTGTTTGCGGGACACCGCAAAAACAGAGCAGCCCCGAAAACTTGGGGTTTCGCCTTACCCTGTTCCGCCTTCTACAAGCCTCAGCATATTGGGCATTTTCTTGTGACCTTGACCATTGACACTCAAGGTCATGCAATCAATGAATACATTTCATTGAATATAACATTAATGTAACAAATTAAAGAGGTAAAAGTAAAAATAATCCATTTTCTCAATATTTGTTGACCTTGCTGTGACCTTGACCTTTGACACTTCACACCCAAAACCTTTCCAAAATTTTTTACTTCTCAAGAGATAATACATACAAAATTTAAACTTCATAGCACAAAAACTTTTCAAGTTATCGTGTTTACAAATAATTTTTTTAAAGTGATTTTATAGCTCGTGACCTTGACCTTTGATCTTGAATGTAACCATGTCATTGTAAGTCCCCAGAGGTGTAAACAATTATACATCTTTATAAGTTCTGAAAAACTGAATTGGATTAAGTTATATCCATATTAGTTCCACATTGTAATAACACAAATCTCATGACCTTGACCTTTGACCTTCATGGTTATACACAATCAATGAACACTTTTCAATGAGTATAACAATCATCTATTGCTTAAAAGTGTTCATAGTTAAAATAAAGCATTTTCGCAAAACCATGCTAAAGTCATGACCTTGCTGTGACCTTGACCTTGGACAGATTGTAGCGAAAACCTTTTCAAAATTTATTACTCTTCCAAGGATGTTATATATCAAGTAAGAGCTTCATAGCACAAAAACTTTTCAAGTTATCGCGTTTACAAGGAATTTTTTAGTGATTTTATTGCTCGTGACCTTGACCTTTGACCTTGAAAGAGAACATGTCATTCTAAGTCCCCAGAGGTATGGACACTTATACATGTTTATGAGTTCTGAAAAGCTTAATGAGATCAAGTTATATCCAACTTAGTTGCACATTGCAATAACACAAATCTCATGACCTTGACCTTTGACCTTCAAGGTTACACAATCAATGAACACTTTTCATTGAGTATAACAATCATCTATTGATTACAAGTGTTCATAGTAAAAATAAAGCATTTTCGCAAAACCATGCTAAAGTAATGACCTCGCTGTGACCTTGACCTTGGACAGATTGTAGCGAAAACCTTTTCAAAATTTTTTACTCTTCCAAGGATGTTATATATCAAGTTAGAGCTTCATAGCACAAAAACTTTCCAAGTTATCGCGTTTACAAGGAATTTTTTAGTGATTTTATAGCTCGTGACCTTGACCTTTGACCTTGAAGGTGAACATGTCAAAATCGTTCCCCCGAGGTATAAGCAGTAAGTTTTAAATACAAGTTCTGGAAAGCTTAGTAGAAAAAAGTTATAGCCATTAGTATGAGCGCGGCGGACGCGGCGGCGGCGGCGGCGGCGGCGGCGGCGGCGGCGGCGGCGGCGGCGGCGGCGGAAACTGCACAAATACTGATAGCAGCCCCGACTAAGTCGGGGCTGCTAAATATGACCTCAAAACTGATTGCTCTGTATACCCCATGATCACATTGGAGATATATATATATATGTCGCTGATAAAAGCAATGCAGTTCATCTCCACAAAGAGATAGCTTCATATCTTTCTTCCTGAAGAAGTGGTCTGGATTTTCTCAAAATTTCATGATCTTAGAAAGGTATTTAGTTCAACAAAATACTTTATTTAAAAATATTTGGGTTTCAATTATTTTGAACAAAACGGCTTGTAAGTAAATATGATATGTGTTTTATTCCTTCATTAAAATAAATCTAAAAATCTCTACATTATAAACTTCAAAAATATTATTAGGGAAATGCATTATTGAAATTGACACTGAATTATTTGATTATTTGAATAAAGCTCTATTTCAAGGAAATGAGTATTGAAACATGAAAGCAAACTTTGCAATTGAAAGAACACCATTCAAAAACTGTTTTAGTTACTGTTGTTTAGGATCACTTACATGCAGTCGGTTGTTGCAGTGTTTAATATAAACTGAGTGTAGTGCAACCAAATCTTTGCTAGTTGCAGCAAATGCTCTCAGGAATCACTGCATTGCTTTGGCATAAAAGTAATTGAACTTTCTTTCTGGTTTCAGGTTTAAATGAGATTCTTATAAAGCAGCATATAAATCCAAAAGCTTCTATTTTTTAGTTTGTTTAATAAGGATTTTTAATTAATCATTCAAAGATTGAATCTTAAACAGGATTTGCAGACAAATTAAATATGAAATTGTGACATAGGATGCTCCTTCAGCTATATCACATAGTGAGTAGTCAACACCTTATAAAATGTTAATGCCTTTTTGCGGCTTCAAACACAAACTATAAGACTAAATTGTCACTGAAAAACATGGTATCTGTTAAGGAGAAAATGCATCTTTGTAATAAACTGGTGGCTCTGTACAAGAAGTGGGATTTCGAGACATACAAAATCAACTCATGAAACCTGAATGGTAAAATTGTTATCTTCACGGAGGAAGACACAAGAATGAATATGAACTTATTTCACAGTTGGAAAAACACTTTTGCTAAATTTAAGGCCTTTTTAAGGCTTTGTGTCAAATTTTAAGGTCTAAGGGCAGTGCTTGATTTAAGGCCTTTTTTAGGCATGACTTCAAATTCCAGGCCTTTTGCAGGCCCCGCAACTATGTATTAACCATAAACAATATTTGGTAATTTCTTTCAGCAATTGCACTAGGGTTAAGTAGTTGTATTGTTAATTCCTTGAAAGCAGACTTAAAATCTTTTAATGTCACCTCAGAATACAATAAATGGGTTTTTTTAAACTAAGGTTATGCACTAATTATTTCTGCAATATAAGCAGTATGTGCAGACTAAGGCTAATGCTATGACTCAAGAACATGAGTTGACGTTGAAGTTAAATACACTCCATGATATCCTACAAACCAGTTTCCCAACCAATTGTATAACTCTCCTTGTCACACTAAGATATGTGTCATTATCACATGAACATCTATCACATAATCTGCATTGCTGTCAGGCTAAACTCAATATCCGTGAAATATGAACCATTATCATAAGATCAACCTACTTGACCTCACTCTTTTATCATAGAATTATAACATGCACATCTATCATGTCAAAGATGAATGATTTTCCGTAAAGAATTTATTCAGTTTGCATACTGTTGTAACATTTCTATCACTGAGTGAGTGAGTTGAAGTTGAATGCCCCTTTGGCAAGATTTCAGCCATTTGCAGCAGGCGTCTTTCTGATAGGTGTGCATTGAAGTTTACAAGGCATACGGTTCAAGGACAGCTGATGCATGCAAAAAGTTGTATTTCTTGATTCTCTCAAAATAACTTTTAATAAAGATAAAATTAATTTGTCTGGCAGTGATGTATTTTCACATAATGATATATATCAAATTTTACAAAGCAGAAGGGCTTTTTTCAAAGGCAGCATGAATTTTTCAAATTTTAGATACCTTATTCTTCGAAAAATTAAATTTATCTCAATATTTATATGCAATTTTCGAAAAATTTTCATTCGTTTCATTCAACTCAAACAAATCATTATTTTAGAAATGGTTGTTAGTTAACCCAAGACCTTCTTCAATTCCAAACATATCTGCGCATCTATTCTCTGATGGGGGCTATTCAACCCACCAATCTTCTTGTGTTAATACACACAGGGGGCGTCGAAACATGTATGAGTTGCACAAGCCAGAGAACCAAACACTCAAACAGTCAGTACAAACATGCAATATTGAGTGAACACTTTGAGATGGGCATATGTTGACAGATTATTACCCTACACTATAAACAGGTCCTGACAGAAGCAACAACCCTGCCGAACTCCAAAGCCAAGGTTGAACTAGGATTAAACATTGCACAGATTCTAAGCTCCAACTAGTCTCTTAAGTGTTATTTCACAACTGTTGCTGAATAGTTTGACAGAGAGAGTCAAAATTTAAGGTGAAATTTTTAAAACTTCAGGGAAGATAAACAGGTGACAGAAGGAAAATCTTGTCCCAAACAAACGGAAAATTGCAACTTTCTTTAAGCAGTGGACAAATTTGAAGCTTTGCAGACCTGCTCGACTTTTTTTATTAACTTTTAATGAATAATCTTAAGATCAGATATAAATTTGATAGATTTGGCTTCGAATGTAATTGATAAGGACAAATTTATTGGACAAACAGAACTATGATTTAACATTGGGCTGATTCTAAGCTCCAAATGTTGCTGTCTTATTTTGCAGCTGCTTGTGAACAATGTTAAGATTGGAGGTCAAAATATCATATTGATTTGTTAAAAAAATATCATGAAAAAGGACAACCATACAAATAAAAGATTGTTTCATGGCCATTATGGGAGCCAACAAAAAAATTACAAATGGTGAGAATATGTGACACTGTTGACCTTAGGACATTGCCTGAATCATCTAGAGAAGATGAAAAACCAGCAAGGTTCAAGTGACGATAGACAAACAGTCCGCATCTACATTTACAAAGGAAACAATTCCCTATCACGACAAACACTTGTAGGAATGTGTTAGGTTTGTGGCGGTCCCATGAGATATATCAGTTACCATAACCTTTGTACAAAGAGTAACTAGATCATTGCTATAATGCAAAGAGACTTGAATTCAAATGATTTTTGGACTCCTCTCTTTTTTTCAATCAATTTTTAGTAAAGTTGAAAAGTTGTTCCAGTTGATCACCCAAATTCTTACAATATTAACAAACTTTATCCTTCCCTATCTATGTTATGATTGATGATTTAATTTCCAGTTTCTTTATTACCAATAGTTTAAATGTTGAGGGAGATAGGGTTCTTCTCTTTCATCAAGATTTAATCCTATAAAATACCAAAATGTAGTCATATGTTTATATTTGACGATAAGCAATCAACACATGCAAACAATTGTTTAGAAATCCAATGATTAAGAGAAGAAATTTTAAATATGTGACATTATGATGATGCACAGATATGTTTAGAATTGGAGACGGTTTTTGACTAACTAGTAACTAATTCTAAACAGATGATTAGTTTGAGTTGAATGATTTTGCAGAAACAATGAAAATAGTTGGAAAGAATACAGCATATATATAGCATATAGATAAAGTGAGGTATATTTTGTCTTTCAAAGTATAAAATAACTTATAAATGGAAAACAATCATGCTGCCTTTGAAAAAACCCTACTACTTCATAATATGACCAAAATTATTGCCTTATATAAAGAAAAATAATATGTAATTGCCACATTTACAAAAATAACAACCCTCTTGCAAATATTCTGGTTAACAACTTCTTTATGGTAAAAATTATAACTTTTCGGAGTATATGCTTACTCTATCAATTTGGATATGGGGAATTACAAGGTTTAGCCCATTTGTAAGCATACCCCTTAAATGGATTTATTCTGCTTGAGACGACCCCCATGGAATGTGGAGGGGCAAGATTGAGTGCAACCCAGCATGACAGGATAATATCTACAGCAAACAACCCACAGTGCTGAGTGGTCACAGGTGAAATGTGGTCGGCCATGATCATTTACTCCTCTATCTATACAGTAGTTATTAGTATACTTGAATGACATTTTATCTTCTAAGGTCAAATTTATCAATGAAGACTTGAGATTCAATAGTCGAATCCACACAGGAATTTAAGAACAAGATGTTGGTCAAGTATTTGTCATAAAATAGACATAGACCTTAGAGCAAGACTATTATCCTTTTACTCTAATGATGAAATCAACCTCTATATACCATTATTTTGTGCCTAAGTAAATTGATAGTTCATGGATGTTATTGAATTGTGCTAGTTCTTTTCCAGGGTGTAACCTAATGCAAGCTTAAAACAGTACCAAATACTAGAATTTAAATAATAGTCATCAATATTGCACAAAAGAACTTTATGTTAGTCTAGACTTAACAATGCAAAATAAACCAGCCGGTTAAGAGTTAATGGTCAGCAGCTGTCCTGATATTGATGAAACTGTCCGCAAGTCATTAGCAAAGTGCAAAGTTAGATATAAGCTTATGCTAACATTGAAATGCATTTATAACAAATAGACAAGGGGAGAGGAGATATCCTTGGGGACCACCTTGCATTATAGCTGTTCTTCAGAGACAGCAAGGCTCATCAGATTCATGCCACATTGTCAATAGGATAATGACTTGCTTCTGATAATTGTGATCTAGATAACAAAGGGAGTACTGATACATTATACTATTCATAAATTCCGATTGTCAGCTTTGCAATAGTACTTTATATCTTTACTGAAATTATAGTAAAGTAAAATTTAAATGTTTGTTTGTTTAAATAAAACTATTCTAGAACTAGATTAGCGTTTGCAGGATACCGCAAAAGCAGAGCAGACCCTGAGTTTGGGGTTTCGCCATACCCTGTTCCGCCTTTTACAGGCCTCACCAAATTGGGAATTTTCTCGTGACCTTGACCTTTGACACTCAAGGTCACACAATCAATGAACACATTTCATTGAGTATAACATTATTGTAATGAAATAAAGTGTTAAAAATTAAATTAATCCATTTTCTCC
This sequence comes from Steromphala cineraria, assembly GCA_916613615.1. NCBI lineage: Eukaryota > Metazoa > Mollusca > Gastropoda > Trochida > Trochidae > Steromphala > Steromphala cineraria. The sequence goes on from OU744733.1 coordinate 49,172,336, forward strand.
ATATATGTTGACCTTGCTGTGACCTTGACCTTCGACAGTTCGTACCCAAAACTTTTTGAAAATGTTGTACTTCTCAAGAGATAATATATACAAAATCTAAACTTCATAGCACAAAACTTTTCAAGTTATTGTGTTTACAAGGAATTGCAATAACTCATGTCATGACCTTGACCTTTGACCTTCAAGGTCACACAATAATTGAACACTTTTTATTGAGTATAACAATCATGTATTGATTAAAAGTGATCATAGTTAAAAATTAAGCATTTTCGCTAAACCATGCTTAAAGATGGACTGAAATGCTATATGGCAACTTTCAGGATTCGTGAAATAGTGATTACAATTTGACATTGACTAAACTTTAAATTACTGAAATCGACCTAGAAACGGCTTAATTACGACTGTATACATAACACTGCCTAATTAGGCCGGCGAACAGAATAAAACGCACTCAAGCGTGACTACCTCGTGACGTGTTAGTAGGCGATGTGATACCCCGTTGTGTGCCCTCGTTATGTAAAACAACACAAGCTAACAGTACAGCTCAATATTTAACCGTTGATTAAACACCCTAAACAACATCCCAACATCTCACACCTTCAATAAATCGGTAGTTTATTTATTCAACTGGCAATTTGTATTGATGTAAACGTAAGACCCTGATTAAAAACGAAGTTGTGCGCATAATGCTACAGCATGTAGGCCTAGATGGTCTCGCTTTGCGCAATGTTGTCATAAGACTGCACGTGAGAACCCGGATGTATATGTAAACAATTGCTCCCGTGTGAACTGTTTTATCTTCGTGCACAGTTGGTGGTTGTTATTGAATATTACTTTAGTAGCACAGCAGAAAGGATGTAATTATACAATACTATTTTATTTTTACATTTAAACCATTTTTTTAGAATTGCCTTTAACTTCATTTTGTAACAGGATAAAAAATATATACGTTTTTCTTAGTTATTTCATTTAGTGATGGACAAGTTACAATTCTCAATGAAAGACATGTATTGGATGATCACTGATGTCTTGTTTAAAACATTATTTTAATAGGGCATTTCACTGAAAATCTTAATGTTTTCACTCTTGTACATAGAGGTGATATTTTCTACAACAATACCCGATACATGGCCAAACAGAATGAGATTTATTAAATGAACCTTATCCAAAATAATTATCAGATAGAGCAAAAACGGTATTCCTAATTTCAGGTTAATAGGTTATAATTTACCAATCGGAGAAAAAAGGAATGTTAAGGAATACATTTGCTATTTGATGTTACCTAATTAGCTGATGTCATAAAATAGCCAGGTGTTGATGATTGTGCATTATATAACCTACCTGCTATAGTCATCATTTGATATCATCTAACTAGGAAACAGACAGGAAATACGATAGACAGTAAAGTAATTGTGTAATAAGTGAGTATCTGATCTAAAGAAAGTAAGTAACACCTGCAGACCAATGTCACTGTTTATTCAACCTTTTTACACAACGTTCAAATCTAAATGTGAGCATTGTATATTCGGATTATTACCATAAATCAGCCCAATACTTTGTGCTATGTTTTACATTTTACTAATCTCCCTTTTCTCTGCATGCCAAACTGTTCATTCAGTGAAAATGCGAGCTCGAAGCAGAAAATCGGTGTAGTGATCGGAACACGTGAGTTCGATGTAGATTGTCACATTGCTCTGTTTGACCTAACACAGCGGGTCAATTTGGCGTGAAACCATCAATATGATGGGAATTTGTCTACGGAGACTTCATCAGGAGATATTCTAGGACAGTTGACAGCAACACAATGATATAGCATACTGTTAATCGCTTTGAAAAGGCAGAACTGCGGATTTCGCCTATCATTTTCCATATAAGCAGACGAACGCTTCGCCTACTGCCACGTCACTTCCGGTATCCCTTGCCCGTGGCCTCTCAGCCTTGTTTTGGTTTGTCGCTGGACGGCGACAAGCAGACGCCTTGTTACGCAATGTTTACTTAGCTGTAGCTTCATTGAGAAACTGTGTATCGTTGCTGTTTTGGCCTAATATTTATGTTATATAGTTATTAGACCAAAATCTTTTGAAAAATAAATCAAAAAAAGGTTATACAGCGGCTCTTTAAGTCATGAATTTGCTGTGACCTTGACCTTTGACGGAGTGTAGCCGAAACCTTTTCAAAATTTTTTACTTTTCCAAGGATGATATATAGCAAGTTAGAGCTTCATAGCACAAAAACTTTTCAAGTTACCGTGTTTACAAAGAATTTTGCAGTGATTTTATAACTCGTGACCTTGACCTTTGAACTTGAAAGTGAACATGTCATAATGATTCCCTGGAAGTATTAACATTTAGACATGTTCATGAGTTCTGAAAAGCTAAATGGGATAAAGTTATACCAAAATTTAGTGCATTTTGTAATAACTCATATCTCATGACCTTGACCTTTGACCTTCAAGGTCACACAATAATTGAACACTTTATATTGAGTATAACAATCATGTATTGATTAAAGAGTTCATAGTTAAAAAAAAAGCATTTTCGCTAAAACATGCTTGCGTCATGACCTTGACCTTTGACAGATTGTAGCCAAAACCTTTTCAAAATTTTTTACTTTTCCAAGGATGATATATACCAAGTTAGAGCTTCATAGCACAAAAACTTTTCAAGTTATCACGTTTACAAGGAATTCTTAGAGTGAATACATATCTCGTGACCTTGACCTTTGACCTTGAAAGTGAACGTGTCAAAATCGTTCCCCCGAGGTATGAGTAGTAAGGTATGAATAAGAGTCCTGGAAAGCTTAGTGGAAAAAAAGTTATAGCTAGTAGTACGAGTATTGTGTGCCAGTTGAATTCAACTTATTTCATTTTGAATGATAAGAGAAATGTAAATTTGAGTTACTAACCTTAATTGCTATCGTGCTTAATGGGAAAATCTCTAACATTTTCATTCTTTAACCATTGATGACCACTTAATTTCACAAACAGATTTTCATCAAACAAATGTATGTATTTGTTTAAATACATAACGTTTGCAATAGCTAATGCAATAGTAGGTCACAATTATAGTTTGTGAGGGTAAGGTGTCTGACAGATCATTCATGACCATATTGGCTTTTTGTTTGGACTGATAACTTTCAGAGGTTTGTGTATTATTTGCCATTTTAATTCACAAAAAATACTTTAGACAGACTACATTTTAAGCTTATTTCACATATATTTTTATTACAGTTGCTTTACCATGTTTCAATAAATAACTTATCTTCTAACATTATATGCCAAATTTGATATTTACAAAATGCTTTCATATTGCCAGAAATTTCATAGAAAATCTTAGTTTGTCATCCAGACCCTAAAGCAAAATATTTAATTGATGACCAACCCAGTCTAGAAAAGTATAGCAAGTCTAGATCGCTCAGCTTTAGCTCTGAAGTTAAAGCATCATCTGGGCTCCATTTTGTTATAATACATGATTTGTTTAAAAATATTGTCAATATTGAATAAAATACTTCTGAGACTAAATGTTAGTCTAAGAAAATCTGTTCCTATAGCCAGAAATTTCAACAGTCTCCTATTGTAAACTAGTTATTTCTGCTCGCTCGTCTCGACATCAACACAACATTGCTGAATGAGAGACATGTCAGTTGAAAAGAATTTGTCACATACAATTCTGGTGGGACTACCAAGAACCAAGTTTAACTTGCATCGTATGTGAGGTATGTCTGTCTGCTTGACTCTAGACTGGCTAACTGTCTAGACCAAGCGTGTGTCAATAATAGACACAAGTCTCTGTGTGTCCTGTGCTCATTGTCCATAATTTGCATAGAACAGACAGACAGACACCCAAATAATATAAATATATATATATACAACAATAAAAGGAGACTTTCCGTTTTGGAAAAGAACATAATTTTTTTTCCGACGTTATCAAATTTAAACTGTATATTCTTTAAGATAATGTCCAAAACTAAATATGCAACAACAACCAAACATAAACTTATTTCATGAGTTGTAACTTCCAAGACAAAACCACATTCTAACACTACATGTTCTAAACTGTTATGAGTTGGAACTCCCAAGACAAAACCACATTCTAACACTACTTGTTGTAAAACTCTCATCAGTTGGAACTCTAAGACACAACCACATTTTGAATTGTAACTCCCAATGAGTGTAACTCCCAAGACACAACCACATTTTGAATTCTCGATTACTAATTCCAAGCTTCAAGCACCAGGCCTACCAAAGAAAAAAAATAAAACATTATATATAGCTTATCTCTGCATGTAAACTGGTTTATACAACCACGTCAATAGTGTCCTGGCATATCTCTAGTGCCTGATGAATTATATATCTGGGCAAAAAAAATAATAAATAGAGATTATTACCCGAGGAAGTGTGTCATATTACTTTGATGAAATGAGAGCAAGGTTTATCAGTGTATGAAATAGATTGAAAACCTAGTCTGTCCTGAAAATTTATTGATCAATTCCTTAGGGGAAAATAAAGAACAAATTTGAAAAGTTACCATTCCTGACCAAAAAAGTAAACAGTCCTGGCAAAAAGTGGCCAGTTACAGGACTGGCGCACGGGCTATATTTTAAACACTGGGGTTATTCACAAATTTGCATGAGTTTCGTAAAAGTCATATGACACACTTTTGAGGGTAATAATTTCTATACAACGGATCTTATACCATTTTTCAATCCTAAATACATCTAAGAAACAGGGCGCTCCCCTTGCGACTGCCGGCTACAGCGACGTCATAAACATTGGTGTTGTGGCGTCACAGGCGCAAAAATACGGGAACTTTTGCTACAACAATCTTTGCTAGGCAAAGTGCTATGTGCGTAAGTGCTCATATTAAAAATATTTCACTACTTATTTCATACCATATGGGTAATAAAACATACTAGAATCATGAGGCTTGACAATAACATCATCATCAGGCAGTATTGGGCAGTACTTCAACCTTTTACTACTAAGTGGCTATTTAAGTACTAAGGTACTTCAGTTGGAAAATAGAAATTAAAGTTCTCTTGTGTTTGTTTATTTGATATATGAAGCCATGATCATAATGTGATTATTGATTTTTTACCCTACCATCTGTTCTCTCCATATCGAGTAATTCATCTCATGAATGTCATGGCTACTTTCCAATGTATGAAATATGTCTTAATTATGGAAATAGAATTCCTTTTTGTTAAGCACATTATTACCTTTATTGAAAAGTTCCCTTGCATGAACTTCTGACCCGATTTAGACATTTTGGACTCTTAAAAAATTATTGATTTGAGACTATAAAGGAACTTTATCGAATATTAAAGAATGTGAAATTAGGCAAACCTGGGTCGAGGCAGTGCATGAAGCAAGTCTGAAAAGTAGCCAGCCCAAAAGTTGTATTTTTGCAGATTTTCGTCGTCGTCATAATCATCATCAACATCAGTTATACGTGATAGAAATGAAGTTAGTGATTACCACATCAAAATCTATGGCGAAACATCCCTTTCAAAGAATAAAGAAGTTGATTATCCATAGAGTCATTTTCCTCATTGATCATCACAACAACTTCTAGAATGCCAAGCAAAATAAACCTGATCTTCATTATAAGGATATTCAATACCATATTCTATGGTTGAACTATTTTCACCTTAGGTGGATCATTTGGGTCTTTGTCTAAATATTGGATAATATCATGTGTGATATTGATGCTTAGATTTTAAAGATGATCACATAATAATGGAAATGCTATCATAATCAAGAAATTTTTATCAAGATTACTTCAGTAGAGAAACTTACTCTTTTCAATTGTTATTTTTGGTTTTCTTTTGCAAATTAAACAATTATTTCAAGCAATGAATGAATCATAGGAGCATCAACTTTTGGCATGGTTGAAATTTTAGAAGTGTTTTTCGTTTGCGACCTCAGAAAAATATCATGTGGTTGAATTATTGGAGATTTCGAATAAATAGGGGAATTACGGTATATATTACGGTAGTCCTAGAAAGGACACAAATGAGTATCAAATATTGGTATGGTCCTAAACTATATTGTTAGCTTTACATCACAAGAGGTCCGAAACTATATTGTTAGCTTTACATCACAAGAGGTCCTAAACTATATTGTTAGCTTTACATCACAAGAGGTCCGAAACTATATTGTTAGCTTTACATCACAAGAGGTCCTAACTATATTGTTAGCTTTACATCACAAGAGGTCCTAAACTATATTGTTAGCTTTACATCACAAGAGGTCCTAAACTATATTGTTAGCTTTACATCACAAGAGGTCCGAAACTATATTATTAGCTTTACATCACAAGAGGTCCGAAACTATATTGTTAGCTTTACATCACAAGAGATCCTTAACTATATTGTTAGCTTTACATCACAAGAGATCCTTAACTATATTGTTAGCTTTACATCACAAGAGATCCTATATTGTTAGCTTTACATCACAAGAGGTCCTAAACTATACTGTTAGCTTTACATCACAAGAGGTCCTAAACTATATTGTTAGCTTTACATCACAAGAGGTCCTAAACTATATTGTTAGCTTTACATCACAAGAGGTCCTAAACTATATTGTTAGCTTTACATCACAAGAGGTCCTAAACTATATTGTTAGCTTTACATCACAAGAGGTCCTAAACTATATTGTTAGCTTTACATCACAAGAGGTCCTAAACTATATTGTTAGCTTTACATCACAAGAGGTCCGAAACTATATTGTTAGCTTTACATCACAAGAGGTCCTAAACTATATTGTTAGCTTTACATCACAAGAGGTCCTAAACTATATTGTTAGCTTTACATCACAAGAAGTCCTAAACTATATCTTTACATCACAAGAGGTCCCCAACTATATTGTTAGCTTTACATCACAAGAGGTCCTAAACTATATTGTTAGCTTTACATCACAAGAGGTCCTAAACTATATTGTTAGCTTTACATCACAAGAGGTCCTAAACTATATTGTTAACTTTACATCACAAGAAGTCCTAAACTATATCTTTACATCACAAGAGATCCTTAACTATATTGTTAGCTTTACATCACAAGAGGTCCTAAACTATATTGTTAGCTTTACATCACAAGAGGTCCTAAACTATATTGTTAGCTTTACATCACAAGAGGTCCGAAACTATATTGTTAGCTTTACATCACAAGAGGTCCTAAACTATATTGTTAACTTTACATCACAAGAAGTCCTAAACTATATCTTTACATCACAAGAGATCCTTAACTATATTGTTAGCTTTACATCACAAGAGGTCCTAAACTATATTGTTAGCTTTACATCACAAGAGGTCCTAAACTATATCTTTACATCACAAGAGATCCTAAACTATATTGTTAGCTTTACATCACAAGAGGTCCTAAACTATATTGTTAGCTTTACATCACAAGAGGTCCTAAACTATATTGTTAGCTTTACATCACAAGAGATCCTCAACTATATTGGTGTCAAAAGCGACCTACAAAAGGGGGTTCCACATTTCAGTAAACCGAGGACTACAAGAGTGAATTGAGTCTGTAAATAGATCAAACAGTTTTGATATACTCCCTTCACAAAGGAGTTAACACAAGCATGACAGATTGTCAGTGGTGTGGTTATCCCATCATCTATGTGATCACAGACAGGATATACCTACCTATATTTATCTCCTGATCTAGGGGTCTCCTCAAGACCTGTCTTGTCATTTGCTTTGGTTGAGATGATAGATCTAAGATATTGAGTTGTTTTTAAGGCTGCATAATTTTTCAGCTTTTGGGAGGAGGAAAAGGCAAATTGAAACAAGATGTGTTTGTTAAACACTGATGCCTCCGGATATCAGTAAATTGTAAATGTATATTTTTTGAGTCAATATGTACCTGAGACATATTAAAGGTCTATCTCTATCCAAGTTATGACCAAGTTTCGAAAATGCTTGCTGCACCAAGGTCAAGGTCACGAGGTAAAAAATCATGACCTCATCTGCAAGGTCTTAACATGGTAGATGCAAATGTGAAAGATCAAAGGTCTATCCCCAAGCAATTAAAAGTTATGAGCAAGGTTCAAGTTTTCTGGTACAAACATACACCATTTCAGGTTAATTTTGTTTAGGGGGCATTGAATATTTGGGGAATATAAGGTAGACTTATATCTTGACTGTACAGTTTTTGGCCAATTTGGAAATATAATGAAAATGAACCTCTGAGATTCCTCTATTATTTGGACTTGTTATAAAATTGCTTTGGCTGTTTTTTCAAATACAGATTTCAGGAGATGTTCTTAAAAAAATTTCTTAAAACACTGCATCATCATCATAAATGTTTTTTTCGCTTCCATTATTTATTCATAAAGTGGTCTACATTAACCTATTTTCTTAAAAGATATCCTCACATCTTCTTTTTCCAGCACAAAGATTATTAAATATCTACTAAATGAAATGTGAGTATGAAAAACCTATTTGAATGATTGTACAAAGATTGTGCAATAGTTGATATGATTCTGGCATGAATTCAAACTAAGTTTCTAAAATTGACTTGTTATTCTCTCGACCCCGCCCTTAACACACATGACGTAAACCTTGTGATAAGCTTGGGACTCTATGACTTCTTACATTTATCCAAACTTCCGTATTCATTGTAAATAGCAAAGTTCTCTTAAAGGGGCAGTAGCACGTTTTTTGATAATTTTATATTTAAAAATTTTCACTGATAATTGAAAGTTTATGCTAGATGTATTATTTTGACAGTGTCAAAAATCTCATTACACTAGCCAATCATCCATAGTCAGAGGACAAAGTATGAAGATTCATTCAGATAAAATCCATTGGCAGCCATTTTGTGTGAACACCTTTAATTCATTTTGTGTAAGAAACAGGAATTGCATGGCTAAATTTTACATTATATATTTGAATTATTACTGCTCCATTTAGTTTAAATGCATTGTCTTTCAATTGGAACAATAAATTATTATTTTCCTGACATCACCTTTTATTCCCCCTCAAAACGTGATACTGCCCCTTTAATGCTTGGCCTCTAATGAGCTCAGTGTTAGTGATTTCTTTTCAGTTTTGAAATAAAGTTTTCAAATATAAAATCTGTAACAGATACTAACATTAATATTTTTCATGAATAAGACCTATTAAAGGATACTTAGGCAGAAGAACATGTAGAAGTTGCTATGTTGCTTTTGAGATATCTACATATTCACTGGTTTGATAACAAGAAATACGGCATGTAAGTCTTTACTCTGTGTTGGTGAAACATTGATGCTCCCGGAGCCAAGGTCAAGGTCACAAGCTCAAAAGTTATGATCTGAAAGCTCTTATCATGATAGATGCACATGTGATATATCAAAGGCTTATCTCATTCCATCGCAAGTTATGGCCAAGGTTAAACAAATGTTGTACAAACAGATACAAAAATCAAGGCAAATAGTTGTCAACCCATTGAGGAATAGAGTTCATGGAGTGAGATATTCTCAAAAAGATGATAAGCGTGAACAAAGCGTACAGTAAACCCAGTTATGAAAGATTTCTCACTCAAGAATGTCCTACATCATCATAAAGCAAAAACATATATTGTATAAATTCTTTACCATGGTTGTTTAACTGCCAATTTCTTAAAGAGAAAATGATGAAACAGGTTTTGAAAAATAAGAGATAATACTTCCTTCCTAGACTAAAATTGAGTTTTGAAAAATAAATAAAAATGTCAACAACACCCAACAACAAGCTAACAGGAAGTCTGAACCCAGGTTTGTCTGCATTCTTGATATACTAAGTCTAACAGTTTATCTTTGGAAAAAAATGTCTGCCCTCTTCCGCCATCTTGGATTCATATGATGAAACATTCAGGTGTCACCTTTGTTAACTACTATGAGCTCAGAGGTGATAACGCCGCTTTCAAGAGTATTTCACTTATATCCTGGCTGCTAGTATTATTGCAGGGTGAAAGCCAGTAACACTATTGTGGCTATGCATTGCAGTGAAACCTGCGAGTATCGGTTGAAACTAGTGAACCATGGGTGGTACTGCGCTGAAATTCAGTGTAGCATTGCACCCAAACCTGACTGCTGTAGAACAGTTCTCTACTGCAGACAAAGTTGCCGATCCTCTGGCGGGATTTGAACCACAGACCTCCTGATTCAAAGGCGAACACGCTAACCACTGCCCTATTCCGCCCAAATGAACTACCGCAATTTCTCCATTCATTCAACATCTCCAATATCTTGACCACATAATATTTTCCTGAGGTTGAAATTCAAATAAATTCTAAAATTTCGACCAAGTGCCAAAAGGTAAAAGTTGATACACCATAATGGCATTCTGAAGTTTCTTGGTACAAATATGCTACTTTATCATATGCTAAGTGGCGAGAGACTGAATTTTCTCAGTTCTAGAAAATTGTTCTCGCCACTGAGTGTGATATCACTCTTTCATGTCAGTGAAAATATCACAGAGGAGATGACGTCATGTGCACAATGGTTTGACATCACGTCTAGAATCAACTAAACTTAATCAGTGTTTCTTAGTTACGATACAACAATGATATGATGTGGCAAGAAAACTCTTGAGTCACTTCGACAATCAACGCACCTTCATAGGCGTTGCTGAGTTTTGATACATCACATAAACACTCTTTAAGTCAAGAAATTTGGACGTAAAACAACATTTTCAACCACAGAGGCATATAAAAAACAGAATATCTTTTTTTGCTTCAGTGTGATATCACTTATCTCTCATTAAGTAACAGAATGAAAGCAATGTTTTCACGAGTGGAACAGAAAATGACAGAAGTCTAATCTTTGCTCTTAGACCATTCAGAACATATTCTATGAGAAAAAGTGAGGTGATGTGGGGTGTAACGCCGCTTTCAAGATTATTTCATTTACATCAAGGCTGCTAGTATTATTGCAGGGAGAAAGCCCCCAACACTATTGTGACTATGCATTGCGGTGAAACCTGTGAGTTTCGGCTGGAACTAGCAACCATGGGTGGTACTGCGCTGAAATTCAGTGAAGCATTGCACCTAAACCTTACCACTTGTAGAACAGTGTTCTCCTGCAGACAAAGTTGCCAAACCCCTGGCGGGATTCGAACCAGGGATGTCCTGATCTGAAGCCGAACGTGCTAACCACAACGCTATTCCACCCCAGAGGCATATAATAAACAGATTTTTTTCTTCAGTTTGATATCATTTATCTCTTATTGAGTAACAGGATTTAGCCAGTATTTTCACAGAAAATGACAGAAGTCTAATCTTTGCTCTTAGATCATTCAGAACATATTCTATGAGTCACGATATCTATTAATTTGTCATTCAAGTGGTCTGTCTAAAAAAGTCAGCAGCTTAGGGTTAATTTTTCAATGCCGAGAATGTCGAGCATCTGTGGATTTTCAATAACTCTATGAATGTTGATCTAGTTTAATAAGCATGTTTTGAATAAACGTGGCATGTGTATATTAGTTCATAACATGACAGCTATATATGTCAAGTAGAATGAATAAGAAGTTAGTAAATCTTTACAAATTAGTATTTAAACACATCTATCTCCTTGCCTACCGGTAAATTTTTTTGATTAATTCTAAAGTACTTATTTGTTTAAAAGATTCAGTGCACAAGATTTGACACAAAAAATAAATTTAAAAAAAACTCTCTCCAAAACATTTTATTTCGTATGGTGATTTTGAATAAAAGGTACCCTATTCCTCTTCATCAATAATTTGCCAATTTTGACCGATGAACTTGAAAATTAAATTTAACCACATCTCTCACTGATCTAAGTGTAAAATAACGAGAACACTCTTAAACAATATCTCAGTTTTTCTGGACAAACCTCCTCCAACACTAACATCTTTCCCCTCCCTATTTATCCATTAATAATTTGCCAATTTTTACAAATGAACTTGAAAATTAAAATTTATTACATCTCTTGTGTTTAAGTGTAATGCTTACCAGAAAATTTCAAAACAATAGCTCAGCTTTTCTGGACAAACCTCCCCCGCTCTAACATCTTTCCCCTCTTTATTTCCTTAATTCCTCTCCATTAATATAATTCCAAATTTCGACAGATGAACTTGAAAATTAAAATTAATCACATCTCTCACTGATTTCCTGTGATTAAGTGTAATATCAACGAGAACACTTTTAAACAATATCTCAGTTTTTCTTGACAAAACTCCCCCCACAGTAACATCTATTGCTCCCTATTTCCTCTCCATAATGATTTACCAATTTCGACAGAAACCAAACTCTTTAAAACAAATAATTAATTTATCTGGCCTAATGTTGAAATGACAACCATGCATCACCAATACAACTACAAACATCACATGGCCCCATGTTAAAGGCCTGCCTAAGGAGAGGATAATCACAGTGGTTACGCAAACATTTTCACAATAGCGGAGGCATGACACACAACTTGTCTTGGGGCGGGACTGCTAGTCAGCTAGATCCATCAACTCTGCACCAGCCTCTCATTTCTTACTAATTGGGTGTCAACTCTTCATGATATGTACAAACGTATTCTCACCTCGTTGTTATTTCATAGAATTCAATGTAAATTTGTTGTTGCAAAAATACTTTTCATTTATTTTCATGATATGTACAATCTTGTGGCAAAAGTATTCCCACCTCGTTGTTATTTCATAGACTTCCATGTAAATTTGGCGTTGCAAAAATACTTTTCATTTATTTAGTCATCAGTTTTAATTCTCATTGGGAATCATAGGAATGATCATAATTTGATCGACATATACATAAAGTTGTTAAACTTTTGATATGGCACTCTATAGGAATTGTTTTTCATTTTTTCAACTACCTCCATACTGAGTTTGTTTTCCGTTGGATGGTTCTCACCCAACCTACTGAGTGCCATCAGCCACCGATTTCAACCGTGGAACACGCTTATAGATCAGTTCTAGAATATTCATAAACAACGTTTGCTTAAAAACAATAAATTTCATTAATTCTTTAAAAAAAATTGTATTCATCTTACTTCAATTCCACATGATGATACAAGATTAATCTTCATTATGAATAGGCAATTTCTATTACATCCGTAACACAACCTATGTTTGTCATTGTCAAGTACATCTGTACACTCATGATAAGTATGACACCGGTCAAAGGGGTGATAAATGCTACTTCATATTCACATGATACTTTCTGTAAGATTAATAATTCATGTCAGAAACCACTCATATGACAATAGAATGTCAAACATGAAACTGTATCATTAATCACGAAATTGCTCTCTTACTAAATTGATGTTATAGATTTTTTCTACATTAACCTTTAAAGGGGCAGTAGCACGTTTTTTGATAATTTTATATTCTAAAATTTTCAGTGATAATTGTAAGTTAATGTTAAATGTATTATTTTGACAGTGTCAAAAATGTCATTACAAAAGTCAATCATCCATAGTCGGAGGACAAAGTATGAAGATTCAAATTAAATACAGAGGCCGCCATTTTTGTGTGAATACCTTTAATTCATTTTCTGTAAGAAAAAGGAATCGCATGGCTAAACTTTACGTTAAATATTTGAATTATTACTGCTCCATTTAGTTTAAATACATTGTCTTTCAATTAGAACCATTAATTTTCATTTTCCTGACATCACCTTACATTCCCCCTAAAAACGTGCTACTGCCCCTTTAACCAGTTATAGCTAATTTTTATTCTTAAAGAATTTGATTTTCCCCAAAATCTTTTTATCAATATCTATCTAATTTTCATATTTAGGAAACTGAGAGTATAAATACAATTGAAATAGAATTATTTGAAAGCAGTGTATAAACTTGCTTCACACAGTTTCAGTTTCAAAACTTAATCTCTTCATATCCCTACCCCAGCCCATTCATATTCTTATTCAAATAAACTGACCTTAAAAGGGAACATTTCAAGAAATAATACTTCTAAATCAAGCCTTTTTACTATCTGTCCAATCCAAAACAAAACATTTACCATCTATTTAGCGATTGTACCTGTTGCAAAATTTGCTATGACCTTCACATAACACCTTCACTTTTTTCAGAAGCAGGGGATGTTATCACAAAACATTGAAACATTATTTTACAATCAAACCCTCAACAAGCAAGCAGAAGAAGTCAATAACCTACCGTAAATACTTGAATAATCAACTGCCTTGAATAAACGCCTAATTTGAATAATCGCCAGCCCTCTTTGAAATAAATAATCGCCTGACTTTGTTAAACAATGCAAACCAACTTTTCAATATTGTCTTTTTGTAGTTCATATAGGCATTATATAGCAGTTTTAACATCAATTTATATAAAATACCTGAAATACACCGGAAAATATTACCTGTTAAGATATTTTTTTGAATAATTCAATACTTCATGATCACATCATGGATCTGAAATAAATAATCATCTGTCTCGAATAATCGCCTGCCTTGAATAATTGCCCGGTCAAAACAACGTTTGAAATATATAATCGCCTGGCTATTTTTCAAGAATTTACGGTATTTTATGACAATCTCAAGGTAAATACACAGCACACCGATGTGTCCTAATAAACACATCAATGAGAGCATTGATAATAAAGTGTAATCCCTGCACCAACTCAAATAATATTATTTGATCAGGACACTTATCGTTACAAATCTGAGTCAATTCATATTGACAAGTCTTTCAATGCACATGAAGTGACAATTCTGTCTGTTAAAAGCAAATTTGTTAACATTGCAATAGTCCTGCCCTATGACTGTGTAATATCAGTATTTGATCAATCATAGACCCTTTTTCAGCAAGATTAGTGTTTACTGGTACCGATAATTGCAGAATGAATATATCGATTTCAGTAAATTATTGCATTTATCTATTAGAATACCTTCAAATATTATTATTTCAAAAAAAAATTTTTTTTTTTAAATTCAAAAATAGATATTTTTAAAAAATTCACAAATTATTTTGACTATTGACCAACATACCACAATTTGAGAACTAAATACTTATTCTGTGTATGACTTGTTTGGCATCATTTCACAGATTAAGTCCTGAATATATTAGAAACTACATAAGATGTCAAAAAACCTACAAGTATTGAGTATCAAAAACAAGCTGGCCAGGGGTTAAGAAAAATTGGAACAGAAACATGACAATGAAAAGTACCATGACTAAAATCAACAGAAACGGGCTAAAATCATGACACGGAGGTTTAGTTTGTCATCCAGATCCTAGAGCAAAAATATTCATTAACGACCAACCCAGTCTAGAAAACTATAGCAAGTCTAGATTACTCAGCTGAAGTTAAAACATCTTCTGGGCTCCTTTTTGTTATAATACATTAAATTACTTTTTGTGACATTTTAGAAGTTGGAATGACAAAAATGCAGAGGAATATATGGATGACAACTTCTTTATTCATTGTATTCGACGTTGAGAACGACACAAGAATCTCTGTCGAAATGTCGCATTCAATGAACAAATAAGTTCCTCTGCATCATAATACATGATTTGTTTAAAATATTGTCAATATGGAAAATAAAATACTTCTGAGATGGAGGTTATGCCTGTAGCCTACCATACTCAGTGTAGACTGCAAACATGTGTTTTGGGTCTGACATGTTACAAATTTGGCAGCAGAGAAGCCACTTGAAAGCCAGCTAAATATTCCCAACTGTGGACATTCTTCAGCAGTGATAACAACAGGAAGCCGGGGTCTGAGCAAGAAAGGAATTTTTTGGAAAGATCAAGGGCAGTTGACTCAAAAGACTGGCTTAGAAAGTCTGAGTTTGCTGATGTGAGAGACAGAGGGTAGACTGACATATAGTCCCTGAAAAAAAAAATTTCACTAAAATTTTAATAAAATATTAATATAAAAAGGAGCCCTGAACAATTCTTAATTTCCTAAAGCTGAGGCATCTAGACTTGCCAACATCGTCTACACTTAAGAAGGCTCGTTCGGTTTTTTTTCCGCTTTAGGGTCTGGATAACAGACTAAGACAGAGGGAGAAAAATTCCAAGTTAACCTGATCTGTTGATTCATATATATATATCTATCATAATAAGTAAAGCGGCACTCGGTTGCATAAACATAATTATAAGTACTTACATATTGGAAATTATAACCCATAGCAGTGTGTAAAATATAGCAACTTCGCCAGTCCTTAAACTGGCTACTTTTTGCCAGGAGTGGTAACATTTTGGTCAGGACTGGTAACTTTTCAAAAAAATTCTTTATTTTCCCCTAAATATTGACCAATCAATTTTCAGGACAGGCTAGGTTTCCAATCTATTTTGTACACTGACAATAGGGTTGAAAATAAGTAGTGACATATTTTCAATATGAGCACATGTGCATATATCCATTTTGTCTTGCAACATTTGTTGTAGCGCTAGTTCCAGTATATTTTTGGCAGTGACTTCATAGCACAACTGATCAGAATGGCTTGTCATCGCAAGGGAAGCACTCTATTTCTTGGATATTTTTAAGACAAAAATGAAATAGAATCGGTAAAATAAGAAATAACTTATCTTTAAATTTTGAACGAAACTCAAATTTGTGATAACTCTCGCTCGGGTAATACAAAAATTCACACTTGTTTTGTAAAAGTCATATGACACACTTCCTCGGGTAATAATCTCTGTTTTTGGTGGGTTTTAAAAATAATTTGGAGAATATTTTGATGGAATGGTTCCATAAAGGTATAATTGGTATAACTGAAGCTGTACTGTGGCTGTACTGTGGCTGCTAGGTAAAAATTTACAGAATGAATGTCTTATGTACATTGTACATTGAGTTATCATGATTATCATTATAAATCATCATATATCTTTGTTATTATTGTTATTGTCCGGCATTGAGTTTGATCGTCAAAAACAGATATCATTTTCAAAGAGCAAGGGCTAAGAAGAGCAAAATCATTGCAAGATAAATATAAGATAAAAAGCAGCCCAGTGTTGATGGGTTGGTATCAGACAAATGTCTGCAAGTTGGCCTGTCGACAGGAAGAGAGAGGAGAGAGAAATGGGAGAGACAGGACATCATCAGTGAGTCAGAGGATGAAAGGAAAGTTCCTGGACGGAAGGGTTACTCATTTATATCATGGAGGATGCCCTGTGAAGAGACAATGAGATATATACAGATTACTACCCGAGGAAATGTCTCATATGACTTTCAAAACAAAGCAATTTTTTTTAACCCATGTAAACAAGGTCATTCAAAAATCTGCAAATTTTCAAATCATACCCCACACTTCATATTGTAATGATTTCTTAATTATCAATTTTATTCCTTTAAAATCACAATAATGGCATCCTTTTTTGGCATCAGTATGCTTCACCAACTTCATTAATAATCTCAGTCCAAGAATTAAGGTGGGAACCTGCAGTGATAAACTAAATCTGGGCAAAAATGTCATGTGAACTAGCGATGCCACGATACAGGAACCTAAAGATACTATGATACATATGTGATACAGTAAATCCGACATTATTACTGAGTTAGAAATTCACTGATCTTACTTTAATACATCTAACCAGAGATATTTGAGTAACGAACATTTAAACACAAAACAAGACATTTTTATGAAAAAGTCATTTAAGCCTACTTGAACATTAAAAGAAACACTATCTATAAGAGGATTTTATAAACGTCTTGATTTCTTGATTTGATATTCAGAAATATTTTGAATGATATTCAACAAAATTTGTATCATGATATCGTTAACTGTGTCTTGTATCGTATGGAAAACTGCAAATGCACTGATGCATCTGTGAATCATGAGAACATGTCCACATATTGAAAATATACAGAACACTACCTATGTTTCTCTCTATGGGTAATATTTACATTTTCTAAAAAACCTGGGAAATGTAAGTGGTAACCAAAGAATTTTATTACACAATGCAAATAGTTGTTTCTGTTATGTAACATTCAGTCCTTTATAATCCATTGATCAAAATCTGTTTTGAATTTGTAGTAAACACTTTTGCCTTTCTAGATCAGAAATGGAGATCATTTTGAAAATATGACCAACACCAACATTTTACTGGAAATTGTTTTGTTTGTAAACAGAGACGAAGACAAAAATTGAATATGACAAATAAGAACCTTGATGTAAAAATATTTGTCTTAAAAAACTTTTTAGGTGAAAAAAGATGTTAAAATTGTTTTTCACACATTTCAATTTGTAAACAAGTTTTTTGAATGACGATGTTCAACAGAAGGTTAAACATCTTTGAAACTTCTTAACTACTTCCAAACTAACAGATATAAGTGGCTCTTTTTTTCCAAAACTTAACAACCTAAGCTTGAATAATCCAGTCCATCCATAAATAAACACCAACAAACTCATGCAAACTGTTTCAAAACTGTTCAAAATACTTTAAGACAAAAATACACAACTTAAATTATAAACAAACATCAAAACCTGCTTTCTATGGCAAAGCATCTTATTTCATCAAATATTCTAAATGTCTAATTTGACAAAACAAACCTTTTTGTCAACAATAAACTAAACTTTGAGTTGCTATGGTAATCCAGTGACCATTTTTCGTAACAAAGAGACTGTTATTTTATATCAAACATGTTATCCCACAAACTCCTAACATAGCATAACCTTGCAAAACCGTAATCCATGAATTTGTTCCAACACAAACACATGACATTAATGCTTGTTTCGCCGACTTTAATTTCAAAATTTCTTTAGTGTATAATAAAACAAAAGTCATAATAAACAAACTATGAATAAAAGTCCAAACTATTTCAAAGAACATCAAAATGTTATGATATTAATGTCAATTGTTTTTAAAATTCATTAGTATGTTTATAGAACATTAGAGAAGAGAACCAAAATCATGTAGTTTCTACAGACAGTTTTAATATTATGCCAGAAATAACAGGACTTGTTCTCTGTGCAAAACTTTTTAATTTTACACAAATATTTACAAACAAAACCAACTCAAAAAACAACTATAAAACTGAAGTTAATCCTGTCACTATTTTTCTGAAAATAACAGAAAATGTTTCCAACGTAAAATTCTGTAATGTTCATCAAATAATTTACATGACGTGTCCAAAAAACAAACATCTATACGTGGCACTAATCTAATGGACTAGCAGCCACAGAGGGATTTTAATCTCATAATGAAATATAACATACGAAGAACATGCTTTGGGGTCACGTAAAACAATCCATTCTCTTCTTTTAGGTGTTCGGAAACTGCCAACTTAATCAAACAAATTGCTGTCAAATATTTGAAGGAGGAGAAAATAAACATGTTATTGGACTAAGAGATCACAACCAATTGTCAATGAATGCTAAAACAGGATCGGCCCAAAATCATTTCTATTTACAATTTGCTCGTACCAATATTTCATGTAAATTGTTAAGTTCATTTTAACTTTTAAAGAATTTGTTTGCAGTTAATGCATTTGGTGATTTCTTCAGATATAAGTAAAAGGAACATGTACTCCTTTTTAAAGATATGCTCATATCTAATGCAATAATAATAATAATGCATATAGTTCACTCACATTCAGCTTGTATGACTATTGTAGCAAACAAAGTTTGGCTAAAAGAACTTACATCAAACAAATTAAACTGCATTGTAGTTTATCATGACAATTAAGACCTTTCAAGTTAGGATTGGCATAGGGTTAGGTTACTGGTGTAAATTCATATCAAAGGGTTTGAAACTTTTTAAAAAATACTTTCAGGAAACCCACACAGCATAAGGATGCTTAAGTACATTTTCATGCAATATGTTTACCATTAAAAAAGTTGTTTTAGTCAATTAGTGCAAGAAAATGGATTCCCAGAATATGCCGGCCTTATGCTACTGGAGAAGATTTATTGCACAAAGTTTACGGACTGACGGATCGACGGACGGATGGATGGACAGATGGAGGGACAGACAGATGAATGGACAGATGCCGGACACCATGCCATGCCATAAGCCCATCAGGCCAGATGAGCTAAAAATGTATGAAGTCTATGAATGTATCTAGGCCATGGTTGTTTACTTTGTCAAGGCCTACCAATAAACAAACCTTCATCTGACCTCATTAACTGGTTGTCAGTTTAAAGAGAGGACTCTTAGTGTGCTTGTGGGTTCGGGAACTTTGTCTACAGTACAGATCATTCTACTCGCATTGGGTTTGGGTGCAATGCTACACTGAATTTCAGCGCAGTACCACCATAGTTTGCTAGTTCCTGTCAATGCCCGCAGGTTTCACCGCAATGCATAGCCATGGGGTATGGCAGTTAAAGTTATGTGGGAGTGTAGACTATTGCGGCTTGGTAAGAGGATCCCTGATTAATCAGTTTGACTACTATGACTATACCACTACTATGTCTTGCTAGACTCAATATAGGAGTGAAACGGGTATTATTGAGGCTAGGTTTACTTAGACTAAAGGTGCATTTAGAAACAGTCTAACAGGCCAATATATAGTAATGGATAGTCTATGTAAAACAATTATCACAATTCTTTACATTAATATTAATTAAATGATCTGCGATAAAATACTTGGTTTTATCAGTGAAATTAACTGTTACAATCAGCTTTTTTTTACAAATTGGGTCAACTTTGCAGTTTTGTAAAGTTATTTTGAATTTTAATTTTGAAATGTTTTTGGCAATTTGAAGCAATGATTATTTGTTTTCCTGTGATCCGTTTTTTGATCTCAGAAACGGTCTACATCTCAATAAAGCCTGAAATCTGAACCAAAACGATTGGACAGAAATTTGGTGAGCTCAAAGCAGTCTTTCAGTGAAATCTTAACCAAGGTTGATCGACAGATCTCAGACCTACATTCATTGTAGTAGAGTTATTTTTGGTTTCAAAACACTTGCTTTGTTATTGCAATGACTTATGTCTTCCTGAGATCCATTTTCCCATCGAAAAAAAGGTCAACAAAGCAATAAAGGCATTCATGGAGGCTAAATCTGGACAGAAATTTGGTGAACAGTCTATCAGCATCTTTCTACTCAAAGCCTAAAACGCCAGTTTCGGAACCGTCTTTTTAAGCCTTGCTGCAGACCCTTTACTTTTTTATGCTGCTATAGTGCCCCTACAGGCAAGAGAACAAGCACAGAAATCTTAAGGGTATGCAGCAAGGCATAAAACTGACAGTTTGGAATCTGACGTTTTAGACTTTGCATTGGAAGATGTCTATCAGTCAAATCTGAACCATGGCTGATTGTCAGACTTAACAGTAGTAACACCTACCTGAGATTACAATACAGGTATCCTTTGAGCTCCTCTTCATGGTCTTGTAGGCGTTGTCCGCGAGGGCGAAGATGTGGGGCGGTCTCTCGTAGATCTCCCGGCCTCTGTATTGGTCCACATAGCTCTGGTTGTATATATCCACGGTGCGGTATGGGTTTACTGACACTATCACCTCCCCGATGTATGTGTAGATCTTACCCTTCTCAAATCTGGAAGAAAGAGATGAGCATCTTAGAAATTTCTTCCCAATATTTGGTTTACAAGCTGTCTTCTGATTGGCTTATTCCTAGCACTGAAAATGTGGCCCTTGATGTCAAGGGCGAAGCGAGGAGAGTTGCAAATCTTCTCTTATGAACCATGATGTTGTAAAGATGCTAAGAAATTAATTATGTGAGTAAGTGATTTGTTGTTTAAAGCCGATTGGGCAGTATTTCAGCCATTAGCCATCAGCCTAAGAGTTCTTGGTGATCATTTTGGCCAATTCTGAACAGGTGGGACCCTTTTGATTTATATAGATACCATACTTCTTGATATTTCAAGGGACATGAAGATAAAAAGGTGGACAAATATAAAAAAAACAAACTTCAGAGGTCAGACATGTCTTTGACCCAACTACCCAAAATTCTTATCTACAAGATTTCTGGTCATGCAATTGTTGTCTAGCATTTCGTATATTTTAATCTATAAGGCGACCTCGTGCATAAGGCGACCCCCTTTCTCAGCCGCCAAAATTGCTGCTAAAACTATATATCTCAGATATAAGGCGACCCCCTTCTAGCAGGTCGTGGAAACGGTCAACATGACGGACAAGTTTTCGTAAGGGGAACTTTGGGCCGGTATTTTTTAAGTGAAATGTCATATGTAATTAAGAAATAGATAAGTTACTTACGGTGTTTGTTATTTCATACAATGATATATCATTTTCTTCTTATTACAAGCAAGACTACAGTAAACAAACTCCCATTACTGTGTCATGTTTCATTTTCATCATTCTCATTTAGATATCTAAACAAACTCGCCTTATACACTGTAATATACGGTAGGTATAATTCACACCTATATCTACTTGAACAGGCTCATATTCATAATATTTTTACATCAATGCGTGAAAGAGTCATGTGGATCATCTTTTTCAGTCATCACAGACAAACAGTCTTACGGTTATATATAAAATAAGATACCTTGTCATCAACTTCCAAAATCCTTGAGTCAAAGAAAATTTAATTGAATTATCAAACTCATAGCGATAAAGAAGCATTACCGTATATTTCAATGTATAAGGCGAGTTTTTTATGCCAGAAATTAGGGGGTCAAAGAAGGGGGTCGCCCAATACACAAGGTCAAAAACTAGAGGCCAAGTGAGGGGTATCTGCCAACCCAACAAGTCAAGCGAGTTGATGTTTACACCGGATGTCCATTACACAATCATTGATGTCATCTCAAATTTAATCTTGTAAAATAAAAAACCTTTGTCTTATTGTTCTTTTTAAATGAAAATATAGAGAGAAATATGAATGAAAATTCAAAATAACTTATCAATCAAAATTATCCATGTACGGGACAAAAGGAAATATTCAACACGTGTTTGCTGGTAAGTCAATATGATTTATCATCACTTAACTGGGTAACTGTGATTTATCTCAATGTGGAACATTTGTCGAGTAGAGAAGCTGTAAATCCATAGAACTTGTCATTTCTATTAGAGATAAATGTGGATGGCAAAACATGCGAGTTGGTTAGCTGTTGGTATGTGGCTGTGTTGCCCGACTCTGAGGGTGTGGGTTCGAATCCCGCATTCGAATACCGCATGGGACTCAGCCCGAAAAAGTACAAGAATCTGTACTATTCAAGATAGTGTGATCCCAAATATAACAATGTCAATTCTAATCAGGGTTTGGTAAGATTCTTACAAGGCACAGACAATGCTATATGTTATGATTCCAATCCCGTTTATTTGTCACCAGTGACTTAAAAAGTCAAAGGAACAAGGCCTTACTTATTCTTATCACAACTTGCTGTGATCCCCTTTGTCAGCCCCCCCAAATTGCTGGCAAAATCATATATTTCTGATACAGGGCAACCCCCTTCTAGTTGTGGAAACAGTCAACATGACGAACAACTTGTTGATAAGATTTTGTAAGGGTAAATTTAGGCTGGTAATTTTTAAGTGAAATGACAAGTGTAATAAATAACCGTTTTAACCTGTGGGTGCCAAAATACTAAATAATAGTCTATCTTGAGTCTTGAAAATAATTGATTGTGCAATTTGTTACTGACTAACCTTTCCTTGTTTTTGCCTCTTGCCTCTTAGAAGTGTTTTGCACTAACTGATTTAGTAGCTGATTTGAGTTACAATATTCTGAATATAAATGCTTACATACCCTTAACAATACCTCTTCATTTAATTAGTTGAAGGGGCAGTAGCCTTTTTTAAGGGGGAATATAAGATGATGTCAGGACAATGAAAATAAATTGTTTTAATTGACAGACAACTACACGAAGCAGTAATAAATCAATATATATAATGTACAGTTCAGCCATGTGATTCCTTTTTCTTACACAAAAAACAGAGCCATGGGCTCTGTAGCTCATCAGACTTTTGATGGAAATAGGTTTTTAAGGTTGTTACCCCTGTGACCCTATTTGGGGTCAAGAGGTCACCAAACCTAAAATTTAGAAATATCATTGGCCAAGGAGTCTACTCGCAACTTTTCAGCTCTCTAAACCTTTTAGAACTTGAGAAGAAGATGAAAATAGGTTAATATGGTTTTGAGCCCTGTGACCCCAAACGGTTTGTATAAAGAGATTTTTGACACTATCAAAATAATACATTAAGGATTAACCTACAATAATCAATGAAAAACTTAGAACATAAGATTTAAAAAAAACGTACTACTGCCCCTTTAAAGGTCATGTTAATCAGTCAATCAAGAATAATAATACCACCTGGCTATAAAACTCATCACTGCCAGCTAAACCAATATTCTTTAATCTCAGAAGTCAGTTGTCATTGACAGGTGATTATTACGATGATAATCACTTTATTTCTGGGGCAGCATTAGATTTGATCTATTATCAGAATAAATGATGTTGTCACCAACAATCAATAGCTTTCTGAGGTCATGGAGGCAATTCGCATGATTATGACTATTGATTTATTGTGATTGGGCCAAATCAGTTTTACTTAGCAAGGTTGTTTTGAGTTCCAGAGCCATTTTGGTAGAGGCATAATGTTGTCGATTTTATTTTTTGAGAGATAATGACTAGGGCTGAATATTGCACCTAATTTAGTTTTGCAATATCTTGCAATGTATTGCAATAATATTGCATGAACTCGACTACAAACAGTCTATAATTTTTCAAATTCAGTTTTAACAGTTTTCATTTGACAAATAGCATTTCAGACTATCTAATAAACTGATTACGACTCCAAAAGATCAAATTTGCAAGTAAATGTTGATGGCATGTATTAAAAAAATGTCTTCTACATTTGTTTAAACAGCCAAACACATATTTCTGCACACCAAATGAAGTTTTGATCGTGTTTTGTGTTCAACTGTGCCTTTGATTAAAATATCTAAATAAATTTGACTTGATATATGATGATTAAATTTTTCTAAATATATGGAGTTGTTGAATTATTAGAGATATTGAATTGATAGAGAAATTATGGTAGTACACAGTCATGAAGCAGGACTAGGCCATTTGCTGGTGGGGGGGAATTGAAAATATTCTTTTTAGGGTGTGGTCCTTGTGGTCATTTCAGGTCAGATGAGCTTAAATCTGTCAGACCCTGAATCCTGTTTTATATGATAAAAATTCGAACCACTGATCTCTCTCTCCCCAAAGCAATATAAGAGCACTCATATTAGATTACAAGATTTCACTTGGTTGTGTGGAAGATAAGAAGTGAATTAAGTGCACTTCCTTCTACGTATGTCACTTACGTAAGAAGACTTGAAACGGTTCCAAGTCAAACTAACATTGTAGGCTTCTTGTTGATAAGGTATTACAATCATGAATTAATTAATCAAAGATTCATTAAGATAGCTAATGAGATGTAAATGAAACTTGTAAACAATACTTTTGGGGGGGGGGGGGGGGGGGGGGGGGGGGGGAGGGAGAGATTCATATACAATAATATTATTACGGTATGTATAAACAATATTATTATGTATAAACAGTATCACACTCAACAATTTGACAATGTTGAAATATTGAAATATCGTATCTTACATCCTCTCATGAATACACCAACAATATTTCTTATCATAAAACATATAATTACATTTGTTCATAACAAGGCAAAAGTGAGCGCAGCTCACATACCATCGCCTGTAGTTTGACCGCCTTTCTTTGACGAAAATAGTGAAAAGTCATATGTTCTAAGTCCTAGGATTGTTACCGTATTTTTCCATCAAATGATATAGAAAATAACATTAAAATTTAATTTGTCTGAATAGGTGTGAACTGGTATAACTATGATAATAAATGTTTTTCAACAAACTCTCACCTTCCATTCAGTTCCATGTAGGTCAATTTATATTCCAATATATGTTTTCTTTGCAGTGGTATCAACATCAGTCATGTTCTATGTTCATACAGTGTCCATATGAGTATCACAATAGTTCACAATCCCTTTCTTTTGGTTACTTCCCAAAAGATAACTTGAAGGCAAAACAGTCACATTTACAATTTTTATACGGTATGTGTTTGTCATTAGGAAATATATTTACAAGCTTGATCCTCAACCTACTGTTTTCGGACTGTTTTGGTTCAAAATTTCAAAAGTTATTTGAACGTTGGAGGTGAAACCCCTAAAAGGCACAACAGCATCATATAGGCTACTGCCATACCAAATTTGAAGTTTCCAAGTGGTATAATTTTTTAATTATGCTCCGGAAACGAGACAAAGTCAAGAAATCGGACGGTTTTTGGTCACATTTTTTAAAATTATTTGAACGTTGGAGGTGAAACCCCTAAAAGGCACAACAGCATCATGTAGGCTACTGCCATACCAAATTTGAAGTTTCCAAGTGGTATAGTTTTAAATTATGCTCCGGAAACGAGACAAAGTCCAGAAATCGGATGGTTTTTGGTCAAAAGTTCAAAAATTATTTGAACCATTGAGATGAAACCCCTAAAAGGCACAACAGCATCATATAGGCTACTGCCATACCAAATTTGAAGTTTTTAAGTGGAACAGTTTTAGAGTAATGCTCCGGAAACGGACAGACGGACACGTGGAGCGCTATATACCCCCGACTACGTCGTAGCGGGGGTATAATTAGACCAGACAATAGCAGTTAGTTGATTTACTGAGTTTTTAGGGAAATGTTTTTAACCAAGAGGCAGAATTTCAACTGAAAGTGAAAGTGCAAGGGTTATCGAAACAATAGATAAATATATACAGGATATCTTTTGATTTCAGTGTTATATCACTTTACTGTCTTCGATTGAGGGGATAGAACCTGTATTTTCACGAGTGACACAGCCAAGAGTGAAAACATAGGCTTGATCCCGTCCAGAGATGAGAGAAGTGATATCACACTGAAAACAAAAGATATTCTGTTTATTAAACGTCCCTGAGGTCGAAAATGTTGTCATTGACACCTCAAACATCTTGCGACATCATACCAGTGTTGTATCATTACTTAGCAACGGTTATGACGTTGTGTTGATTGTAGAAGTGACGTTTAACCATTGTACACATGACATCATTACCTCTGTGATATGTTCACGGACGAAAAAATTATATCACACTCTGTGTCGAGAACACATTTTGAGAAGTGAGAAAATTCAGTCTCTCACCGCTTAGCATATAACAAAACATCTTTCTTCCTATTTTTATAAATGTCGAGGAATTAAGGGCAACCCCTTTAACCAGAGTAAATCTGAGGAAATTTCTCCTCTCTCCCAATCTCATTCAAATTAGATCAATCTTATCACTCGTCCCTTGCTGCAGCAAGTGATAAGTTTCAATCTGATTTAAATGAGATTGCTTCAGCCCACTCACATCTTTTCTGGTATTAACTTTACAAAGAAAACAGTCAGCTAACAAATTTTCTTGAGTAGATAAAGATTTTAAAGAAAAAATTTTTATGAAAGGGAATTGTGCATGTTTCCAGTATATATAAGTTGTCAGCCTGAAAGCAATTGGAAGACTTAATGCTTAATCTCATACTATTTTTACTTCATCAATGACTGTTATGTTGCCATACTTTTCTTTTTTTTAAAATGTTTTTATTCCTTGAAGTATAGGCATGATATACATACAATATTGAGTATATGTGTTACAGAACATTCTGCACAATACATAATGCAGTATACAATGACAAATAACTCTCTTGGTTGAAGAAACATGACAAAATTTCTCAAAAATAGAGCCATTGGCTCTGTAGCTCATCAGGCATCATATCAAGTTTGCTTTATACAGGCAAGATGAGCTAAAAATAGAGCCATTAGCTCTGTAGCTCATCAGGCATCATATCAAGTTTGCTTTATACAGGCAAGATGAGCTAAAAATGAAACTGATGTCACCTATTGCAAGAAAACCTATAAAAATAGAGCCATTGGCTCTGTAGCTCATCAGGCATCATATTAAGTTTGCTTTATACAGGCAAGATGAGCTAAAAATGAAACTGATGTTACCTATTACAAGAAAACCTATAAAAAAATTACAAAACAAATGTATTATTATTCAACACTTTCTAGATCGCCAATATCAGACAGTGAAAGAAGTCCACACTAAAATATCCAAGGAGAAATAAATTTGTTAACGACTGTCATCTAATGGAGAAAAATAGGTTTTTAAGATTGTGACCCCTGTGACCCTATTTGGGGTCATGGGGTCACAAAACCTACAGTTTAGAATCCCAATTGGCCAAGGAGTCTACATGCAGTCTTTCAGCTCAATAGACCTTTAGGAGCTAAAGATGATGATGAAAATAAGTTTTTAAGGTTGTGACCCCTGTGACCCTATTTGGGGTCATGGGGTCACGAAATCTATAATTTAGAATCCCCATTGGCCAAGGAGTCTGCACATACAATTTCAGCTCTCTAGACCTTTTAGAACTTGAGAAGAAGATGAAAATAGTTTTTTAAGGTTGTGACCCCTGTGACCCTATTTGGGGTCACAGGTTCACCAAAGTTACAAATTAGAATCCCCATTGTCCAAGGAGTCTGCACATATCACTTTCAACTCTCTAGTCCTTTTAGAACTGGAGAAGAAGATGAAAATAGGTTTTTAAGGTTGTGACCCCTGTGACCCTATTTGGGGTCACAGGTTCACCAAAGTTACAAATTAGAATCCCCATTGTCCAAGGAGTCTGCACATATCACTTTCAACTCTCTAGTTCTTTTAGAACTGGAGAAGAAGATGAAAATAGGTTTTTAAGGTTGTGACCCCTGTGACCCTATTTGGGGTCACAGGTTCACCAAAGTTACAAATTAGAATCCCCATTGTCCAAGGAGTCTGCACATATCACTTTCAACTCTCTAGTTCTTTTAGAACTGGAGAAGAAGATGAAAATAGGTTTTTAAGGTTGTGACCCCTGTGACCCTATTTGGGGTCACAGGTTCACCAAAGTTACAAATTAGAATCTCCATTGTCCAAGGAGTCTGCACATATCACTTTCAACTCTCTAGTCCTTTTAGAACTGGAGAAGAAGATGAAAATAGGTTTTTAAGGTTGTGACCCCTGTGACCCTATTTGGGGTCACAGGTTCACCAAAGTTACAAATTAGAATCCCCATTGTCCAAGGAGTCTGCACATATCGTTTTTAACTCTCTAGTCTTTCTGGAACTGGAGAAGAAGATGAAAATAGGTTTTTAAAGTTGTGACCCCTGTGACCCTATTTGGGGTCACAGGGTCACCAAAGTTACAAATAAGAATCTCCATATGCTAAGGTACTTGTACACAAAATTTCAGCTCTCTAATGTGTATGGTTCATGAGGAGAAGTCGAAAGTGTCAAAAGTTTACGGACGGACGGACGACGGACGGACGACGGACGACGGACGACGGACGGACGCCGGACGACGGGCCATGCCATAAGCCCATCTGGACTTTCAGTCCTGATGAGCTAAAAAGTAATTGATATGATATGCATATATGGTATGTCAATGAGCAACAAAGAATTGTTGCCATACTCATAACATATAAATCATTCAATAAATACTATTAAAAAAATTATCCAAATAGAAAATTATTCAGAAATTTCTTTAAATTTTCTCCCTTGCAGACTGACTTTCAATTCCAAAACCTGTTAAAATGTATCCAATAAAAAAGTTTTAATCCAGAATTTTGTTTAATGTATTCTCCTTCAAGCTCACTTTCAAGTTCAAAAACCTTGTCTCATATCTCATTAGACTAACCAGACTCTCAGAAGTATTTTCTTTCATTATTTACATTATTAGTAAACAATTAATGTATAACAACAAAATGGAACCCAGAAGATACTATAACTTCAGAAAGCTGAGTGACTTGCTACCACAGCCTACCAGTGTATTTATATAAAATAGATTGGAAACCTAGTCAGTCCTGAAAATTAATTGGTCAATTCCTCATGTAAAAATAAAGAAATTTTTTTTGCATTAGGGTCTGGATGATTCACAATTAATGATGCTAGCATCTCCTAGTCTTCAGAAAACATCGATGAGCAAACACTAGTAGAGACTAATACAATCTAATAATCAGTTGCTGATATTTCTCATCAGTTATAGCTGCCCATTACTCTATGATTATGTTCTAAATGGACTGAAGTGTGATTCCTTATTTGCATCCTGCATACAGATCAAACTTCATCTTCTGCCAAGGGTCGATTAGCTGTTAAAAGCTTTTATTGTCTAGGGAGTGAAGACTTGGGGTTGGTTTGGATTAGAATAGGGGTTTTTGGTTAGAAGAGGTGGGGTTTTGGTAAGAAGAGGTGGTTTGAGTTAGAAGAGGTGGGGGTTTGGGTTAGAAGAGGTGGGGGTTTCTGTTAGAAGAGGTGGGGTTTTAGTAAGATGAGGTGGGGGTTTTAGTAAGATGAGATGGGGGTTATGGTTAGAAGAGGTGGGGGTTTAGGTTAGAAGAGGTGGGGGTTTCTGTTAGAAGAGGTGGGGGTTTCTGTTAGAAGAGGTGGGGTTTTAGTAAGATGAGGTGGGGGTTTGGGTTAGAAGAGGTGGGGGTTCTGGTTAGAAGAGGTGGGGGTTTGGGTTAGAAGAGGTGGGGGTTCTGGTTAGAAGAGGTAGGGGTTTGAGTTAGAAGAGGTGGGGTTTCTGGTTAGAAAAGGTTAGGGGTTCTGGTTAGAAGAGGGGGTTTGGGTAAGAAGAGGTAGAGGTTATGGTTAGAAGCGGTGGGGTTAGTTTAGAGGAGTTTTGATTTCGGTTAGAAGGGTAGGAGTTGAGTACTAATATAGTACTATCATAAACAAGAATTAAGATAAATGATAAAATAAAATTGTTTGGATACTTAAAATTATGCAGTATTATTTATTTTTGTGTGCTTATAACATCATTTGTAAACAGGGAATCCATGCTGGTTTTGTAGATCTTGATTTACTCTTGCACAAATTAGCATACAACCAAACAAATATAAGAAAACTTTTAACAAACTTAAAACATTGTTTCTTTCTTCACATTGATGCCTGCAGGTTTAATTATCTTTGTAAATTGTAGAAGTTGACTTTGTGTCACATTGTTGTTAAAAGTGCTACAACTCATGTTCATTTCACCATGGCATGAGTCTTGTGAATATCACATCATTTTGTTAGTTGTACTAGTAAACTTTGTGTCACATACTTGTCACAAGTGCTACAACAGATGTATATATCTCTACAAGTCTTGTAAATATCACATTATTTCATGCATGCAGAAATTGACTTTGTGTCACAATGTCATCAATAATTATACAACTGATATTGACAATTGAATTTCACATTTTTTCAGTCTCTCTATTTAGATATTGATTTTTGTTGTTTTAAATATTTGCGAGTCAATTCAGCGCAGTCCTTGTCACATGCAGTTGTTTACACAATCTAGGCTCATATATGTAGGTATATATACACTGTGGAACCTAAAACAATTTATTCATTTATTCATACTTATTCAATAAATTGTCTGATTTACAATTCATCAAGAAGTGGAAATGTATTGAACCAATTAAAGGGAGACTGATCGGACTAATATACTCAGGCCTGACAACACTAATCAGCCAAGGTAATGAGAGTTCGAGAACTTTTTTTAGTTGCGTAACGCGGTCACGTGACACGAACTGGGCACCGCCCGGCAGCTGTAGAGGATTTCGTAACCTCGGGTTTCGTATCCTAAGTGTGATCGTACAAGTAAAAAATATGATTTTTACCCCAATATCAAAAAGAATTCTAACGAAAGCACTATTATTTGATAAAGCCTTCAGCATAGTCAAAGATCCGTCGTAACACACTCATCTTTATTCTCAATGGCCAGTTGGGCTACATTTTAATAAAATGATTTATTACAAAGAGGATAAACGTAGCGAATGAAACTTGTTATGTTATTGCATTTTCATATTTATTATTATTATTATTATTATATATATTATTATTATTTCATATTTGCATTGCTTTTAACAAACCCTTTCAAAAAGAAGAATGATTTCTATCTTGTATGATTTGTTGAAAATAGTGTACATCGTTTTGAAATCCGTGACCGCATCTGACACGGTAAACGGAATAAGAGTCACGAATTTGCCTAGGGAAAAATCACAATATTTTATGATAGAAATGCTTATTGAAATATTTGGTATTTCAAATAAGTTCTGTGTGTTGAAATTACGTTTACTGATGATAGGCCACATGATATGATTTATCTTATGTTGTATTTGTTAACAATATTTATCATGTTATAATTTAATAAATATTGAATATCACAGTTGTCCGTAATTTGTATTTTTGAAACCGTGTTATGTACAATGTATATCTTTATTTGGGATATCAGGATTAAATAAATTCGATACTTTTGTTGCACCATTACTACCAAGCATTTGTCCCCTTTCTTCATTTAATTGTCCGAAAGGATGAATTTTCTCTGAGCTTTTAGTGGTTTAAATGTTGATAGCGCTCCGAGATACAACAGTTATGTTACAGTTGATGGATGGTGATCTCACAAGAAAAGGAAGTTTATATAGAAATACAAGAATGCTTTCATGACAGAGCTTTAAGTCAATTGTTTTAGGTAGTTGAGGTGAATGAAAGACTGTGACTTTTCCCCCGACACCGTTGAGGCAGGATAATCAGATATTTAGATGCGATATTATTCTTCATTCTATGAATATGATAACTTCGTTCTAAGTATGAATAGGTTTGTGATTTAACAATCATATAACAAAATATGAACAAAAATATGCCCCTATCATCCTATCTCTTACATTTATTCAAAAATAATTATACTTATAATATACTGGAACGGTTTTGAAATAATTTTTGAACTTTTGATCAATCCATTCATTAGCTTATGTTTTTCACGAATAAAATATGATCAAATCATATGACTAGTTTTCCCCCTAAATCTTCTTAAAGAACATAATATTTCTCACAGTTTAAGAAGATAAAGTATCCAATCAAAGAGTGAAATACGATATTAATGTTTGCTTATTGCCTAAATATGCAATGTAGATAAACATATGTTTGTCTCATTATTCAGTGAAATCATGTAACTGAGTGATTGGTATAATGGGGTTTACAAAAAAAGCAATTTTCTCATCTAATAATTTTTATGTTATTTTTCGTTGTTAAATGACATCGTTTTAAATTTGTATGATAAATTTATCAATAATGCAGAGGAATATATCGATGACACCGTCCTCTCAAAGAAGTTATAAATTTAACAGTCTGCAGTTACATCTAATACACATTAAAAAGTGCCTTGAAGACGACGAGGAATCTGCCATTTGAAGTTGTGTATCAAAAAGCCGGATGTTACAGATAACAGGTGTGAGGTGTCAGTTTATTGACGTCCAGTGAGTCTAGTCATGTGTCGTAACAGGTCATATAACTGTCGGGCCATTGCTTGATGGCGCCGTCGTGTCTGGCTTAGTTGACAAGAAATATACACAATCGACGCTTATTATTGTGTAATTAAATGTTATTTCTTTCTCGGGCACAATGTCTAGTTTAATGAACCAATGAAGTTGTAGCCACTGGTGCATGAAGATGTTTTGATAAGACTGTAGGCGTTCTTCCATGTAGGCATTAGTGAACGCCACCATCTGACCAATGAAAATGTTATTTCGTTCTTCGGCACAATGTCTAGTTTAATGAACCAATGAAGTTGTAGAACAATAAATATGACCAATGAAAATTTTAAATGAATGATAGCTTTTCCTCCGGACACACTCCCAAACTGTAAGATTATACATAGATTATATACATGGATCATCTGAGCAGGTTCGTTATTAGCCCTGCTGGAGGCGCTCGCTAACTCTCAAACTAAGCAGGTTCGTTGTTTTCTTTCATTGAACATGTTTTATATTGTACCAGGTACCGATGTAAATTTACCTGATACTACGTTTATTTTACCATTGTTTCGTTGAAAGCATCTTTCTTCCCAATTTTGCTATGGTCTCTGTCTCTGAGTAATAAATCCTACCTCGAAAACTTCGTTTAGAAATTTATCTTATCTTATATCCCATAAGATTTCGTCTGACCCAGATCATTTGTTACACTGTGAATTAATACAGCTTCTTTCTTGAAACAGGTATTTATTACCGCTGGTTTCAAACCCATAGTGGTAAATATGCGTTTATTCCTTATAGTATTCCATGATCAGTTGAGCAGAAGAGCGTTTAATTCCAGCGCATTGTAGTCGTATAACCAGTCGAAATTTTCCCAGCATGCAACTGCAAAACAATAACAAAGTCAAAGAGCCCGTCCTGGCGTTTACTCAATCTTAAGGTTTTTCGCAGATCCGATCAGCCTCCCTTTAAAGGGAGACTGATCGGACTAATATACTCAGGCCTGACAACACTAATCAGCCAAGGTAATGAGAGTTCGAGAACTTTTTTTAGTTGCGTAACGCGGTCACGTGACACGAACTGGGCACCGCCCGGCAGCTGTAGAGGATTTCGTAACCTCGGGTTTCGTATCCTAAGTGTGATCGTACAAGTAAAAAATATGATTTTTACCCCAATATCAAAAAGAATTCTAACGAAAGCACTATTATTTGATAAAGCCTTCAGCATAGTCAAAGATCCGTCGTAACACACTCATCTTTATTCTCAATGGCCAGTTGGGCTACATTTTAATAAAATGATTTATTACAAAGAGGATAAACGTAGCGAATGAAACTTGTTATGTTATTGCATTTTCATATTTATTATTATTATTATTATTATTATATATATTATTATTATTTCATATTTGCATTGCTTTTAACAAACCCTTTCAAAAAGAAGAATGATTTCTATCTTGTATGATTTGTTGAAAATAGTGTACATCGTTTTGAAATCCGTGACCGCATCTGACACGGTAAACGGAATAAGAGTCACGAATTTGCCTAGGGAAAAATCACAATATTTTATGATAGAAATGCTTATTGAAATATTTGGTATTTCAAATAAGTTCTGTGTGTTGAAATTACGTTTACTGATGATAGGCCACATGATATGATTTATCTTATGTTGTATTTGTTAACAATATTTATCATGTTATAATTTAATAAATATTGAATATCACAGTTGTCCGTAATTTGTATTTTTGAAACCGTGTTATGTACAATGTATATCTTTATTTGGGATATCAGGATTAAATAAATTCGATACTTTTGTTGCACCATTACTACCAAGCATTTGTCCCCTTTCTTCATTTAATTGTCCGAAAGGATGAATTTTCTCTGAGCTTTTAGTGGTTTAAATGTTGATAGCGCTCCGAGATACAACAGTTATGTTACAGTTGATGGATGGTGATCTCACAAGAAAAGGAAGTTTATATAGAAATACAAGAATGCTTTCATGACAGAGCTTTAAGTCAATTGTTTTAGGTAGTTGAGGTGAATGAAAGACTGTGACTTTTCCCCCGACACCGTTGAGGCAGGATAATCAGATATTTAGATGCGATATTATTCTTCATTCTATGAATATGATAACTTCGTTCTAAGTATGAATAGGTTTGTGATTTAACAATCATATAACAAAATATGAACAAAAATATGCCCCTATCATCCTATCTCTTACATTTATTCAAAAATAATTATACTTATAATATACTGGAACGGTTTTGAAATAATTTTTGAACTTTTGATCAATCCATTCATTAGCTTATGTTTTTCACGAATAAAATATGATCAAATCATATGACTAGTTTTCCCCCTAAATCTTCTTAAAGAACATAATATTTCTCACAGTTTAAGAAGATAAAGTATCCAATCAAAGAGTGAAATACGATATTAATGTTTGCTTATTGCCTAAATATGCAATGTAGATAAACATATGTTTGTCTCATTATTCAGTGAAATCATGTAACTGAGTGATTGGTATAATGGGGTTTACAAAAAAAGCAATTTTCTCATCTAATAATTTTTATGTTATTTTTCGTTGTTAAATGACATCGTTTTAAATTTGTATGATAAATTTATCAATAATGCAGAGGAATATATCGATGACACCGTCCTCTCAAAGAAGTTATAAATTTAACAGTCTGCAGTTACATCTAATACACATTAAAAAGTGCCTTGAAGACGACGAGGAATCTGCCATTTGAAGTTGTGTATCAAAAAGCCGGATGTTACAGATAACAGGTGTGAGGTGTCAGTTTATTGACGTCCAGTGAGTCTAGTCATGTGTCGTAACAGGTCATATAACTGTCGGGCCATTGCTTGATGGCGCCGTCGTGTCTGGCTTAGTTGACAAGAAATATACACAATCGACGCTTATTATTGTGTAATTAAATGTTATTTCTTTCTCGGGCACAATGTCTAGTTTAATGAACCAATGAAGTTGTAGCCACTGGTGCATGAAGATGTTTTGATAAGACTGTAGGCGTTCTTCCATGTAGGCATTAGTGAACGCCACCATCTGACCAATGAAAATGTTATTTCGTTCTTCGGCACAATGTCTAGTTTAATGAACCAATGAAGTTGTAGAACAATAAATATGACCAATGAAAATTTTAAATGAATGATAGCTTTTCCTCCGGACACACTCCCAAACTGTAAGATTATACATAGATTATATACATGGATCATCTGAGCAGGTTCGTTATTAGCCCTGCTGGAGGCGCTCGCTAACTCTCAAACTAAGCAGGTTCGTTGTTTTCTTTCATTGAACATGTTTTATATTGTACCAGGTACCGATGTAAATTTACCTGATACTACGTTTATTTTACCATTGTTTCGTTGAAAGCATCTTTCTTCCCAATTTTGCTATGGTCTCTGTCTCTGAGTAATAAATCCTACCTCGAAAACTTCGTTTAGAAATTTATCTTATCTTATATCCCATAAGATTTCGTCTGACCCAGATCATTTGTTACACTGTGAATTAATACAGCTTCTTTCTTGAAACAGGTATTTATTACCGCTGGTTTCAAACCCATAGTGGTAAATATGCGTTTATTCCTTATAGTATTCCATGATCAGTTGAGCAGAAGAGCGTTTAATTCCAGCGCATTGTAGTCGTATAACCAGTCGAAATTTTCCCAGCATGCAACTGCAAAACAATAACAAAGTCAAAGAGCCCGTCCTGGCGTTTACTCAATCTTAAGGTTTTTCGCAGATCCGATCAGCCTCCCTTTAAAATTTCCAAATCAAACATAGATCATAAATCTATTTTATATAGTAAGTGTTTGATGATCAACATATAAACAAAATGCACATTAGCATAAATGTTGTTGACAGAATATTTCATGTTTGTCACTTCTTATTGTCATACATGGACTTAGAGGAATAAGATAAATAACCCAAAAAAGATGCTTTGTCATATATCTCATTTTTCCTTTGGCTAAAAATTATCACTATAGAATAATCATTGAGACAAAATCACAACCAGATCTCTTATACTTAGTTTCATAAACCTAACATTTAAGGTGTGATCGAGTACTTTTCTATATGGCGGGATTCGAACCCTGAAATGAACATTCTTCAGTTGTCAATTTAAAAAACATAACACATAATTCGCCAGGATTGACCTACGGTAACATTAGATCAGATTAATATGCCTTCAAACAAAAACATCATGAGAGGAATGTAAGCTGACGAAGATACTTTAATCTGGAACACCGTGAGTCACTATCACTGAACATTCGTCAGTCTAAACTTTGCAAACACCCGATCGAGCTAACCTCGGCTCGCACCGAGTTAACAACCCGGCGTCACTCGTTTGATGTCATGTACCCAAAATGAACTCATATCAAAAAGAAAACGCTTATACTTGCCTCAGTTTAAGATTTTCCATGAAAGCATCCAGGGTAAGTTCCCGAAGAAGAACAAAATCCCCGATGCCATATTCTGGCCCTTCGTGTATCCCGGCCATGGTTAAGATTGCAACAGGTGATTTGCCGGCAGACGGCGCTCTGCAAACCGGTGTCGAGTGAGATTGTTCCCGTTACGCTTCAGCAAACAAACGTGTCATGAAATTCTATTCGCAGTCAGATAACTTGTACACTGGGTCAATACGTTTTGTTAAGATATATATAGATATGTATAGATATAGCTTCCGGGTTTGCCTCATGGGTCTTGAACCACGATTGTGCTTTGTGAAACTCTTATGTAAATTTAAAAGATGTCATGGTTAAGCTCGTGACAACCTTGATCAAATAGGTTTCCTTTTTGTATATACAATAGTCATGTTTTAAGAGTTTCTTTTCGAACTGACGCGCGTATTGACAATGTGCAGAAAACAGAAAAGGGTCTATGAAACTGGTTTAGTATATGAATACCTCTTAAGTTATGAATGGTATCAAAATGGTTATTTTGCGCCGTTGTATGGAAATCAACTCTTGAAGATAGTCGATCTTCAAGTGAACGACTTCATAACACAATCAATTTTTTCATGGTGAACGAACTCTTAGCACATAAATTAATATATGGGTGACCTTTTTTTTATATATTAAATCGGTCACGTGATGTTTGTGGGTAGTATGTGACAAAAGAGTGGATGAAATATTTGTTTTAAACATATTTATTTCACAAATGATGTACATTTTGTGAATGGGATCGGCCAACAAGCTGACACCGCTTATGTCAAGGCCTCTCCCTAGAACATTTTATCAATACATGTTTAATACATACAAACACAGAAACAAAATATGTAAATATGCGACATTTTTACCAGCATGATAACATTTCATAATTAGTAGTAACCTCTAAGCAAGGCAGATTGTTTTAACAATCTTATTTAAACCGTAAAGTTTCAGCAATGTAGTCGTGTACTGATTGTATAATATGTTGATTTGTGGTTGCTGATTTTTGAAATATTACTGTGGAGGGGTATCAAATAGGCAAATCCTGGACCAATTAATTCATTACGATACACGATCAAATGAGATATTTTAATGTCCTGCTTCATGTTTGTGTACTTAACCTTTAATACAGTCAAGGTCATTTTTCTGCAAGTATTGAGTGACTGAATACCCAAGGTTAACGTGTTAATGTATACTTTCATTAAAGTTAACAAATAGTTATGGGTTTTTGTAGGACCATCTGTGAGCACGAAATACATCCTGATGAACTACAGAGCTATACTGTTGTTCTCTGGTACACTAAATTTCAGTCTCTGAAATGAAAACCTGAAACTGCAGTGAGCTAGACTTCCTACAATAATATAGACTTGTGTGGGATATTTTGTTTCAGGGGCTGTTAGACAGACTGGTTCTCTGTTTCATGTATGAATATTTTTTTATTTCCTTAATACGAGCAATTATTTCAATTTCACTCAAGCCCACCCGGTGTTTAGTCAGTTTTACACATTAGATACGTGCATAAAAGCTTTTGAAATGTTTTAAACCACGGGTACAGCTACAGGTTAAACGTATCATTTCGTCACATTCTCTTTATTAAGTCGTGCCAAATTTATCTATCCTTTTATGTCCCGTTGTTTCATAAACACTGTACGTGATAATAGACACGCACGCCACACGCGTACACGTGCTTGTTGCATCTTACTGTTTTGACTCGTCATCACCGCTGTCGACTTTGGGTGGCGTCATGGTTATGTGGACACTCGATTTTGACATATAGGCCTAAAGTTTTTCTCGTCAGACAGAACAGAACAGAACAGAAGTTTATTTTTCATAATTAACATAAGTGACATAGAGAAGTTGAATAAATTGTACAATAAGTTACATGTCAAAGATTGAGATGACGCGCGAGAATCAACAAACGTTAGTTTAGAAACATATATCTAACGCAGTAAGAATTTTAATTAATTTTAGATCAATTCATAAAAATCAATAAAGTTTGAAATAAACTTTAACAAACAAATTTTAGCAGTTACGCAGCAAGTTTTAAAACAAGGTGTAAACTTTATTTTAATACGAAGACAGTTTGTCTGAGAATATGCTGTATGGTATGAAGGGTGCCAGTGATTTCGTAGGAGGATCGTGTTCGTAGAAGCGGTGATTTCGTAGGAGGATCGTGTTCGTAGAAGCGGTGATTTCGTAGGATCGTGTTCGTAGAAGCGGTGATTTCGTAGGATCGTGTTCGTAGAAGCGGTGATTTCGTAGGATCGTGTTCGTAGAAGCGGTGATTTCGTAGGAGGATCGTGTTCGTAGAAGCGGTGATTTCGTAGGAGGATCCAGTTCGTAGGAGGTGATTTCGTAGGAGTGATAATTTACATAATAATTTACATGTTACGTTTAGTTGTCAGCTTTGTCTTTTTTGCTTTTCGTTAACTAGTTATGGTTTATCCTATTTGTATTAACGACTTTTATTGTGATTTCAGGATACGAAACTCAACATAGCTTTATATGTTGCCGACTATGGAGGTATATTAACATCACGTTTAAAAATAGCACAGGAATCCCAAATAGCACATTTGAATGAACACAGCACTAAACCAGCAGATAGCACTAGTACACACTATACATCAAAAGTTCATTTCGAAATGGATGGTTGTTGTTATTGGGTTGGAGTTTAACGTCTTCTTTCACCTACCGGTGATGTCGCCGACGTGGGGTCTACCGGTCGTACCAGTTTATTGAAAAAGATTGGAGCTATTGGATTTTTTTAAAACGGCTCTTCGAGATAATCGCAATTCTTAGGATAAAGAAAGGAAAATCCTTAAAATACTGTACCACATTACCAACACAGAATTTCGAATCGCTGATATGACCTAATAAGGCCTACTGAATTTTAAAAGTTAAAATCGAAATGTTTCCACTTATAAATCGTTCAACTTATATGATTCTAACTGACATATATATTCAACATTTGAACAAAAATGGTGAAGAAATAAAGATTTTAGAAACAAATCTAGACATGTTACGTAGATAGCACAAGGGTGGCCACTCAATTTAGATAAACGGAGTACACTTTGGTTGTTGTGACCTGATCGAAAACCGGACACGCCGACTGTTTTTATTTTTTAGAAAAACGCATGCATCGTAATATCATCCTTTAACTTCATGCATCCCTTGTCTATGTTTTCTAACATCTCGCTTTTAAAATAGGCGACGAACAGATTATGTACTTAAATATTTAATGTAAATATTCAAAACGCATACTAAATTACCCACTATGAAAAGTCCAATCGATGTTTGTAAACTTATGTCCTAACCCCATCAACTAAAAGTTACAAGAAACAAATTTCAAGCTTCGTATTCCCTTACAAACTCTGTTATCAAATGTTTTAATGTGACTTTACACTTTAGCTATGTAACCACTAACCCACTATGTATGATGTGATATAATATAATAAATTTATAATGATAATGTGCATTTACTATATTGCGCAGTCTCCATGCATGAGCATGCATGCTCAAAGCGCAGACGCTTAGAGTGGCAGTGGTAAGGGAAAGCTTGACGAAAAAAAAAGGTTTTTAAACTAGATTTAAATGATGGCAGGCAAGGGGAGTCTTTTACTTCATGGGGAAGATTGTTCCATTCTACCCCTAATTATCCATGTACTTAATAATTGTCTGTCATAAGACGCATGCCTATATTATGAACATAATTATATTGATTGATGTATGCTCTTGCACCACCGAAGTTTTTTTTTCGATTGATAAAATTGTTGAATCGTTGAAAATTATCTCATCCATTCACACTACTCATCGCTTTGAACAAATGCCCGGCCGGTGTTTTATACCAACATTTGTTTCATTGGAAAGGTATATAGTACGAATTTAATTTGAAAACAATGCATTTATAGTTTTATTTAGAGGGATTTTTTTTTCATTTATGAATGACATAACCCATTTGGATCTAACAAATAGTTTCTAAGTGCTATATTTTCATTTATTTGTTTGAAAACATGAACTAATTAAAACATTATTGTGTTATTTAAATAATTTACTTCAAAGGAAATTATCGAAAAGCCCGAAAGTAAAATACTTGGATATTGGTATATTTTATGAACGCTTCACTGCCAGTTTCACTGTACATTGGGACGAATAACAAGTTAAAAAAATATTATTTATACTTATTTATATTCATATAGTAGTTACTATGTATTGTTTTGAATTATACTCTACGTGGTATATGATCATGTTACTGGAGAAATGTAATTAGTACATACACTTTTAAATTGTTTTAACTAAGTCCAATTTGATTATAAGTTAATTAGTTGCTTATACCAAACATGACAATTTTTTCCAAATGAATAATGATTTTTTTTTGCATAGCATAATGAATTTTATTTCAGAATGTTTATCTGTTTATATTGAAATGTTAAAACAGAGATGTGGAGAATTCGTACCCAAAACAAACTCCTACTCCAAATCCTACTCCTACAAATACCGGTGGATTAGTGCCCTAAACAAACGGTGGATTTTTCCCAACTAAAGTTTGGTAATAAGTTATTAGTAATATCACATTTACTAATACTATAACCAAAGGATTTTTTTCCCAAATCTTTTTGATTCATCTGACATCTCGTTTTAGTAGGTATACATTTGATAGGCCTAATATCGGTATGTTTGATAACAAGTCATGAAGCATTCGTAAAATACAGGCATTGCTGGCTGTTGTTAAATAAACACGTTAAGAGCTTTCAATTAAGCATTGAAGTAAGACAAAGTATTGTTGAAAGTAAATATTTTTATTTGATAAGAAATATATGATATTTTTATTGACACAGGCATTTATGAAATTAATAGTTTATCATGTTTGCAGTTTAATGTCTACTGGAAGATAATAATAATAATACTGGATAATAAAGTCGCAATGATGAGTCCTATCGGTATGGGAACGTGAAATCTATCTTAGAATTTAAAAATATATATATAATGGCGATAATAACAAATTTATCGGAGTAAATTCACTATAAGTAGACGAGTTCGTTTTGGTTACGAATTTACCTCCTTCTCCACTTTTAGAGATAGAAAACTTACTACTTCCGGTTGAGAAAACACGGACACATGCAAAGTGAAATGACTGATTTAGAGACTGAAATAACGTCATTAGAGGGTGTCATAGCCAAGGATTCATCAGAACGACCCCCTACAGTAGTTGAAAGATATTTTCAACAACGCTTCAAAATAAGTAAGTGACCTAAAATCTAAACATTAAATTTCACTAGCCTCTTTGGCTTCGACTTAACCGGCCATTTTGATGATTTTCACCATTGGAACATTCTTTTGAAGGGGACAAGTCCTGTTGCTGTCTGTCAACATTGATCGAGCAAACAACAATATAGACAAAATGTCCAAAGTTAAGAAGAAAATAACAAAAAGAGCAAAAGTGAGTAGAAACATTACTTTTCAAAAGTGTAAAACTAGTGGATATTCACAGATGCCTCATCTGTTTATGATGCCTTGCTAGCAGAGATGGGGATACAGTGTTATCATACAGTCAAAACAGCAACAAACCAAAACCGTGACAAACCAAATTCACTTTAAAAAATTGTGGTGCTTGCCAATTGGTTTTGTGTATTTATGTCATCTGTGGTGTCAAACGTAATCTGTTTTTAAAAAATATTTAAATTCTTAAAGATTCAATATATTTCATCAATGCTGACATATTATCGAGAGGTAATTGGGTTTGAGGTAAACCCCTGTTAAGTTTTACAGGGCTGAAGTGTAGATTTATTTGGAAGGAAAGCGCTGGGTTATCGAGGATGAGCTACTAGTATCCATGTTGTAAGCAGCTCGTAACCTCCTTATGTCCACCTTTGACAATCCCTATCCCTATCGAGTTTTTAAAAATGGCATGTCTGATGATATTCCAAGAGCACACAAGAATCATATAATTTCAAGCCGATTTCCCATTTTCAATCGGGAAGACAAACATTTTCACTTTTCGTGATAAGAGATTCGAGTATACAAGAGTCAATCCATCCTTCATTGGCAAAGAATTATTCGCAATCATGAATGTTGGTTTTTGTTGAATTAATAAACTCAGGGATCGCCTCTTAATGAGAACACTTAAAGCGCAACTCCCGGGTGATTTTGCTCCAACTTCGTTCATATATCTTCACAATGCTTAGCATGTACATTTCGAAGACGTAAAAATCGCATTGATAAGTTATAAGCGATCAATTCAATACACCTCTTTGCCATCACAATCAAGTATATTTCATGAAAATCGTAAAAGAAGCCGAAAAACTGTACTGTTTACGTCGCTTTTTGACGTGTCGGCCATTTTGTTTTACGGAAAAGACCGGAAAAATCTCGATTGTTGCCGATGGAATGTGTGACGTCAACTGTGGAAAACACGGCCCGCAAAATGGCGTCTGTCGTATTATTAGCACTGACAGACAAATAAACACCGAGGGTTGTAGCGGCCATACCACTCGACAAATCCATGTAAAAACTTGCAAAATGTCTTCAAATAACTCTCTGAAGCAATAGTTGAAAGGAATAACCCCAACATTGACCATAAAATTTGATAACTATCTATTAACCAACCCGGAAATGAATCCCTTCAATGGAATCGTACAGCGAAACAATGCGATTTTCAGTTCAAATACATCTAGGAAAACATCGGTTTTTTTTTTACATAAACAATTTCTAATGTATGTGGGTTTGTTTATCAGTGAAATTGCGTCTTTTGTT
The DNA here is from genome assembly GCA_916613615.1 of Steromphala cineraria. NCBI lineage: Eukaryota > Metazoa > Mollusca > Gastropoda > Trochida > Trochidae > Steromphala > Steromphala cineraria. The sequence continues at coordinate 49,216,689 of OU744733.1, forward strand.
TCTGTCTTTTTGTAGTTTGATTTTGCAAAATACAGCACGATACCAAAGTCCGGGTTAGAAGGACTACTTCCACAGAACACCGACAGGAAATACCAAATTATAAGAAATGTTAAGTTTTTTTTTTACATTATACGTATAAATAAAGAAAAGTTATCAAAACAATATGTTATGAATTGCATTGCAATGTCGTAACAGGTGGACGTGAAATCGTCCAGAATATCCTTCAATAATTTTACAATTTCACTAAATATCTATAAATATCATATTACTTATCGATCATGTTACGATATATTCGAAGTCTTTATCTAATATATTATCAAAATAAAATTTAGATTGATTATATCTGCATTTTATAAGGGGTTTTATCAATAATTAATATTAAATATCAACGATTTCAGTCAATAATACTGTAGTTCAGAGTTTTGAAATTAAAAATAGTTCTTAAATTTTTCTCTATGTTAATAAGATGCTACTCTGCTGTAAGCTGGGAAATATAAAACAAACATTATTCAGATTTGTTTATTAAATGACTATCATACTTAATATTATTATAGAATTATTACAATATTAGAATTATATATTAATATCAACATTTTTGCAAAAAATAAATTCGAAATTCCTACGCAGAAAGTTTTGATTATGAATTTTTTCCTCAAGTCCCCTCCATGACACAAAATGTTCATGCATGGAGGTAAATAATTAACAATGAATATTTTATTTATTATAAAATATTAAATTTAGATATGTTGGTGCCTTCTTATAGCTAAACGTCTGGGGATATGCACATAGCATTCACATGTTTTTTTAATTTTCATTTGATTTTATTGCTGTTTTTCTAATTGTGGATTCTATTGAGCATTGCCTGTAAAAATAATATTAAAAATCGTTTTGAATTCTGAATTAATACATGCACATACACTAGATATTAATAGAATAAATTTATTCCTTATATTCAATAAATATTTTGATAATTGTTTCAGACCTCTTGGTAAAAACATATATTTGTTAATAAATTAAATGTTTTTGAATTTCTCATAAACAAGATAATTGACTGACGAAATGAAGTTATATTTTATATAAAATTAATAGTTTTAATGTTAATTTTTTGGGGGATATCAGAGTATAGAAAGAAATAAATAAATGTTTTCCAGAAAAGCCACTCCAAATATTTATACCTGTCATTATTACTTTGAGTGATTGTTCAAGAAAATATAACATATTTTAGTTTGAAATAAAGAAAATAAATGTGCTGTTCATTCAAATAACAAACAATTTTTAATATGGAACATGACATTTTTTTTCATGTTATATAAATTTTTAAAAGAAAATAGTTGAGAGAAAAACCCACATTTTTTTTTTAGTTTCAATTATATTTAACAAATGCCTCATATTTGTTAATCATGGAAAAATTCATATGAACATAAATAAAACATGTAAATCATCTGGATAAATATAAATTTTGTTCAGTCACATTTATTTCCAAAGGAATATTTCCATTTTATGTTTTACATAAAACTTTTCTTGAAGGATGGAATATTCTCTTCCAATAAACATTAATATATGTATTTATGAAAATTAAAACCATAATAAATACTTCCTTCATTGTTTGCATAAGCTTCAAAGTAAGTAAAAAATAGTAACTGTTTATTTTAGTGAGTGATGCCAGATCATGATTTTGAAATTGGACAACAAAATTTAAATTTGATAAATCATATTTACAACGTATATTGTCGTACACTGATGTAAATGGGGCTATAGTCCATATGCCGTTTATCAAGAAATGCATGAGGCGAAAACGAACCAAAGGCAACATACTGCAAACACGGAGGGCCACGTTTCGAAAGACGGCAGATGATATTTTTTTCAAGGCTAAATATTGAAATATTTTCACACATGCAAAAGGAATTTTAATACGAAGATGGTAAATGAAAGATTCCATACACAAACAGATGATAATATATAAAAGGAAAAAAGACACAACGACTAACTCGTCAGGGGCAAACAGTGCAGCCCACAGGTTTTCCCGAGTATGGCATTGTCAATATACCGGATAATTGACATTAATTGTTTCCGTAAAATTTGCCGAAATAATCATATAGCTTTTCCTTCACTTAGAATATCCTTTCATACAGCAGATATTAAAATGTAATCACTAAAACTTAGTTTGATAGGCCAATATCGACAAGAACATGATCACTGAAATAAAACGTGGTGTTGTTTACGTTAGTAATGGCGGCCACGTCACTCTTGTTTTCCACAGTTGACGTAACTTCCGGTAAAATCTACGGAACAACACGATCGAGGCAGGAAGCTTATTATCATTTTTAAAATCGCAATTAATCACTCTTTTGATTAGTTTAAAATTATGATGACCTCACGTAAATTCATAATATGAACTATATATTATGAAAACATGATCATAAATATACAGTTTGGCCTGGATAAATTAGTCTAAATTATCCGGGAGCTACGCTTTAATGATGTTACAGTTTTCAGTTACAGAGACGCCGTTTTGATTTTTGTGACAAAACCTTCTGACTAACATGATGTCATTGTTTTGGTTTGTTGCTTTTTTGCCATAACCCATAGAGATACCTTTGTTATACAGTGGTATATGTTATATTTAACGTTATTCCCATAGACTTTCATATCATTTTAGAGTAGCATTGATAATTTTCATGAAATGAATTCTGCTTAAATCGTTTTCAAACTTTGCACATTTGTAAGAATGCTACGGTTAAGTTGTTTTCAATGTTGGCCGTTGTGACATTTTTTAATTTGCCTTTTGTGACGTTTTTGAACATTTTGAAGATATTTTGACATGTATGAGAGGAAAAATATGAAAGTTCAAAACTTCAAATGATCCAAAAGCAGCAGAAATATCTCTACCAGCAACTTATTACAGACTGTTTGATATACCGTATTTCCTTCTAATAAACGCCGGGTCTCCAATTAGCGGCTCTAATAAGCGCCGGGGGGGGTCATTGGTAGTTGAGAAAATAAGCGCCGGGCCTCTAAGTAGCACCGTTTCTCTAATAAGCACCGGTTCACTTACCATTAGATAAATGCTCCCTTAGTCAACATTTTTCAGGTATTCATTGTTAAAGACAGCTTAAAACAAGCTTCAATTTTTGTTGGTGTTACTGTTGCTAAATTTTTATTTTTACTGATATGACAAATATGCCTTCCTGTGTTCAAAGTGAATAATTCTTTATCTTATCAGGTTGCTGGAAAAAGAAAACGCTCGTTCACCAAATGGCTTTCTGAAGACTTGGAAAAAGCATATGAGGCTTTTATGAGTGGAGAAGAGGTTTTAGCAAGTGCTGCCATAAAATTCTCCGTACCCTACAATGTACTGCGTAACAGGGCTAAAGGAAAAATACCTCTCAACCCGTCTGAAAGTCAACCTCGTTTTTGGCTTGAGGACTCAGACGAAGAAAAACTGGTGGCTCATCTGAAGTTTTTGTCAAGGTTTGGATATAGTTTTGCTCGAAAGGATATCATTTCTTTGGCATTAGATCTTGCTATTCAATCTGGAGAGAAAGGGGACGTCGATCATGCTTTTTGTATTCGGTGGTATATTTCATTTTATAGTAGGAGGCCAGCACTTAAGCATGTTAATTTATGCAAGCCTTCAAACAAAGAGATTAAGATACTCAAAGAAAAACCGAAAAAGGCTGTTACACATTTCTTTCAAGAATATGCAAAAATACTTGAAAGGTACAATCTGACCAATAGACCTCACTCGATATACAGTGTTGATCAAACTGAAATTACGAGGAAAGAGTACCACCAAATATCTGAATGTGAGAAACAACCAAACATAGATATAGCAGGAAGAAATACCTTCAGCGAAGTCACTACCACAGTAATGAGTTGCTCCAATGCTATAGGAATGGCCCTGCCTCCTTACTTCATATTCACAGGCCCTGTTATGAAGGATGAGTTTTTGGAGGGTTCTTCATTGGGATCAACAGGAACTGTGAGCAAATCTGGTCATTCAGACATGCACACGTTTGATAAGTTTGTCAAAACTCACTTCAGCAAGCTATGTGTCCAAGCCACAGAGGAAGATCCGGTTCTTCTTCTTGTTGACCAGAACAAAATGCCGATATCTGTCTCGCTTGTAGAATGGGCCAAGGAAAGGCATATCGTCCTGTTTGTCCTTCCTGCATACACGTCACATATCCTGAGGCCGATGAACTCATGTTTGGAATTGTTCGAGGAATCTTACAAGAGACAAAGACAACGGTTCATCCAGGGTCATCAAGCGACTTGGATGGCTGAATTACCATTCTGCAAACTGGTTTGTGAGGTTTACTTTATGCTTATGTTTCCCTTCAAACTTCAAAGGGCATTCAGTAATTCTGGATTCTTCCCTCTGGATCGATCAAAGGCAGCCTTTCCTGAGAAATCGAAAGTCTCAATTTGCAGCAGTGTGGCTTCTCAAACCCGCCCATCTGATGCTCGTCCACCAGCTAAAAATATTGTGGAAGTTGTCGTGGAGCCCAAGACAAAAGTTTCATGTGACAAGTCAAATGGTAACAGTTTGGTGACTAAGACTTGCTCTTACGACCTTATTACACCAAAACTAAATGATCAAATCACCTTAGTTCCAAGGACAATAGTTTCAAGCAACAAGTCAATTGGTGACTGTATGGCGACTCTTACTCGTCGATCGGATGCGCCTATTTCAGCAAAACCAAGATCAATTCCTGATGTCATTATGGAACCTAAGAAAAAAGTCAACAAGTCAAGTGGTAACAGTATTGCAGATCAAAATGGGCCAATTGATCGTATTCCAGCAAAACCAGTTATGGAAGTTATTGTTGAACCCAAGACAAAAGTTATGAAAATGCATTATGATATCTGACCTCAATATTTGTAATTTGTAAGCTGATGTGATGAGGAAGTGAGAGCTATGATTCGAGGATGTTAATTTTAGAATTGTTGAGCTGAAGATAATACATTCTCTCCCCACAGAGGCAGATCAAGTCATGAAATGTTGATACAGTCTCTGTTCTATTACGCCAAAGACCATGAGTTCCGGCAGTTTCCCTTGCACCACAATCCATTTGAATTTTTTTTATCAAATGACAAGGAGATGGTGGTTCATTTCACAATGCCTTTGCCATGATTCAGGAGCCAAAATGATGGTTTTAGAACAGTGTTGTTGATTGCAGAACTAACTATGATTGCCTCCAATCAGGCATCTCCATTCTATCCCACAAAGTCGGCGTAATAGAAAAGAGACTGTATCAACATTTCATGACTTGATCTGCCTCTGTGGGGTGAGAATGAAGATAAGACTGAAATTACATTTTAATATGTTACTGTTTGCTATTATGTACTGTCTAAATAAACCTAGACTCAATAATACCGGCTTCATTCTGATTTTGAGTCTAGCAAGGTTCAGTAATGGGTCCTTTTGCCGACCTATGACCCCAATGTTATATTGGGTTTTTTTTGCGATTGTAGACTATTGCGGCTTGATAAGACGATCCCTGATCGGTCAATTCGATAGATTATTTGACATAACCCATTACTTTACCTCGCTAGACTCAATATCGGAGTGAAGTATTATTGAGGCTAGGTTTACTAAGACTGCTGTCATGTACTGAACAATTGAAAATAATGATGCACTGTTGAACTGTTACAAATGGATTTGATATTGCATTACTATTATTTAATATGACGTTTGGTTCACAGATTTGTTGCTTGTAAACTGTGATGTAATGTGAAAAGAAATGACAAGCCGGTTACTGCTAAAATTCGATAAAATGTTACACTACAAACTGAGTTTAAAAGATGACAAGTGTACTCATTACATTTTAGCAGTAACCGGCTTCCCGTGAGTAAAAAATAAAATCGAAATTGCATTGATATGGTTGACTGTTGGGTTTGTAAGACCAGCCATATTTCTTTATGTATCTCATCTCCTAAGTCCTTCTACGGGCGAATGAAAAAATATGTAAACAGGAAAAAAATAAAAGTGGTTTGTATTTGTAGATATTGGTCATGATAACTACAACGGAAAGTGAAATCCTAAATGTTAAAAGGGAATTCCTGGTTGAGATAAAGTCGAGACAGTGTCCGAAAAAAACCCACTAGCCCGGTAGCCCGATGCTAGTTGAAAATTGCCTGGGCTAGTTGAAGAAATATAACGATAGCCCGGTTGGCTAGTGTGGATTGGTATATCAAAAATATTTTGACTTCTTTTCATTCAATTTTGTAATTAATTCAGTTACTATTTTGTGTCAGTTTCCGATCACCCCCATCACATGCCAAGACCTTTTGAGATGATATGTGTTTGATTTTAAAACAATGAATGTCAAGAAACATTTTTTATCTTTACTTTATTGGGCTAGTAATTTTTCTTTTGGGCTAGGAACCTTGAAAACTTTCTAGCCTGGTTTGCTAGTGATCTTGAAAAATTATTTCATACACTGAGTAGAGATAATAATGGATGTCTCATAAAACAGATTTTCCCCAAAAGTGATTAAGAATATGGGGGCGGACAAATGGCAAATAAAAACAGTTTTTTATATTTTGCATCGTAAGGATAAATCAGGATATGAGAAACACAGAAAAAATGGTCGGCCTAATAACAATTAAAAGAGATGAATTTTGTCTCATAGATGTGCTGCTGAATTAAAATGTAAAGATTATGATATTGCCATTTTATGTTTGACCTCTGGATTATTTGACAGTTAACTGTCACAAAATGAAGAACTGGAAGAAATGATTATTGATTCGAAGATGCTGTGTGAAAGGTTGAAAGAACAAGTTATGTAATTGCAACATGATTTTCGATTCCTGGCTTTAGAAGATCACATAATGCGACTTATAAAAATTGATTATTGATTCCATAATGCCATGATAAGGTTTGTTGAACTTGCGTAATGATATTTAACTACCGATTTTGTTTTTCTCAAACTGTCATGCAATTCAGAACAGAAATAGATAAATATTGATTAAAATTTTTTACATGTTCATATTATTGTTGTACTGAATAAAGCATTCAAATTGTATTATGATCATGTATGACTTCTTACTTTGTTGCTTTCCACTCAGTGCGAATGTGCACCGAAATAATATAAATATTGTAGAAACAGGAAGAAATCCTCAGGGCTAGTGAAAAAGATGCTGGGCTAGTAAAATGCCATCATTGGTAGTCTGAAGGACTAGTTGAATTTAAAGAAAATATAATTTTATGGGTGTATTTGGCTAGTCAGAATATTTTTGGGCTAGTGCTCACAGGAATGCACTAGACTGAATGGCTATTACTCCAATAGAACTAATTTTGACCCCTGATATATATATAGTTATAATGACATATGTATAGGCTTTTTAATAGTTGTAGAAAGAATAATTTGACGCGACCCGCTACTACATCTCGCTAGACTCAATAACGGAGTGAAATGAGTATCATTGAGGCTAGACTTACTTAGACTGCTATATTTTCTATATTTCCTAAATTTTAAACAATATATCAATTTTAAAACTAACTTTTTGGAATTTACTGGTTTGAAACACTGTATAAAGAAATATATTTAAACAAATTCACAAAATATAAATAATTTGATATGCCCTTTTATTCTGTATAATCAGAAAGTACTTAGTATAAGGCTACAAAGGGATATACAGATTTTTACATCAATCTTATCAAATTTAAATTGGCAAAGAATTTGCTCAGGAGTGAGAAAGGAAAGTGATATTCAGTTGCATATCCATATAAAAGAGTGGAAAATATACAACTATATTCCATTTTGAAGCCACCTCTGGACTCATTGTGTTATTGTGGTGTGGTTGTTTCTGTCTTAGCAGACCATGAGAGCTATGCCGGCTGGAGCTAACATGCTCCTGGTAGGGTCACCCAAGCTGGACAGGTCGACGGGTAGAAGTCAGACCAAATGCGAGTCCTGCTTTCTATCTCTCACTATCTCTTTCTTCCGTCTTTTCCCTCATCCTTTCGATCCCTTTCTCTCTGATCTGTCTACTCTCTTTTGGATGCATCATCCATGTGTTAAATAGCTGAAATATTGCAGACAACACATTAAACTCAACTCACTCACTCAAATTCGAAGCACAGTTATATGTTATGGTGGTTTCAGTATCCCATTATCCATAGAATTCTAACAACAAACAAAATTGTATTTCTTTACAAATTAAAAGATTTCCCACAATGTACTTTTTGTAAATATTCAAACAAAACTTTAAAATACATCTTAATTGATTGTGTACATTAAATATTGGTTTGGTCTATACTGAAATAGCTTAATCTGATTCTGTACCCCTCTAAATGTGGGGTTAGACACAAAAATATATTTGATACAATGCATAGTTGATGAGATATTGAAAAAAAAAGAAGATTTTCAGCAATGGCTGACCTAATTTGCATATTGCCTGAATTGCCCAGTGATGACAGAGTGGCATCATTCAGATTCTTAAAGAGCTCACCTCAGAGGTCTAGAAACAGCCAAAAACATTGTACATACCACATTGCGAGGTTGATAAAAAAAATGAGGTTTGGCAACCGGACATGTAAAGATTCCATGGCATCTGCTGGTGAAATAAAAGCGACATAGATTGGAACCTGATATAAGACATTTTATGTTTGTCTTCTTTTATTGGCATTCTAGAAGTTGATGTGATGATCAATAAGGAAGATTCTTTTATGGATAAAGTGACATCACTTGCTTGACAACGACATTAGGATCTATGTCGAAACGTCGATTTCAAAGAATAAAGAAGTTGATTATCCATAAAATAATCTTCCTTACTTTATGTTTGGCTAAAAAAGAAAGAAGTTACATTTTAAACTCGATCTTTATTTTTACCAAAGTTTCATATGCACATGTAATTGCCAAAACAGAAAAGTATTTTATGAATGCTTCAAATTAAACTTTGTGTTGGTAAAGCAATTGAATTTGAAATATTTTCTCATTTAAAGGCACCACTCGACCGCGTTTCGGCCGCCATTTTGAAACGTTAGCATTGCGAGAAAACAAATGTGTTGTATTATGTTAATTCATTAACAAAATAAAGAAATAATTACTTGATTGATAGAAGAGCATATCTACAAATAATTCATTATAAAAGTTATCAGTTACGACAGCATTTGTCGTAGTAATGCATTCCACGATCTTAGCTTCGATGATTGGCTTCATTTCACGATGTTTATATTTTTTGAGCGATATACTTTATTCCTTGGCAAATTGTTTAATCTTGAACAACTGAAATGCTAACCTCAAAAACATATTTGAAATTAAGTGTGAAATTATCATGTAAAAAACATATATTATTGTAAACAGGAAAGTCCTCCTGAATTTCGTTTCCACAAAAAATACCCTGCTCGAATGGTCCCTTTAAGTTATTAAATTTAAGTGTCTGTGTTGAAAAGAATTGGTAAATCTTTGTGTTAAGCCATATACATTAACTATATCATCTAGTAAGTTATCTCATTGGATTATGATTTCCTAATAAAAACTGGGTTATAATATTGAGAAACAGTCTTTCCTTACTAATATCCGTAGAATGAAGCTGAAAATGGCTTCTCTTTCAGAGATTAAACCTCAGAGCTTTGAATTGCCGATATAAGCTAATAAACAATTGAAAAAAATAAATAATTTTTTTGCATGCATTGGTTTTTGTATGTTGTGATGAACAAAAATTCGAAATTTTAACAAAATCGCCGTTAATCGGTGAAGAAATTAAGACCTGTTATATTGAAAAGAAGGGAGGACACTCTGTTTGCTTAGATCAAAAAGTGGACACGCTGTTTTTTTTAACATGTGGTTCAATTAAAACCAGCTTCGACCTAGCTCAATGAAACTTTGTATGTGGATTAGTCAGCATATGTAGATGTGCCTTTTAGTATTTCCAACTTAGTCATTTTTTTGGGGGTGGTTTCCATGGAAATGTAACTTTATAGGGGACCGGTTGGATATGTCATCTTTTGATAACTCTTATTTTCTGTTTGAATAAACGTGTTGTATTCTTTTCCTATTTGTCAAATCTAAATCAACCGAAATATTACATTCACAAACATGTTTTCATAATCATGTGTTTATTAAATGAATATTTCAACGTGTATTTTTTTCATAGAAATACCCATTGAGAACATTAACATCAAATGTTTGTTCCAGATGTCAAAGGTCAACTGGCGGAAGACCACTGTATTCTGTCACATTCAAACAGGTAAGGTCTGCTCAGTTTATCATCATTCTTGTTTCTCATTAGACAAAATAATTATTTACTGTTTTATGCTAACCCAATAAGGAAAAAAAGCTTCTTATAATCCCTGTGAATTGAAATTTGCCAAATTTTACTCTCAAATCATTAAAAAGAGGGAAAAATTATATATTTCCATCTAATTTGTACCTATTTTGCATTTTTCAAAACGGCTTTCAGCTGAACAATGATAATTGTTCTTAACGCCTATATTTAGACAAGATGTCATTCAAATTCTTGAATTTGAAAAGAACCAATTATTGCAATTCGCTTTTCTGTATCGCAATATATTGCAATACAAAAAGGAGGAACAATAACCATCCTTATGAATAACCCTTTGCAGTGAACATTAACAACTCAGATACCATCAAAATTTTATCCAATGAAATATTGTCTTACATCTCAGACTTTCTGTCTCAATTACTCAGTGTAATGGATAGGTGAAGAGTTTTCATTTGTCTTAGCAGTTAAGGAGGTTGTCATTCATCAAAACGTGTCCTTAAAGCGCCAGATAAGCAGCGTATCTGCATATTTTCAGCAACAAAATAATTAAAAACTTAATTAATTTATATGCTTATAGTACAGATACGCAGATATTTACTTTAAAACCCAAAAGAATAAAATAGCTTTAACGCAGTGATTTCTTAAACGCTAGCGTAGTCAAACCTAAAATTGTCACATATGGATATCATAACTCTTCAAAATATCAATATTCAGTGCTTTAAACATGTTCATTAGTATCATTGCATTTAATTAAGGATATTTATTAACCCATTTGTGTTAAGTCATGAGAGTACTATCTAATTTCTTGTATCAAATACTCAATTGTTCGAAATCAGGGGAGTACAATTATACTGAGGTACACTATCAAAATCCCGAATTCTCAAAACAGATCCAAAAATTATCTGGAGCACTGCCCTTATTCTCAACAGTTACTGTCTGAGAATTTAGTTTGAACCAATGTTGTTAAAAAAAAAAATTTACTGAGATTTTAATTGATTAGGAATCTGCATTTTTAGCAAAGAAAATTCTGCAGTTGTAATAGAGGGTTTGTGGGAAAAAGAGAAGTTGAAAGGATATTATGAATGCTTCAATTGATCATCTGAGTCTCATTCATTTTAAGTGTTTGTTTATTTGTTAAATTACTTCAAAATAATAGCCATAGTATTCAGATTGGTAATGTCTGTTTTGTTTTTCGGGACAGTGCTTCTAAGTATTTACAAGAATTTGAATTAAACATTTTTGTGGGGCTTGTATATCATTGTATCTACAACTATTGAACCTTCATGTTATCACTGTTGCAATATATTGACTACAAAACAAATTCCTGAAATATATTTAAAGAATATTTATATAAATACAGTTATCATGAAGTTAAAGAATTAAAGAGAGAAAAATCTTCATATGGCCTAATATATTGAGATTTTCAGAGAAAGCAATGGGATGTTTGAGAAGAAAAATAATAGTATTGTTTTTTGCAATGAGACTTTCTCGCCTCATTAGTATTGATAATGGGATATCTGGATATATCAATGGGTAAATATCCCAAAAATGACCAAAGCGATCCCTGTTCATGCGTTTTCATGCATAGTATATTTTCTCTTATATGGATATTCATCCTCTCATTTCATAAACATTTGTAGTTTAACTGCATCTATAGTGGGTAAGAATTTTCTTATATGATCTTTCATACATTTTCAATCACAGAACCAAGATGAAGTTTTCATGCATATCAAGTACCAAATTATATATTACATATTCATGCATGGTATATTTTTCTTTCCACAGAATATGCATCCTAACTTTAGCTCCATCCCATCCTGTTGTGAAAAACAAGAAAAAAATAACTTCCGTGAATTTCAAAGTTAAAGATGATATTGACAGGCTGGATAATAAAGTCACAGGAAAGGCTAAGCGGGTAAGTTTACATACATCAATTTCATATTTGATCAATTCTTTAGGACAATAAAGCTTGACAAAAATGAAAAAATATTATATTTCATGTGTGCATGATATATGTGATCATGTTATTAAAATCTGTGTCATCAAAAAATAAATGCTGATGTTTACGAAATCATTTAAGATATTTTGTTGATGATAAAAGTTTCTTTTGAAAGTGTCTTGATAATGTCATGTACATAAACCAGCAATGAATTGGAATTTCTTTTATGTTATCGCGACATTTCCTTTCTTAATTACTGTACACCCACACACAACTGTCAGTTGTTTAAAGTGATTTATAAAAAGTTGAGATACACAATGGCATGTAAATCGAAACTTAATGAAAGAAAATGTCTTTGTAGTCATTTTGACATTTTAGAAATTTCAAAAATTTCAAATTATGTATCACATTAGAATGATACAGAATTCTTAATATAAAATATATAAAGAATATTTTGTACTTTTTAGCTCATCAGGACTGAAAGTCCAGATGGGCTTATGGCATGGCCCGTCGTCCGTCGTCCGTCCGTCCGTCCGTCGTCCGGCGTCCGGCGTCCGTCCGTAAACTTTTGACACTTTCGACTTCTCCTCATGAACCATACACATTAGAGAGCTGAAATTTTGTGTACAGGTACCTTAGCATATGGAGATTCTAATTTGTAACTTTGGTGACCCAGTGACCCCAAATAGGGTCACAGGGGTCACAACTTTAAAAACCTTTTTTCATCTTCTTCTCCAGTTCCAGAAGGACTAGAGAGTTAAAAATGATATGTGCAGACTCCTTGGACAATGGGGATTCTAATTTGTAACTTTGGTGACCCTGTGACCCCAAATAGGGTCACAGGGGTCACAACCTTAAAAACCTATTTTCATCTTCTTCTCAAGTTCTAAAAGGACTAGAAAGTTAAAAACGATATGTGCAGACTTCTTGGCCAATTGGGATTCTATATTGTAGATTTCGTGACCCCATGACCCCAAATAGGGTCACAGGGGTCACAACCTTTAAAACCTATTTTCATCTTCTCCTCCAGTTCTAAAGGACTAGAGAGTTGAAAGTAATATGTGCAGACTCCTTGGCCAATGGGATTTCTTAATTGTAGATTTTGTGACCCTATGACCCCAAATAGGGTCACAGGGGTCACAACCTTAAAAACCAATTCTCATCTTCTTCTCCAGTTCCAAAAGGTGTAGATAGTTAAAAATGATATGTGCAGACTCCTTGGACAATGGGGATTCTAATTTGTAACTTTAGTGACCCTGTGACCCCAAATAGGGTCACAGGGGTCACAACTTTAAAAACCTTTTTTTATCTTCGTCTCCAGTTCCAGAAGGACTAGAGAGTTAAAAATGATATGTGCAGACTCATTGGCCAATGGGGATTCTAATTTGTAACTTTGGTGACTCTGTGACCCCAAATAGGGTCACAGGGGTCACAACCTTAAAAACCTATTTTCATCTTCTTCTCGAGTTCCAAAAGGAGTAGAGAGTTAAAAATGATATGTGAAGACTCCTTGGACAATGGGGATTCTAATTTGTAACTTTGGTGACCCTGTGACCCCAAATAGGGTCACAGGGGTCACAACCTTAAAAACCTATTTTCATCTTCTTCTCAAGTTCTTAAAGGACTAGAAAGTTAAAAACGATATGTGCAGACTTCTTGGCCAATTGGGATTCTAAATTGTAGATTTCGTGACCCCATGACCCCAAATAGGGTCACAGGGGTCACAACGACGGACGTCCGTCCGTAAACTTTTGACACTTTCGACTTCTCCTCATGAACCATACACATTAGAGAGCTGAAATTTTGTGTACAGGTACCTTAGCATATGGAGATTCTAATTTGTAACTTTGGTGACCCAGTGACCCCAAATAGGGTCACAGGGGTCACAACTTTAAAAACCTTTTTTCATCTTCTTCTCCAGTTCCAGAAGGACTAGAGAGTTAAAAATGATATGTGCAGACTCCTTGGACAATGGGGATTCTAATTTGTAACTTTGGTGACCCTGTGACCCCAAATAGGGTCACAGGGGTCACAACCTTAAAAACCTATTTTCATCTTCTTCTCAAGTTCTAAAAGGACTAGAAAGTTAAAAACGATATGTGCAGACTTCTTGGCCAATTGGGATTCTATATTGTAGATTTCGTGACCCCATGACCCCAAATAGGGTCACAGGGGTCACAACCTTTAAAACCTATTTTCATCTTCTCCTCCAGTTCTAAAGGACTAGAGAGTTGAAAGTAATATGTGCAGACTCCTTGGCCAATGGGATTTCTTAATTGTAGATTTCGTGACCCCATGACCCCAAATAGGGTCACAGGGGTCACAACCTTTAAAACCTATTTTCATCTTCTCCTCCAGTTCTAAAGGACTAGAGAGTTGAAAGTAATATGTGCAGACTCCTTGGCCAATGGGATTTCTTAATTGTAGATTTTGTGACCCTATGACCCCAAATAGGGTCACAGGGGTCACAACCTTAAAAACCAATTCTCATCTTCTTCTCCAGTTCCAAAAGGTGTAGATAGTTAAAAATGATATGTGCAGACTCCTTGGACAATGGGGATTCTAATTTGTAACTTTAGTGACCCTGTGACCCCAAATAGGGTCACAGGGGTCACAACCTTAAAAACCTATTTTCATCTTCTTCTCCAGTTCCAGAAGGACTAGAGAGTTAAAAATGATATGTGCAGACTCATTGGCCAATGGGGATTCTAATTTGTAACTTTGGTGACTCTGTGACCCCAAATAGGGTCACAGGGGTCACAACCTTAAAAACCTATTTTCATCTTCTTCTCGAGTTCCAAAAGGAGTAGAGAGTTAAAAATGATATGTGAAGACTCCTTGGACAATGGGGATTCTAATTTGTAACTTTGGTGACCCTGTGACCCCAAATAGGGTCACAGGGGTCACAACCTTAAAAACCTATTTTCATCTTCTTCTCAAGTTCTTAAAGGACTAGAAAGTTAAAAACGATATGTGCAGACTTCTTGGCCAATTGGGATTCTAAATTGTAGATTTCGTGACCCCATGACCCCAAATAGGGTCACAGGGGTCACAACGACGGACGTCCGTCCGTAAACTTTTGACACTTTCGACTTCTCCTCATGAACCATACACATTAGAGAGCTGAAATTTTGTGTACAGGTACCTTAGCATATGGAGATTCTAATTTGTAACTTTGGTGACCCAGTGACCCCAAATAGGGTCACAGGGGTCACAACTTTAAAAACCTTTTTTCATCTTCTTCTCCAGTTCCAGAAGGACTAGAGAGTTAAAAATGATATGTGCAGACTCCTTGGCCAATGGGATTTCTTAATTGTAGATTTCGTGACCCCATGACCCCAAATAGGGTCACAGGGGTCACAACCTTTAAAACCTATTTTCATCTTCTCCTCCAGTTCTAAAGGACTAGAGAGTTGAAAGTAATATGTGCAGACTCCTTGGCCAATGGGATTTCTTAATTGTAGATTTTGTGACCCTATGACCCCAAATAGGGTCACAGGGGTCACAACCTTAAAAACCAATTCTCATCTTCTTCTCCAGTTCCAAAAGGTGTAGATAGTTAAAAATGATATGTGCAGACTCCTTGGACAATGGGGATTCTAATTTGTAACTTTAGTGACCCTGTGACCCCAAATAGGGTCACAGGGGTCACAACCTTAAAAACCTATTTTCATCTTCTTCTCCAGTTCTAAAAGGACTAGAGAGTTGAAATTATATGTGCAGACTCCTTGGCCAATGGGGATTCTAAATTGTAGATTTCGTGACCCCATGACCCCAAATAGGGTCACAGGGGTCACAACCTTAAAAACTTATTTTCATCATCATCTTTAGCTCCAAAAGGTCTATTGAGCTGAAAGACTGCATGTAGACTACTTGGCTAATTGGGATTCTAAACTGTAGGTTTCATGACCCCATGACCCCAAATAGGGTCACAGGGGTCACAATCTTAAAAACCTATTTTTCTCCATTATATGACAGTCTATGGCAAATTTATTTCTCCTTGGATATTTTAGTGTGGACTTCTTTCACTGTCTGATATTGGCGATCTAGAAAGTATCATTTGGGCAAGGAAATTTATTCCGAAATCGTTACATTTGTTTTGTAATTTTTTTATAGGTTTTCTTGCAATAGGTAACATCAGTTTCATTTTAGCTCATCTGGCCTGTATAAAGCAAACTTGATATGATGCCTGATGAGCTACAGAGCCAATGGCTCTATTTTTAACTTTTAAAATTTTAAGAAAAGAAAATTGTTTTTTTAACATTCTGCTCACAATATCTGAAGATTATGGAAGATAAAAGTCCAAATTTTGTAGAGCTTTGACAGAATATCCAACTACTTTTGAAATGCAAAAATAAACAATTAAACACTGGTGATGAGGTCAATACCTGTTTTTATAGACCTTTGGAAATATTGACTGAGGATGAAGTCATGAAGCCTATTTTTAGTAACTCAAGTCAATATCACTTGTGGTCAGACTTGCAGTCAAGTCAATATCACTTTCTGTTGACTGTTATGTGACGGTTTCTCAACCAATCAGATTTCCAGAAAAATACGCTCTCTCAATATCAGTGCTTGAAGGCTCTGTGGCAAAAAATATCTTTATCAAATTGGCTATTTTATGGCGTGTGGGCACATGAACCTACTTAAAACTTTCTATTCAATTTTCATTCTATTTGACCTGCAACCAACAATGAAAAAGTTGCCATTGCCAAAGTAACTAATGTGGTTTTTTTTTTTAGTAACTCAAGTCAATATCACTTTTGGTCGGAGTTGGGGTCATGGGGTCCATTCAATATCACTTTCTGTCGACTATCATATGACTAGTTCTTGACCAATCAGAGTGTTGGAATTTTTTTTTTACATAATGATGATAGAAATTCCTTACCTGAGATATTATAATGACAAAAATTGGTCCTCTTGAGTGCCAGGGGAATGGGGTACATAAGATTCAATATTTAATTTTATTTGATGTTTTGTTTCAGTTTAGAGACTCAAGAATGTTCTAAAGCTGCACTAATTTCTTGTTCAGCTGGTTCCTTAAAAATAGTTTCCATTTTGTGCACACCTTCCTTTATGATTTTTGATATCCCTTTGTGCCTTTGCTTGTCATGAATTTTATCCCTGTTGTGTAACACCAAGGACATATATATACTTTTATTATGTGAGTGTATTTTTCCGGAAATCTGATTGGTTGAGAATTGGTCAAGTGACAGTCAACAGAAAGTGATGTTGACTTGACTCCCGTAACCCCTAGTTTGACCAAAAGTGATATTGACTTGAGTTACTAAAAATAGAGCCAATGACGTCAAACAGTTGTTTATGACATAATGCGGTTGTTGACGTGACGTCATTGATCTGCTGCTCATGGTTGTCCCTTTTCGTTTTTTAACAGAGACAGAATAAAACAATTATGGACTGGTGAATTCAGTCAATACCTGTTTTCATACATCCGAGGAAAACAGGTGTTGACCTCATCATCAGTCTATAATTGTATAATATCAATGTACTCGGTGTTCCCAGAACCTGAACCCAATTTGCTGCTGTCTGTCCAATCCCCTACATCTCTGATAAATTGGATCAGATTTAAATTTGAATTGTCAGATTTTGGTTTGAAACTGTACAGATATGTTTGAATGATATTCATGACTCACCATCTTGATATACAATAAAAAACCAAAGTCTAAATAAAAAAATAAATAAATTAAATATTCTTATGTTCTCAGGGAGCGCAGAACCTGAAGCCCAACTCGCCGCTGTGTATCGTGACGTGTGAGGACGGGTGTGAGTACACGGTGTACAGCTGCATGAGAGGGATGCTGGTGGAGGTCAACGAACATCTCCAGGAGAACCCGCAACTTATTGTCAAGAAGGTAAGCTTGGTTTTGACATCTCCAGAAGAACCTGCAGCTTTTTGAAAATCTGCAGCATTTTGTTGAGAATGTAAGCTTGGTTGTAACATCACCTGGAAAATTCCCAGCTTATTGTTGAGAAGGTAAGCTTGGTTTTGACATCTCCAGGAAAAGCTGCAGCTTATTGTTGAGAAGGTAAACTTTGTTGTGACATTCTTCTGTAAAATCTGCAGCTCATTGGTGAGAAGGTAAGCTTGGTTTTGACATCTCCAGAAAAACCTGCAGCTTATTGAAAATCTGTAGCATTTCGTTGAGAATGTAAGCTTGGTTGTAACATCTCCTGGAAAATCCCCAGCTTATTGTTGAGAAGGTAAGCTTGGTTGTAACATCACCTGGAAAATCCCCAGCTTATTGTTGAGAAGGTAAGCTTGGTTTTGACATCTCCAGGAAAACCTGCAGCTTATTGTTGAGAATGTAAGCTTGGTTGTGACATCTCCAGGAAAACCGGCAACTCATTGATGAGAAGGTAAGCTTGGTTGTCACATCTTCAAGAAAACCCACAATATTGTTGAGAAGGTAAGCTTGGTTGTGACATCTCCAGGAAAACCTGCAGCTTATTGTTGAGAAGGTAAGCTTGGTCGTGAGGTTTGTTATTTTGTTCTGTGAAATGAACATTCAGGAAGGGAACATGTTCCAAATAATTATCCCTTGCCAGGGACCTAACTAGGAAATTGTTAGGTCAGTTTCAACTGGCCTATGTACTGGATTACATATTTAGTAACAACAAGACCACTGATGAAGTCAAATGTCTAAACTTGAACATCTAAGAGACCTTGCTCTAGAATCCCCATCCTGCTCATGAGCATTCATACTTTCAATTACAACATCGAAGGATGCTTTGAAAGTGGAATGCAAACCTGCATGACTTGCCCATGATGTTCACAGAGTTCAGTTACCTTCCACTTTCTCCCCATTGTTTCCTGAGCTTTCTCATTTGATTCCAATTCCTTAGTGTCTGCCGCAAGCCATTTTGTCCAATACGAAAATGCGACGTCAACGGTTTACACTGTTTATATAATATTCTTTACTGATCATGATGTAATCCTTGACTGATCATGATGTAATCCTTGACTGATCATGATGTAATCCTTGACTGATCATGATGTAATCCAACAGCTGTGAACCAAGGCATGGTTTAATGAGATTTACAGTTAACGATGAAACATTTATGCAAGAACGTAATTGTCAAATACTGCATACATCCAGACTCTATCACTATTGTAGTACGGTCAGTTTTCTGTTTGAAATGTCCGATAGGGTTATTTTCCAATCGGACAATCTGGATTCCCAATTTGGACATGTTCGGCAATATAGACCAATTTCTGAATCCCTGGTTTGTATCTAAATGCTTTTATTGAATTCAAAGTGTAAGTACTTACTTTCTGTGCCAGTGGCGCATTATAGATTCAAGTCAATAAAAATAACAAACCCCCCCCCCCCCCCCCCCCCCCTCTGTTTGCTACCTAATATAATACTTGCTCAATTTCTTGACACTATTGGTGCTTGATTTCATATACAATGCAATTTAACTAGATTGTCCTGTCAAAAATATCCTGTCTGTTACTACCAAAAACCAATAAGCACCCACTTGAGCCAACTGTTCTGTAGAGGTGAAGTGATCGATTAACTTTTGGCCAGAAAGTAATTGAATGATTTGATTGATGTTTGAAAATTAAATATGAAAAAGACAGTGATCCTGTATCTTTGGAAGTTAGTATTTGAAATAACTAATTGTTCAAAGTCTATCATTTACATTTAGGCAATTTTAGGTATAAACAAACCATGTTAATAAAGTATGTTTTGAATTAAATATTAAAGTAAACATCTTGAGATTTCAAAAAGATATTCACATCTCTCTATTGATATCATTTGATATTCATTTAAATAATTTTCCTTAAAATTGTAAATTTTGTATATTTTTAAAGGGGCAGAAATTATATTATATTTTTCGAATTTTTTTACTGAAAATTGTTAGTCAATGCTAAATGTATTATGTTGATAATGTCAACAATATCATTACAAAAACCAATCATCCATAGTCCGAGAACAAATTATAAAGATCAAATTATTAAGATTCAAATAAAGTCCATTAACGGCCTTTATTGTGTGAGCACCTTTAATTCATTTTGTGTAAAAAAAGGAATCGCATGGCTGAACTTTACATTATATATTTCATTTATTACTGCTTCATTTAGTTTGAAGACATTGTCTATCAATTGTAAACATTTATTTTCAATTTCCTGATATCACCTTAGATTCCCCCTAAAAACATGCTACTGCCCCTGAAATTTCAGTGCTTGGGCCTTAAAGGGTAGATGAATGAGCACTGAAATATCAGTGCTTGGGCCTTAATGGTTATGGGTTAATTTGAAAGGTTATCAATGATAGTGATACATGTATTTGTATTTTAACAATATTGGTGATATATGTGTCTTGGTAAATGCAAGCTCAATTGGATAAGTGAATGAATTCCATGTATTTGTTAAGATATTTTAAGTAACAAATCAAATCATGTGGTTTGACCATTCTGTGTGCAAATGACAAGCTCACGTGTGCATGTACAGTACTGATTAATTAAATGTTACTTTCAAATTTGTTATTCTTACATGTTAAATTGTGAAACTTATAATCAAACAAGACTAGAAATGATTAATGTCTAAGAAACGGGCAAAATGAAGAACACATAAAATCTGCTCAAAGCCGACCTTTGAAAAGCAAATGGCAGGGAGAAGGGTTTGCTTAATTAACTACTTATCAATCACAAACATGACCTGCATTTTGGAAATTTAAGGTAAAATATTATTGCCTTAAAGGGGCAGTAGCACGTTTTTTGATAATTTTATTTTTCAAAGTTTTCACTGATAATTGTAAGTTAATGCCAAATGTATTATGTTAACAGTGTCAAAAATCTCATTATACAAGCCAATCATCCATAGTCAGATGACAAAGTATGAAGATTCACATAAAATCCATTGGCGGCCATTTTGTGTGAACACTTTTAATTCATTTTGTGCAAGAAAAAGGAATCGCATAGCTAAACTTTACGTTTTATACTTGAATTAGTACTGCTCCATTTAGTTTAAATACATTGTCTCTAAATTGGAACCATTATTTTCAATTTCCTGACATCACCTTATATTCTCCCTCAAACGTGCTACTGCCCCTTTAATAAAGGTTTAAACTATGACAAAGTACAAATCACCACAAAATGTCAACATGAACTAACTATTTCCGTAACTGATAATAATTACCATAAGGTTTTTCGCCATCAACCAGTTTGCTTCAAACCTTTCTCTTTATAGGAAAATGTTGAAAGAAATGTTGAATCTTTTGCGATGAATCAAACTTGTCCTCTATTGACTTTTCTGTGCTGTGTTATAAAGTGTCATTTCAGAGCGAACTTCGTCCTACATATGTCACCAAATAATTGGCTTTTCTAAAAATAATGGGTTTAAGAAACGTTTGGAGTTGCAATCTCGTGTCATTTGTAATGAGATTATCCAACATTTGATATAAAGGAGAGAATCTTAAACAAGGCACTGCGCAAATTGATGAATATGCCAAACATACCGTATTTCCTGTAATGATATTTTATTAAACTTTAAATCATTACAATTCTGATTATTTGAGAGTGCAGAAGTAAAATATAACCTTACGATTTTTGCTCCTCGCTAGATACATTTCTTCGCCGTACACCTCGCTAGTTCAGATGTACGGTTATACACAGTGGTATTGGAACAGAAAACTTGAGGCCGTAGGAGATGATTTTTCTAACCTTTAAAGTGACAATGACAGTGAAACAAATGAGGACTAATATTTTTTAAATGGCAATTTTATAAGAAGATGTTTAAATATACTTCGCCACAAAAGTTCAAACTCTCTACCAAATGAGCGTATTAAAGTTCACATAACCACAAACATATTTCACTATTTTCTGTTTATTACGTCACACCCGCGCGAGTTTTATGACCCCTAACCCAGGTGGGGTTTTCACAGCCGATAATTACGCCGTCTAAATGAAAGGCTAATTCAAGGTCAGCTTTATTTTTTTGAAAAATCTTTGAACGAAAATCAAGAAGTGGTAAGGTCGAGGTTAGTTGATGTTTAATTGTAACATTGACGGTCAATGATTAACAGAATCACGCATGATCAGACAAGGGCATTTAACATTTATGGTTTCAAAAAAACGTGCATCATGAAAAATGTTCAGGAATAGCCCATGGTGATCGCTGAAAATGAGCGTTTTGACGTCATTAGAACCCCGTGTATGAGGGACAGTGTTTCATTAATGTGTCGATTGAAACGTTTAAAGTTTCTTTACAACCTGGTAACAGAATTCATGCCAAACATGTATATTAGAGTCACTAGCATCTGTGCTCGAAAATAATGTGGCAATACATTATATCCAGCACTCTAAACTTGTGTATAGTATATATATTTTACACATGAACAAATGAAGGCTGATTTAGGATGCTAACTCTGAAGACCTTTACCTTACAAGGACACATGGTATGTAGGATTAAATGAACAAGTCCGAAAGAACTTGGCAGAAGGAAAGAGTTTTCTTCAAGATTTTTTCTAGAATTGTTTCTGTTGCCCAATGTATGAAGAACACATTCTATTTGCATCAATTTGCCAAGTAAAAGCTTTGTTGTGCACATATATCACCCTCTTAACTACATACCTACATTGGTAAGATTCTTACAAGATTCCAGCCATGACAGACGTGTCGTAATTTAGCACTGAAAAGCAGGAACATTTATCGCAAAGGTATCTTCACAGCCGAGTTGATGACAATCACAACTCCCAATGCCTCTTGGAATGTCTTTGCTATGAGATGTTCTTTTTATCACCTTAAAGTGACACAGAGTATCTTTCTTAAAATTTTATTTGGTTTTGAATAGCTACAAAATATCTAATATACTGATTGAAGTCCATATCTCATCACTGGACTTGCAAATATATCCATTAATGCATAATATCTCTACAATGCTTGATTTTATGGAAAAATCAGAAAACATCTAAAATACGTTTAATATTCGAAATTATGCTTCCAATTAATCTACCTAGTAGTTACAATACCTAATAAACACTATCGAATCGAATATATTGTCCTGTCAGCTTATGCGAGTTTCAAAATTAGGTTTGGCGAATTTGCGCGCGCCACTCGAGGCACATTGTCCGGTTTTCGATCAAAATCAAGACTTTGAATGGCCGTATTTTCGCTCTAATGTACTGATTGACCTTTAACTTGTTATTTTCAGTAACAGTTAGTGGTTCCCGATGTAATAACATCGATTTCAAAATTTGACATTTGTGATCCTATCAACATACTCGGTGTCTCTTTAAAGAGGAAAAACTGTTTTGGACATAAATCAACAATTTCTTTGCGGATTCTTAGAGAAACTACGGATAAGAGCATTTGAACTCTCGCTTAGCGAGAAGGAATTTTGACTCTTGCTTCATATTTACATTTTCTTCAACTAAAAGTATATATGGTCGTTTAAATAATGACAGAAGGAAGATTTAGGTATCATTTATTGGGCTTCAAAACTATCCAGATAGAATGACGTGCTGTGAATTGAATCGGCATTTCGTGAAATGATTCAAATGTATATTTCATCCTTTTTCACCAAAGAACAGCCATAATTCTATTTTGATAAAAAGCGATCTAAAGTTCAAATTAGACATAAATTTTTTACTGATAATCTAAGTGTTCGTGTTGGGTTAGTGAGTGAGTTGATGCTTAACGCCGCTTGGACAATATTTCAGCCATAAGCGGCGAATGTTCGTGTTGAAGCAATGCTCTGTTGAATGATAGCACCGACTGTCTTCACTGCACATTATATGCATTTTGAAATGCATGTTAACTTATTAAAAATTACTGTAATATATGTGAATTTATTTGTGAAAATGTCTTATCTCATGCATCAAAGATATGACAACGTATCACATTTCAAAGATGGATTATGGTAAAATCATGCTTGAAAACGAAGAAGTACAAACTATATGTCAAATTTCCAAACACAAACCCTATAGAACCCTTTTATTGCATACATTATAAGCTGCTGCAGTTCCTTATGAATTCAGTAAGGACCTTATTCTGTCTTTAGCTGATCAGGCACGATAGGCTTCATTGGTAACTTGCATGGCTTTTTTAGAGGTATGGCAATATATTATCAACCTACACGCTGTGATTAATTCAATTTGGAGATTTCGTTCCGTAATTGTCATTTTTATCTCGCTCAGAGTCAAGAGCTGTGAAGTGCTCCAAATGAAATCCTGCTCTAAATCATTTTACATTTTTGAGCAATTATTACTGTTTTGAAGACTACAAAGCTGTTCTATTCTTGAAAGAAGTGCAAACCAATTCTACAAGGTTTGCTAGTTTGAGTCGATGTACAGCTTTTAAACACAAGTTTTTTCTTACTGTCAAAACAATCCTAGTAAAATCATCATTTCAGGAAACTTTGAACATGTCAACTTTTTTGCAAAATACTTAATTATTTATTGATAAAGGGACTTTTTTCCCAGTACCTACTCACAAAATATAAAAGGGACGGATATATGATGTGCTCTGTGCAATAAAATATTTATTTTCATTCTTGGCAACATTTTGTCAGAATTGGTTAACTTTAACCTCTCATGT
This sequence comes from Steromphala cineraria, assembly GCA_916613615.1. Taxonomy (NCBI): domain Eukaryota; kingdom Metazoa; phylum Mollusca; class Gastropoda; order Trochida; family Trochidae; genus Steromphala; species Steromphala cineraria. The sequence goes on from OU744733.1 coordinate 49,241,425, forward strand.
TTTGTAAATGACAATATTATTAAGTTAAAAAAATTTAGTTTTTGAATTTTTAAACCCGATGTTGTATAAATCCTTACCAAATGAGCCCCTATAATACTGCATATCAGTCATATTTTTATAACGATAGGAATTTTCTTTTCTTTGTCTGCTTCAAAGAATTTGGCAGAATGATTTTTGATAAGTCGAAACCTTATCACATGAATTTTTCACTTAGTTTGAAAGTACATGTAATAAAAATCGATATTTTGTTTGACCGGCTGTAAGTCGTGTCACTTGCACGTACCATCAAGTATACTTACTGTCGTTATACATTTGAGATTCAAACCATTAACACCATTGAACCGAAAATAGTGACACAACTCATGCATGAGGAAATTGATTTTATGAAGGGACACAACACAGCATGAGACCCTGGTCACACGTTTTGGTGTCTTGGGTTCGAACCCGGTTCTCTGATGAGCTCGCTAACCACTTCACCAATGTGCCTCAGGAAGAACGTCTTTATAAAATTTGAGTTCAGGTAAAACTTTTTTCTCAGCAAATGCGTTTCAAGTCATCGTGAACAGAAGTCACGATTATTTCTGCCCCCGTCACACATTTTTAGTGTCTCCACCGGGGTTTGAACTCGTGTCTTTGGTGAGCTCTCTAACCACTTATAAAAATTGAGTTTAGGTTAGTGTTTGAAATAAGCATCTAAACTGCTTGTCAATAAGGACTCGCAGATAGGAAAACTGTGGGCCCAACTTCGAAACTGTCGGCATTCATTATCAGTACTGATTTGACATTCTAAAATAATAATAGTCTTGGTGTCAGTATGTTATAAATACACAACGCTGTTATCAGTTTAGAGTGATAGTTATTGGGGTTTGGCAGGGAAATATGTCTTACAGCAAGTATCGTTAGAAAAGAACAGTATCATAAAAAAAACCTGAGCCTGTAAGGACCTGAAGATACTGAAAAGTGTGGGCCCTTGTGAATAACTGTCGGTGTCGGGCCTACGGGCCTACGCTTATTTCAAACACTGGTTTAGGTAAAACTTTTTTCTCAGAAAATGCGTTTCAAGCCATCGCGAACAGAAGTCACGATTACTTCTTCTTGCATATGTGCACCATCTGGAGGTAGTTTAAAAAATGACGATGCAGACTAGTTGTAACAGTTACAAGTAGTTGTAGTATATCAGTTGAACTCCAAGTAGACGTTTCTAACACTATCGTTGCTCCTGAAGTACCTTATAAGTGCCTGTGTGATTAAGAACCGTTTTAAACGGAAGAATTTCCTGTTTGTCAGAAGCTTTTAACCCTACTGCGGCCAAAGTACAAGTATGTGGTTATCTTGGTCAACTGTATGATAAGAACAAAGGATAATCACTGTGATTTAGAACTACGTCATTTTGCAATCACCAAGAAGGTTTTGACTTTATTTACATTTAAAGAAGTTATTTATTTACATTTGTTTTCCAACTTAGGTTTTACCTCTCAATTGTTTAGTAAAGAACCCTCCCGTTATATAACAATTTCAATTCAATATATATAGTTCTGGGCTGTGAGAACTGCATGATCAGCCTTCGTATCTTATTCTTCAGCCAAGCTCACGTTGCATTCGTGCGTGTTATGAAATGCGTGTTGCGTGACGCCTACTGTGCGATTCCATGTATCCGTAATAGTGTGGCGTTAATATCCAATTTGACATTCAATGCGTAGGTAGTATTTAATACTTTGCATTATATAGTAGAAGTTGATTCCATGTACGCGTCATGCGATGTGCGTAAGAACTCTTTTGTTGTACGGTCCATAAAAACCATCAACTTCACGACAACAGAGGAAAATTTCTATTTCTGCTTCAGATTCAGTTTATTCAGTATTTCGGGCCATTAGGCCTATAGTACAAGTACAGAGGCAAATAATCACGTGGTAACAACATTTCGACAATAGAAGACAGGTTTTAAATACACTGCTATTGATTTAATAACGTCAATATTTTGGGAATTTAAAAGACTGGACAATGTTTGTTTATCTCTTACAGGTAAAGATAAAAATGCGAAGTATCTATTGAGAAGATGAGAATATTTTGTGTATTCAAACAATACATGAAATTCGTCTTCAATGTTACCAGAATTACAATTTTTACATATATATTCACAGAGATCAATTCAATTCTTTATTTCTGAAGGGTAGGCCCTCGTCCCATAACTACATATGTTAGATTGTACATGACAAACTGGTGTGTATACAATAAAAGGTTTTCAGCTTTAACATCGTTGGTACATTGCATGATAAATAAAACATGCTAAGTTATTAATAAGTTTACAATCTGGTGTCAACATGAGAAATTTGAATTTTGCTTCATTTGGATTTGTACAATATATCTGAGGTAAATATTTAGAACGGAGTTGGTGGAATTTGGAACATACAAGAAGAAAATGGTACTCATCCTCAATATAACCTTCATCACATTGTAAACACAATCTATCATATCTATTTATATTAAAATGCCTTCCTGTTTCGATACGTAAATGATGTGAGAAACATCTCAATTGAGCAATAGCTACTCTAAACTTCTTGATATTAACTGCACTTAAGTATAATTCCTTTGAAAATGATAGTTTGAAATAAGAATAAGCGATAGATTTGGTGCCAATTTGAAGAGAGCTATGCCAATTCTGCTCATGAATACAGAGATCACTATAGGCACGTCCTTATTTCTACGTAAAGCGTTAACTTTAAAGTCATGGAAACCAATTCGAAATTTACACAATAGCCGAATTAATGCCGTATCTTCCAAATTCAAAAAATGAAACTCTGGCACCAGTAAAGATTTATGCGTTGAATAGTAATTAAGACATTTAGAATTCTGTATGGACATAGACCATTCTTGTACAGACATATCTTAAAGACGTTGCTTAGGAGCTGATAAAAATATTTTGTCATTTCCAACTTCTTGGGAAACCCAAAACATTTCTGCATCATATGCATTCATTATATAGAATTAATATGCTCTTTGAGCTAAATTAGAGTCACACTTTTCACATCATGCGTAATAGGTGATGATGACGTCAACGTGCAACAACCATTAGCACATTTTGGAATTTTGCTAATTAGCAGTCGGGTAAGGAACTATTTCTACCGATGTTATCAATTAATTAGGCATAGTCTTTGTCTACTAAGTATATAGCTGACATAGTCACGATTGGCTTATTTGGGAAATTTAATATTACAACTTTTCTCTTTATTCGGTGTCATTTTGATATGACGCGCGTCAATTAGTCCCTTTTCCGGACTGTTGTCTTTGGCGGTGATTGCATTTTGTTTGTGATGTTTTGTAGGTGATTTAACTAGTGTATACATTTGTATGTAAATGTTCATGTAGATCATGTTAATGATTTTTGTTTCAGCCTATATATATGTATATAAACCCGTTTTCGATTAATTTAAAATTATTGATTATCCTATGTACAAGGATACAGTTGATTGACCTTTTATCTTCCATATTGCTTCGAAGAGTTTTACACGTTGTCAAACGTTCTCTAACGTTCTCTAACGTCCTCTAAGTGGGTTTCCATTTTTTTCTTAAACGTTTGGTGTTTGTGCTTTAGTTTTCGTCAGGTAGTGATACAAACACTTATCTGAGACAATTAACACCAATCAGGTAATTACAAAAATATTATGTATTTGTATGTAAACACTTAAGATATTTTGCACTTAAAAACAATTTTATAAGTATGAAAAGGGTTATTTTAATGTTTAAAAAATGCTTTTCGTTTTCACCATGACGCTAAACAGAAAACGAAATATGTTGGCATGTCATTATTAAAGAGCAAAAGGATGTTTATGTAATGTTTCGCAAAGAAACACTCTTTTCTCTTTCCTTCGTTGAACATTGACGATGACAGATATACTAATGAATGAACATGACCGTTTCCATCACGATGGCACCGACGGGGTTAACAATAGAAGATATAGGCATCGATTCTTTATTCACTTCTAAATGTTCTATGTTTGGGACATGAATAGGGTCGAGGCCGAACAGACAATACGATGTTTTGCGTGATACAAGTAATTAAAAACATTTGTTTCTAAATGGGTTTGTAAAAAAATCAAGACCTAAATCGAAGGCTACTTAAAGGAATATTCCAGTACGATTTCAACTTAATTCTAGCAAAAGTTTGAGTTATAAAAAGACATTCTCACAAATTATTAAATTTTTCTGTCAACGAGATAAGTATTTACAGAATTTTAAACCTTCGTCTTTGAGCGATGACGGAGGTCGCCATTTTATTTAAAAATGTGACGTCATCGACACACCACAAGAAATCGATGCAAGGAGCTTACATTATAAACTCCGTACATCTTTGTGCAGTGGAGTTTCCATGATTTGACTAGAACTGCTGACTGTGTGCGCTGCGCACTTTGTTAACGTAAAACATCGTTGTGCCTACAGAACGACCCAGTCGTCGGATAGATCATTCAACAAGCACCTACGACTAATATGCGGTTTTGTCTAGTATTATTAACGATATGAATTATAAAAAAAACCCACAGAAAATAAAAAAATAAATAAGTGTTTTTAAAAACGATCAAGAGAATTATATCTTGTCGTGTTCTTTGTATTTTTTTCTGATTAAAACATGGTATGTTTACCTGAAAGATGTTGACGTACTCTACTCCTTTTTATATAAAATTTACACTTTCAAAGTAGAAAACGTTTCCTTGAATTTTGATACATCAAACGTGCATATCAATGATTTATCTGTTGTATACATAGGCCTATTATCAATCACTAAGACCTTTGCATATCTTTTTTTTTATATCTTTCCAAAAATAAGAAATTATATTTTTTAATATTTTATTTTCACAGAGTTACTACGATAGGTTTTCTTTAAAAATTTGGCACTCTTTCACATTCAATCTTTGGATTTTCAAAAACCCTCTAGTCAGTTTGAAAAGGGAAAAACATTTTTTGTTATGAACGTGTTAGAATCATTGTATTATTTAAAAATAAATATAAAAGGGAATATCCAATGTAAAACATGCATAAATAACGTAAATCTAGTATTTTGTAAAAGAATTTGAAGGTTTAATTAAGAGACATACGTTGTGATAATTTGTGCATTGTTATCATTAAAATCATATCCTTCTGTGAATATAAAAAATCATAGTTGTAAGTTAAATAATTTTATTTACTAAAAGATATAATAATGAAAAACTGTTACTCCAAACAAATATGGATTATTCAGCTACATCATAGCAACTTAGATAAAAAAAACACTCGATGATATAAAGAAACTTTGTGAGTATAATATTTTGGATTACTTGCTGATGAGTTGATAGATCTTTAATATTATTCAAAACACCATTCCTTCCTGATTGTTTTAGTATACTAATGATATCTTATAATTCCATTTTAATTTCGTTACGTATTGTTTAGCAGAAATACCTTTGGAAAATAATCAACATGGTTTGATATGTGAACAAATAAGGAATCATTAACAATCATTCCGATAATATTTCATACAGCATGTGCGCCTCAGTGATTCGTAATCAAAATTGGTTTCGTATCGGCGACAACTAAATAAATAGAAAAATATTTTCATCCTCAAACAAGCCAAGATTTATGTATTAAAAACGAGAAGTCAATGCCAACATAGAAAATGCCATCTTTCAAATTTATCAAACGTGTTTTGATTGATATAAACAATTTCATTTTGATTACGAACCATACCACCATCATCGCGGATTCGCTTTTTAGGATTCGCTTCGACAAGATCATGTCAATAGGTCTTTTTTTCGAGTGATATAATCAATAAATAATTATTCTATGTTACGTTTAGTTTTTTTTTTAAATGCACTTTGTTAAGCAAAGTCATTTAATACTTTATTTCAACCTTATGTATGGTGTCTATAGCTTATAAAAATTCTAAAAAAATGACAGTGGTCAGTGTTCAAACCTTGTGACGTCCGCACATGGGAAATCTTTTCCAAACTGTACTGAAGTTTTGCAGCAGTCTGCTGGTCAGAAATATTTATTTATTGCTTTGGGCATCATAGAAGTAGAATATTCTGGACCCGGCATGTCTTTACTGAAGTCGTGACGGTTGTTACAGTCTCATATTTGACGGGCCGTCACCGCCCACCATTGAATCTAACGGCGTCTCCTAATTTCGTGGTGTGTCTTGACGTCATATTCCCGTTGTTTCTCGCTCTCGTTTACCCTTCGAGATAGCAATATGGCGTCCCCCATCAATGCCGGTAAACTTGATTTTTCCCAACTTTGAATTTTTATTGCAGATTTGGTGATTTAGCTAAAAATTATTAGCCAAAGTTGAAGGATTTATCCATAAACATTGTTTTAAAAGGCTCTTTTTCATTTTTCATTGGAATATTCCTTTATGGTCATTTTCTAGGCTTTTCTGGGCAAAATTAAGGCCAATAATTCAAATAAGTAAGATCAAGCATGATTCATATAATAATCCAGGGATTCGCACAAAGCAAACCTTATGCAATGGTTGAAATCGACAATAAGAAACTGTGAAATTAAACAAAGTTTTCTGGATGTATTTATATATAAAGAAAAACTAAAAAAACAATTGCCACCAGACAAAAGCAAATACAACTTTCAAATCTTTGTCCGTCCGTAATCATTTCGTTTCCGGAGCTGAACTCAAAAAGTACTAGACTTAGCTTAATGAAACTTGGTATGTGGATAAGTCAGTATATTTGGATGTGCCTTTTGGAATTTTCAACTTTTCCGATTTTTTATTTTTGGCGGTTTCAATGGAAACGTAACTTAGAATAGAATTTCCGTAGAAGAACTCAAAAACTTTTTGACCTAGCTCAATGAAACTTGGAATGTGTAGATGTGCCTTTTATTTGCCTTTTATTTGTAACTTCTTTGGAATAATTTTTTGCGGTTTCCATGGAAACATTACCTTTCATTCGGGAAAGCTGGGGTATGTCATCTTCTGATGACTCTTGTTTGCTAAATTCTGCGACCAACCTAGAGAAAATCAGACCAAAATTAATTGAATTGTAGACATTTTACCAAAATGACCGAATCGGCAGCCAACATAAAGTCAAATCACGTGTGGCCATCGCACTATTTGCGTTTCCTAAACATATGCTTAAAAGCCGTCTTTGTCGCGCACGACTAGATTTCCTTTTCTTTTTCTCCGAATCAGGTACTCGTTGTCGCTCAAGTTGATTCCCTTCGGACGCAAAATTCTGCGGTAACAGAGACGCGGTGTGAATCCTACATACTTAATGGTGACGTCACCGAAGGCGGGTACGTTAAAAGCTATGGCACTTTTGCAGAGGGTACTGTACTTTGGACGTCGAATTAACTATTTTATTTGTGATTAAAAAAATTAAATATGATATCAATCTTTTGACGAAGGTTTCTCTTCCGAGTGATGTATTTCTTTTCAAAAAGCTTAATTACATCACGAACCGCATGCATCCAATCAGGCTTCCTCTTTCTAGCCCAAATTCTCAGCTTATTCGAACAAAGGGTCGATCAACATTGTATGGCTTGGTCAACCTTTGTGGAAAGTCAATAATCACATTTATGATGTACTCTGATAATAAAGGACATGTCGAATGGCTATTATTATGAAGAACAGTCGCTGCCTTTCTTTTTCTAAAATTTACTTTTTCTTTGCCTTTGAACATCAAACTGATACACATTTAAGTCTACTAGCCTATCAATGATCCGCGGTAGGGAATAATCAACACAGCAATATAATGAAATATATTGCTTAACGCCTATAAACTGAAGAGGTCAATCAATTTTGATATTTACAGTTCTGCATAAAAAAATCGACGTGTGTCAGGTGTGACACTAATCATAACAGATATTTGACACGTGTCATTTGGAGTTGTAGACAAAACATGGCTACGATGTGATCACTGCAGTCACCTGTAGGTGCCCACAACCTTAAATACAAAGATGAGCACGGTGGTGTAGTGGTTAGCGTGTTTGCCTCTCACGCTAACGGTTCAGGTTTGAATCCCGATGAAGACCCTTATGAAGGTTCCCACAACCATAAACACAAAGAGGACCACAGTGGTGTAGTGGTTAGCGTGCTGGCCTCTCATGCTAACGCTCCGGGTTTAAATCCCGGTGGAGACCCTTGTCAAGGTGCCCACAACCATAAGTACAAAGAGGACCACAGTGGTGTAGTGGTTAGCGTGCTGGCCTCTCATGCTATGGGTCCGGGTTTGAATCCCGGTGGAGATCCTTACCAATTTCTTAACTTGGTCATACGTGTTGTGTCTTTGAGCAAGGCACTTCATCCACAATGCATAAATAATTTGTTATTGTGCAAATACATCATTGTCCTGTCAAATAATTTCTACATGTTGTAAGCATGCTTGCCTCTCGCGCTGAGGATCTGGGTTCGAGACCCTTACCAATTTGGTGACTGAGCCATACGTGTTGTGTCTTTGAGCAAGGCACTTCAGCCACAGTGCATAAATATCACTGTCCTGTCAGATAATTTATACATATGCTTATGCAATACTTGGCTGTAAAGTAATAATAGATGGGTTGATAAAACCCTTGTTGCAAATTTCCAAAAGTCGTGAAACTTTATCGGAATGAACTGTTTCTTGTCATACCGTCAGGCAATGAATGTACGCCAGAAGCACAGTTGGACGTTTATGGTGCGCTATGTTAATACGATAAATACATTATTTTTATAGGGTAAATAACTAGTATGTTAATGGGGAAAATAACTGGTATGTTAATTGGTTAATAACTAGTATTTTCATAGGGTTAATAACTAGTATTTCTATATGCTAAATAACTGGTATTTTTATAGGGTAAGTAACTGACAATTTAATAGGGTTAGTAACTTGTAGGGTAAATAACTAGGGGTAATTAGCAAGTATTTTAAAGGGTAAGTAACTAGTATTTAAATAGGGTAAATATAACTCGTAATATTTTATAGGGGCAAATAACTAGTATGTTAATAGGGTCAGTAGCTATTAAGTTAATAAGGTACATAACTTGTATAGTAATAGGGTAAATAATATATGTTTTTATAGGTTGAATAACTATTTTATAAGGGTAAGCAACTATTTTTTTGATAGGGTACTGAAATAACTGGTATTCTTTTGATTTAAGCGTTTGGTCTCCAATTGTTTACATACATAAATAAATGGCTGTTTTAGATTTTTATGTAAACAAGTATTTATGATAAATTCATATGGGGATGGACATTTAGGTGTGTTTAATTCATATCACCGCATATGGCATTTAGGTTGGTATCAAAGCCAAGTAATGTTTTTGAAAAAATCCCGGAATGGCTCTATGGCAACTTCTAGTGAGTCTAGGTCATTGCCCGACTTGGTCCATTGGGTTGTGTTACCCTTTGAAAGATAGCTGCGTGTTTGAAACATGCAAACTCAGCAATATTGGATAATTAACTCATTAATTGCACTCGTTTAAAGAAAACATTTTCTTAACCTGATCTATATATAACCACTTGCGAAACATCGTCTCTGACGGGAAATCTGCTAAGTGTAATACAGATGACTCAAGGCTGTTATCAACTTGGAAACATGAGAAATCATATCTGTTAGTAGGTGTTTTGTTTCTGACATGGCTGCTTGACAGCGCAATCGCTTTGTATCAAGAAAACCAGCTCTTGGTCTTCAGGGAGCGCGTCACGAAGCCTCGCGATAAGCCACGAGAATAAATTGATGTTGTGACCCGTGTTTAATTCCGTTAATGTGTGTTTTATGTCATTTTCACAGAGATCTTCTTTTTGTTCCATCTCTGACTTAATGAGACTTTAATGTAAAGCCTCTCTGATAACGGGTGATTGATGGAGCTTCGAAGCGATATCTCTGTTGTCGTTTATCTTTGCCAGCTTGTTCAGATTCGAATGGACAAATTGGATCAACTGATTTGGGAGTGTTTTTTCACTTGTTAGCTGTAGTTTAATATGAACCATATGTCCAATGTCAGATGATAGGTTGATAGCTTTATTATCCCCCGCCACGAAGTGGAAGGGGGATATAGGTTTGAGCTCCGTCCGTCCGTCCGTGCGTCCGTGCGTCCGTCCGTGCGAGTTAAAGGAGCCAATTTTTCTCCGAAACCATTAAAGGTAGGATTATCAAATTTTGTGTGTGCCTTCAGGGTATCAATACCTTGATGGAGTTCGAAAATCAGAACCGCGCAAATATTTTTTCCGGAGTTATTGCCCTTGTTACGTTTTTTGGGACTCTATTCGAGGTTTCTTCAAAGGAGCCAATTTTTCTCAGAAACTGTTACAGATAGGATCATCAAATTTGATGTGTGCCTTCAGGGTATCAATACCTTAATGGAGTTCGAAAATCAGAACCGCGCAAATATTTTTTCCGGAGTTATTGCCCTTGTTACGTTCTTTTGGGACTCTGTTCGAGGTGTCTTCAAAGGAGCCAAATTTTCTCAGTAACCGTTTAAGATAGGATCATCAAATTTTGTGTGTGCCTTCAGGGTATCAATACCTTGATGGAGTTCGAAAATCAGAACCGCGCAAATATTTTTTCCGGAGTTATTGCCCTTGATACATTTTTTTGGACTCTGTTCGAGGTGTCTTCAAAGGAGCCAATTTTTCTCAGAAACTGTTACAGATAGGATCATCAAATTTGATGTGTGCCTTCAGGGTATCAATACCTTGATGGAGTTCGAAAATCAGAACCGCGCAAATATTTTTCCGGAGTTTGGTGTCATGATATTTTTGAGTACACTCGAGTATTTAGGAGAAGGTTCTGACTTAATTTGAAATAAGAACAAATCTGGCGGGGGATGTTGATGACTATGTCTTCTTGTTTGCATCTGGGTTAGTAGTCATTATTTGGTAAAAATAGATGTTGAATTTTTTTAGATTTTTGAACATTGGGGAATATAATTGCTATGAACTCCCAATGTCCCATGGCCATTAAAACAAATGAAGTTCGTAACCGATTATTTGGACGTTTGAGTTTTGAAAAGTGTTTTAATCATCCACCATCGTACCATGGATCGCAATATCGTATATATATCGGGCGTTATAAACGTTTCCGTTCGAAACGAAGTCCATTGAGGTAAACTGTTAAACGATTTGATTAAGATATATTATACTATATATTTCTATTTATTTTCTTGTTTATGATGTTTTTTCTTCTGAGACGTCAATGGCTTTATTTGTGTAAAAGAACAATTGAAGTAAATTATTTGTAAAATTATAAACAAGTTTGGTCGTTATCATTTTTAAGAACGTGCTTTCTTTTTTAAATCATTTTCTCATTTACAATCATCTGAGTGTTTTTATAATTATAAAAAATATTTGGTCATAATCTAATATTTGAAGAACATGCCGTCCGTACCTTCGTATACTTTGCGAATTTTCGACGTCTTCTCCAGAAGCATCAAGTCTAGAAAGCTGAAACATTGTGTATGGACTTTTTAACTAGTGAGGTTTAAAAAGTGTTTTGGTGGCCCTGTTGCTCCTAATAAGGGCCACAAGGTCCACACCCGTTAAACCTATTTCCATCTTCTTCTCCAGAACCATAAGGCCTAAAAAGCTGAAACGGTGTACAGACTTTTTGACTTGTGAGGATTATAAATTGTGACTTTGGTGAACCTGTGCCTCCTAATAAGGGCCACAGTGACCACGCTCTCAATACCTAATTTCATCTTCTTCTCAAGAAGCATAGGTCCCAGAAAGGTGAAACCTTGTGTTTAGACTCCTTGACTGGTGAGAAATATAGTCTATAGCTTTGGTGACCCAGTGGCCTCTATTAGGGGCTACAGGACCGCTCTTCTCCAGAAGCATAACGCCTAGAAAGCTGAAACTTTATGCTGAGACTCGTGAGGACTATAACTTAAAGCTTTGATCGCCCTTTGCCCCAGGGCAATTCACATTTCATGACCCTGTGTTCCTTACAAAGGAGGTACCACATTGACTCCAGCCTAGAGCACAAAATAATATGAAGCCTAATGAGCTTCGGAGCCCATGGGTCTATTTTTTTCTTGAATGTCAATGCTTGTGATTGTCAAGATTAAATGCTTGTGTTATTCTTCAAGAACACTAATCGTTGAGTTTTTATTTACGTTAAAGAAAAGTAAAAAAGATATGCCATGAACTCAAAAGAAACATTAAGAAATAATGTTATAGCTAATAAAGATTTTTTGTCCAATACCATACATATCACATCCATGCAGTGAAGTAGAAATTCATACCCAACTGTGAGTGTTAATACATAATTTCTACTTCAGTGAAAACACTGCTACTTAATAACCGGAAAGACAGCATCTCTCTCATCAAAAGTGAAAGTAAATTATCATTTGCTTCAGTAGATTGGATTTTGTGTTTGATTAGGTTTCTCAAATGTTTAGCGTACTATACTTTACAAGAAGTGAAAGTTCACCATCATTTGCTAAGTAGATCGGATTTTGTATTTGATGAGCTTTCTCAAATGTTTAGCGTACTATACTTTACAAAAGTGAAAGTTCATCATCATGTGCTTCAGTAGATCAGATTTTGTATTTGATGAGGTTTCTCAAATGTTCAATAAAGTATACTTTACATTAGTATGACAAGTATCGAAACTTACGTTTGCTATATGAATGGAGTCGCCTTGCTTATCACGTACTCTCATCGCTTCATTCTATTAAGTAGTATTTTATGTTACGTTCACTCCCTGAAATTACCGATAAATTTCAAAAATCAACCGATAGGATCGTATTTCACCAATCAAATTATGTTTTTATTTCTCTCGGTCATTCCTGCACCCTGTCACTGTCCACTCTCAATCAAAACTATCAGGAGAAAAGAATAGTTTTGTCAGTCTAAGTAAACCTAGCCTCAGTAATACTCGCTTACTCCGATATTGAGTCTAGAAAGATGCAGGTCGCGTCATGGAACTTTCGCCGACCTATCACATTCAAATGTATATTTGCGAATGCATGCTATTGCGGCTTGGTAAGACGATCCCTGATTGATCAATTCGATAGATCGGCTCACTACTACATCTCGCTAGACTCAATATCAGTAGTGTAGCGAGTATTATTGAGGCAAGGTTTAGACTTACAAAACTATTACTTTCTCTTTTTTCTGCTAATATTTCATCTTGTATCCATTGCATTGTACATTGTTTGATTCTACCCATCTTTTCCTGCAATAAAAAATAATCAAAATTATAATAAAGTCTTATTCAGTTTCAGACAGAGGGCTATATCGCAGTTATTCTTCCAAGACTGTATGAATATGACAAGGAAATGAAATCTTTGCTGACTTTAGAAGAATATACTGCCAAGATGGCGGAACGGAAAAATGAGGAAATGACGTGAAGTAAACAGAGGTTGTGGAAGAAGGATTTTCATTGAAGTGAAAACTTGATTTGACCATGTCGGTCGTGTCATTCAAACACAATTGTAACATGACTTCGGTAAATACTCGTTTCTGATTGGTTGATTTGAAGAATTTGCCAGTGTTAAATGGCAATGAACACCCGCAAATTGGCTGAGGCGAATCACCGCGAAAGGATACATTATTTGGTCCACCTCAACATTAAAATGTTCTTATTCTCCCAATATTCGTGACCGATTCACATTTTACTGTTGTTGCTGTCATTTTCTAACTTGCGCATTCCCGTAGATGCCAAAAATCCTTTTCTATTTGCTTTAGATTTATGTAACCAAACTTTCTTAATTGGCTAAGTTTCTCCTAATTTGCCGCCTTGAGCCATGCGGCCGGTTTCTTTCGAATGCCGTTCCCATGGCACGACGTCACAAAGGCCAACGGTTATGACGTCATATTGATCGCGTCACCGTCACAATGGTCTGGGCGAGTTTAAGATATTTGTTCAGTCGGGTTTGTTCCTGTTGGTTTATTAATTATATAACTGTTTTCTCTATCGTAAATTTCACAGTGAAAACTATATGATCTCACCGTTATGAGTGCAACTGGTTTGCAATATTAGAACACTATTTTAATGTCTATAACACTGGGAATTCCTTCTTCTTTATAGCTGCGAACACCTATAACAATACTGGATCAGTCGTTAGATCCTTTCAACTCAGAGTTCCCTACGCAAAAATAGAGTTCGCTCTTAAAATGCTTATAACTAACGGTCATGTTACAATATCGATAAATAGTTGCGTTTGTAAAATTTCCGGGATTCATTGTTATTCAACACCCGCAAATTTAAGCGTTTAAAACCTCCGGCTAACGCCGTCGGTTTTAAACTAAATTTGCGGGTGTTGAATAACAATGAATCCCGGAAATTTTACAAACGCAACTATTTATCTTCTAATTGTTTTTAAAGGGGCAGTCATACCTTTTTAGTGGGGTATGAGATGATGTCAGGAAAATGAAAGTAAAAGGTTCCAATTGAAGGACAATGTAATTAAAATTAATGAAGGAGTAATAAAATGGAAAGTTTAGCCATGCCATTCTTTTTTCTTACACAAAATGAACTATAGGTGTTTACACAGAAGAAAGAAGAATGGACTTTATGTGAATCTTTATGATTTGTTCTCTAGCTATAGATTATTGGTTTGTGTAATGAAATTTTTGACACTATCAACATAATACATTTAGCATTAACATACAATTAACAATGAAAAAAATGCTACTGCCCCTTTAAGACCAAATAAAGATAGCACAGAAATGGATCGTTTAATATTAAAGTCATAAAGACACGTGCCATGTGCCGGCTTCTAAGTACAAATAAGTGCCATTTCTGACACATAATCTTGAAAATAATTTTGTGCATTGTCAGATGTACTTTTGAAATTTTTTTTTTTTTCCAAAATAAATATTTGAGATTTAACAGTGCTCTATTTGTTTTAATTCATACAACTACTGGCATTCCTGTCATAGGGAGATCGGCTTCCAAGGTACATGGACATTGTGAATATTGGTTGCCTAAAAATTAAGATTCATTTGGTAAATGTTAAGGAATCTTTATGTAATTTCATCGAGTACCTTTTGAATGTTGATTATTTGACCATGTCCGTATGAATTGCGATACCGATCGGCCGATTACTTCACAAGTCTAGGTAAATCATCTACCTACGCAAAGCATAAAACGCCAGTTTCCGAACTGTCACTTTATTGCCTTGCTGCAGACCCTTGAATTTTCTGTGCTTGCCCTCTAGTCTACTGAAGGTTGCTAACAATCGCCTAAGAGGCGCTGATGTCAGCACAGAATATTCAAGGATCTGCAGCAAGGCATGAAACTGAGAGTTCGGAAACTGGCGTTTTAGGCTTTGCGTAGGAAGATATTGTTGTCGTTGTTGAATTCTAATTCACCAATATCAAGGCGTATCTTCAACACATATTTTTGGGGGTAAATGTATTATTTTCTCCGGGGAAATGTCCAAAAAATAATTAACCCCAAAAAAAACCCACAACTTTTGAACGAAATGTCTTTGTAAACCATTCCTTAGATTATCATTCATATTTGAAATTTGACTAACTTTCTTTGACAAAACAGTTACATGATCAAATTAACCGAGAAAGTACAATTTCTCTTCCCTTCGATTTGCATATCTCACGATCTTAAAATGTATAATTTTTCAACGACGTCTAAAAGAATACTCTTCCGAAGTTATCATTTATAATAAGATATGTTTTAAGTTAAACTATTTTGTTGAATAATTATTCATTTTATACACTTGTCTTTGAATTCTTCAAAATGATTTACGTTATGTGAAAATAAGTCAACATCTTTGAAAAATAAATATTTTCCTACATTTTCGACTTGCATGTTTTAATATAATGAAGGATATCGTATTTTGTGAATCATTTTGAAAAAAAAAAATCTTCCTTGTTTTCATTTCAGAATAATTCATCCTTTTTGAAAATGCTCATTGTTTTAAAACTCACATCAACTTATCATTGATTTAATAAACCTATATTTTAATTCGTCAACTTGATCCAATTATATGTGGGAACATATTCAAAAGAATTATTAAAACACGACTTCGTGTTACATTTTGCAAGATAATATAGGTTTTCGCATTTGAAGGATCATATTTGATTGACATCTAATCAAGAAATCTGTCCAAGCGGCGCTAAACAATAAATCACTCTTCAATGTAGGTAGTCAATTTATGTTATTGGTATTATGTCATTGTTGTTACCATTTCTTCCTGTAACCTGATATCATGTCATTATTAATACCGTTTTGCCTGTAACTTGTAAATATGGGGAAAAAAACCCAAAAAACTTCCAAAATTATCATTCACAATAATTAACTCTAACACACTTTCACAAACTGTCATCTGGTAAGTTCTTCACAGTGGATTGTATATCCCGTTCTAAAGGTTTATCTGTAATTCAAACTTATCTGGATGGTTCTGGAAAACTAGGACATGTTGATTGATTGCTATATACGCGATATGAGGGATAAGTCAAACTCCTTTTTACCCCGCGGAGCGATAACGGGGTCAAAGGTCAGGTTATGAAAGCAGGAATCTCTCATTATCTTCTCAATGAAAAGCCTGTAGCCTACTAATCGTGGTCGGGGTTAGGACACCAGCTAGAATTCTCTAAACGTACCCACTGACGTTTTGTCCTGTTTTAAGCTTTATAAGACGGCCCTTGTTTGTAACGTAGGTTTTTGAAAAATAGGGAGTAAAATTTGAATTGTTATATATATATTATATTATTGTGATCGATCTCACATCTTCCAAAGGGCTTCTTGATTGAAAAATAGTTTAACTGCTGATTGTGAGACTCTAACTCGAGTCTTGTTGAGACCAAAGCGGGTTTGGGTTAAAATACCTTAGAGGACTGGGTCTAGATTTTCGAAGCTCTGTTAGTGCTCAGATAGTCCTATACCAATGTTATAGTATGGTACTTACCACTGTCTTAGCACTAAGAGAGCTTCGAAAATCAAGGCCCAGGTTTCTTTTACAGTTGTAGGAGAATCTCGCAAACAACAATGTTAACCTCCTTTTAGTACACACGTTCTTAGCATATTATTTTTCAAAACGATATCAAAGTGATGTTCAAATTTAGATCAAAGACTTCATTAATTCACTTTTGTTACATTTGATTTAAAATGTCAAATTTACTGATGTTTTGTAGAAGGCTTTACCCTCGGTTTCAAGGATACTAAGCAAGCGTCAATACAATCGGAAATCGAATACGTTATTGACTTATCTATAGGTTGAACTGTTTAACTTATCTTGAAGTGCAGTATCAAAGTGTTCCAAAATTGTAGCAGAGAAATCCTTTTACCATAATTTTGATTTGTCAGAATGGGTGTCGGAATCCTCAGAAACACATCCCAATTGCACAACGGGGCTTCTTCAAACACTGTGTTGAAACGTTTACTTGTTCGTTTTGAAAAAAATAGGGAATGATATTTGAATTGTTTTCTTTCTAGAAAGTACAGCATGTTGATCCTGGATGTTGAATATTACAACTGGACTTTTTACAAACTAAAAGGTACCTTGGATATTTAATGTCCCTTTGTCTCGCAACTATTTCCGTCAGTAACATACTACACACTGTACTCCCACCAGTCAATCATCCGAAAGGCATAACTCGCACCAGTTTCCACTGCTGGCTGATAAAGGTTTGCTGCCAAGCTTAGTAATTCATTGCTTGAGTGTTGGGCTCTCTTCAGTTAAATGTTACAATCGACTTTTCATTTGTACCAAGCACCATCGCAGTTACCTAAAGAGCAGGCACAACTACTTAGACGATATACTGCAAGCCTTCAATAGGTCATTCATTTGCACTGTCGCGAGTAATACTTGACGGGGATTTGGTTCGGCGCCATGATACCATTTTGATACCAACTTTTCATGCTCTTAACCAAATTAAACGTTCATTGTTAAATGAAGAAGTTAAGTGTCAATTTCGAACGTTTGTATGTTCTGATCTCAATGGTATAAATGCAACCTCTCACAAAAACAAGGACAAACCAATTACTCAAGTGCACTCGCACTTTAGAACAAGGAATATCTTTCTTTTGGGTTCAAGGTCACCTTGATCTCACAAGGTCTCTGAAGTTACTGGTTAGTCACGTATCTGTATTAAACGTAAGAAGTAACTGAACCTCACGTTAGACTAAAACACATTTCTTATTCGACAAATGGAAAAAAAATTATGAAAAGAAATTTCATTTAAGAAAGATGTGTTATGAACAGTTTTTATTTGCTGAATTATTCACCGAAAGGCAACGTTTCGACATAAGAGTTTTTTAATCATTTACTCGAAACACAAAAATCATAGAATTATCAAATTAAATTTAACCTTTTATATTTTTGAAAGATTTTCAATCAAACATTATCTATTTCCTGACAAATAATAGCTTCCAATCATATTCACACTGTAAAGATAACATGATTGAAAATAAGACACAAATTCAGATAGTTTTCACAGCATTTATTACGTCAATCGTCGACATATGCAGCATTTACATAAATATGTACAATATCACAAGATGAGCGATAACTGTTGCCCAACTCAGGACGTGTATCATTTTCAAATAACCACCAACATTCTTCAAGAACAATCAACGTTCTTCAAGAACAATCAACGTTCTTTAAAGAACCACCAACAATCTTCAAGAACCGCCAACATTCTTTAAAGAATCACGAACATTCTTTAAAGAATCATGAACATTCTTTATAGAACCGCCAACATTCTTTAAAGAACCACGAACACTCTTTAAAGAAAAAGCAACATTCTTCAGAGAACAACAAACAGGTCGAATACAACCTGCCAACACCGGCACAATACATCCAACCTCGAAATATTAACTTGGGACACGTCGACACCTTGTTATATTCAATGTAATTCATGGCGAAAGGTTTTAAAAACCTTGACGCATGCCATAAGGGATTTCATTTTTTGACCGCCTCTTCTCATTCATTTCCAATGATAATAAGCTGTCTTTGTTGAAGGTGTTAAGTGCCAAGCATGTACATCTATCAGCCGAAGACAGTTCTAACATCTTAATCAAGGTGAACAAAGCTCTCTCAACGGTACGATTCAAAGGACTATGCATTTACATTGATCCTAAAAAGGAATTGATACCATGTTTTCTTTAGAATATTCTCCTATTATTTTTTTCATAATGGTCCGTACTGTCAAAGTACGATTGTATCAAACGAAGATTGCAGTCATTAAAAAGACTACAAATATTCAACATTTTCCGGAAAGGCTCAAAGTTCACAAACAGCTCTTAGCGCTAAGACAGAATTTGCTACGGTATTTGGAAATCATGTTCAATCCGGTCCGAAAGTATGATCAAGACATGTCTCATCAGGTCACTTGATCAAATATTTACCATTTCAAGTGTTTGAATGATCATTTTATGCTACCTAAATACAGATAAACAGAAAACAAAAGATAAATATATACAGATAAGAAAGCACGTACAAATGCTTAACACTAGCATAGAAAGAAGAATATCAACTTGTATAATTCAGCATATACATCCTGAAATCGTGATCGATTCATGAATAAATTGAATCAAAAACAATCTTACTAGGAATATCTTACTTCATCTTACTGGGAATATCTTACTTCATCTTACTAGGAACATCTTACTTCATCTAACTAGGAATATCTTACTTCACCTTACTAGAAATATCTTACTTCATCTTCCTAGGAATATCTTACTTCATCTTACTAGGAATATCTTACTTCATCTTACTAGGAATATCTTACCTCATCTTACTAGGAATATCTTACTTCATCTTACTAGGAATATCTTACTTCATCTTACTAGGAATATCTTACTTCATCTTACTAGGAATATCTTACTTCATCTTACTAGGAATATCTTACTTCCTCTTACTAGGAATATCTTACCTCATTTTACTAAGAATATCTTACTTCATCTTACTAGAAATATCTTACTTCATCTTACAAGGAATATCTTACTTCATCTAACTAGGAATATCTTACTTCACCTTACTAGAAATATCTTACTTCATCTTCCTAGGAATATCTTACTTCACCTTACTAGGAATATCTTACTTCATCTTACTAGGAATATCTTAACTCATCTTACTAGGAATATCTTACTTCATCTTACTAGGAATATCTTACTTCATCTTACTAGGAATATCTTACTTCACCTTACTAGGAATATCTTACTTCATCTTCCTAGGAATATCTTACCTTATCTTACTAAGAATATCTTCATCTTACTAGGAATATCTTACTTCCTCTTACTAGGAATATCTTACTTCATCTTACTAGGAATATCTTACTTCATCTTACTAGGAATATCGTACTTCCTCTTACTAGGAATATCTTACTTCATCTTACTAGGAATATCTTACTTCATCTTACTAGGAATATCTTACTTCATCTTACTAGGAATATCTTACTTCATCTTACTAGGAATATCTTACCTCATCTTACTAGGAATATCTTACCTCATCAAATTACACACGTTCACCTCCATTGGACATAAACAAATCGTATATACAAACATTTGACTTCTGTCGTCCCTCGTCAGTTCTTCTGAATGCTAAGCAAACCTAGGAACACGCTAACACTGAAAATTAGGGTTAAACATCCGCACAATTAGAGCGGCGAGTCGAAGGGGTTAATAAAAAAGCACAGTGGCGGACTTGAAGCAGTCTCTGTTACGTCAAAGTCATTACTTTTGGGCTTTTACCAATGAGTTTCCTCCTTCCTTAAATCTTTCTTATTTAAACCTCGCGGAATAAAACTTTCAGCCTAAAAAACGTGTGTGTACTTACTGTAAAGGAACTGTATGCTATACTCAATAAAAGAGGTTATGGACCAATATTGAATTTATATGCTTCATAAGTTCATATTGATCACTATAAGAAATATATCGAAATTCAGAGAGGCCCGTTACTTACGTAGTTGAGTGTCAAACAGTTTTGGTACTGGCGCCCACTTCTGAAGCTTACTAAGTCATTAAAGAGGATTTGTACAAGTACATTGTTAAAGCATTTTCATCTTTGAATTCACAAGCACAGTTAAAAAGTTGAAAAAAAATATTCAATAATTTTGTTTACAAATATTGAATAATATTAACTTGAAAGTTTTATCACTATATTGCCGAAAAATCGTTTGTGTATATTGTAACATTACTACATCTGGACTGTTAACCAAGTTCATATCATTTGTTATTTTGGAACATATCAACATAACCTTTTACAATATCATGAAATTGTTAATTAAATGAGTTTCTAAAAGATTTAATTGTTTATATTTAGGTTTCTGTAAGGCAAATTTGTCATAAGATTACAAAAGTACCATTTGTTTGAGGAAACAATTAACATTTAATAGGATCGTTGCACTTGTACAAAGAAACAATTTAGAAACAACAAGACGCCAATCACCAATTACCTTGATGCATCTATATAGATTCTTGTCCAGATAGTTTGAGGGTTAGTGTTAAAGGGGCAGTAGCACGTTTTAATTGTCTCACTTAAACGTCTCACTTTTAATTGTACGTTAATGCTAAATATATTACTTTGATAGTGTCAACAATCTAATTACACAAACCAATCATCAATAGTCAGAGAACAAATTATATATTCACATAAAGTTCATTTGTTGCAATTTTTGTGTGAACACCCTTAATTCATTTTGTGTAAGAAAAAGGAATTGCATAGCCGAACTTAAAATTATATGTTTTATTTATTACTGCTTTATTTAGTTAGACTATATATTCTTTCAATTGGAACCATATAATTTTATTTTGATTTTCATGACATCCCTTATATTCCCCCTCAAATGTGCTACTGCCCCTTTAAAAAATATTGAATCATCACACTTAATAAAGCAACGTTGGGTCGATAAGAGGATTCAATGGTAACTTTTCCAAAAGTAATGATGTTTTGTTAGTATCTGTATGTACAAACATAGACAAAAATATTTAAAACAAAATTGTGCATAACATTTGAATTACTATTACTATTAAAAATGTCGATAACAATATATCAATTTGTGTAATTACAAATGGTTTACTATTAAATTGTCAATAATTTTAAATTCACATTCACTTTGAAGTTATTACTTACTTATATTTACATGAATAGCAGACATTTTATAGAAAACATTCTTAGTCAATTCATTTGCAAACAAACAACAAACTTTTCAGAACTTTTGTTATATCAGACTCTACGGCCCGAAGCTAAAGCGTATTTAGTAATTCACATTGAACAGCTTGACTTTCATAAAACCTATGCAACTAAGTTCAACACAAATAAATTTAAGAATTTTCCAAAAATGACAGCACAGGCATTAGATAACATATTATAAGGGAAAATAATTGGATACCTAACAGTTCAACTTCTGACAAAGCTCTACAAGAACAAACAATATCAACCATAGTTTTGCCCTATGCCAGAAAGTAATTCTTACCATGTGTTCATTGATTGATACACCTCATAGTAAACAATCTGAGAAATGATAAATAACACATATCAACAAAGAATATTGTTAGTCATATAAAGCCAAAGAAACTGTATAGCAAAGCATATCATGAAGCTTTACCATATTGGTGAAAACATTTAGAAGCATAATAAGGTGAAATTTATTTGTAAGCTATATATTTGATAGCAAACTTTTCCGGAAGAAATATAGAAATTTTGAAAAATGTTAACGTTATTGTAATCAATAAAAATTTCCTAATTCTAAACGTAGTGTGGTGACTATGAAAAATGTCTTTAATTATCATTTTCAAAATTCGAGTTTACGAAAGGCCTTTCTTTTTTTACATTATGAAATTGACGGCATCACGACTAAATAGCACAGATGAAAGTTCTACCATAGTCAAGCAGAAGTTTTCTTGAATTGTTTTCGATGCTTTAAATGAAGTACCACGAATATATAAGCATATAAAACAAACATAATCAAATAAAAACGAACTATGTCCTATAATATTCCTACAAAGCTTAGAATATGATTTTAATACAAATAACCAACTTTTAAAAAAAAAATGGTTTTACTTTTAACAAATATATAAAGGATATTTGATCCACTTTAAGACTAGTATGATGATCCAAACTGATCAATGTAGTAAAGGTTCTTAACGATAAAGAATTGTCATATTTGTAATACTGGGTTCTGCGTCATTCTTAACAGTTGAAAATGGAACAAAGTACCGGGGAAACATCATGCTACGCAAAAAAAGTAAAAGTAGGAAAATTCGTAAAGGCAGTTTGGTATTGTTTTACGTGCACCATTGAAAGACGAGGTTGTGTAACGAACATGTAATTAATTTCATGTTCATAACATATTAATGCCATAAGCACTTAAAACAAGAACTATTGTACACGTTCTAATTCAGCGGTTATTTCTAAAAACCAAAATCTTAAAACGTATTCAATATACTCCCATGTGCTTGTAAGCCAAGGCCTTGTTAATTGATAATCTAAAAAAGAAACATATAAATAAACTATATGATATATACCAACATCATAAGAAGACATACGCTGCCTCCTTAACACGTAGTAATGATGATAGTGTGAATGGCTGAAACTAAAAACCTAAAAGTCGATACCGAAATTATAAATAGGCTAATAATATAATACTGCAAATAGTATCTGATAATCTCACTCTGTTAATAAGTCTCACATTGACCACGCCTATTGATTATAATTGCAATAAAGCCATATTAAATAATTACAGCGGTGTTAAAAGCCCTTGAACAGGTGCCGCTAACACAAGTTGTAGGGGGAACCTTTTGTCACGACACCGGCAGGTGCGATCCATGACGTCATTAGTTTAACAACACTGTTACACAGCCTTTGTCTTGCAACGAGGGAGTCCTGTTTGCTTACATCCTCCCACGTAGCGATTAAACGTCTTACACAGTCATTGCGCAAGAGCCCTTCGATTTTATTTAGCTACCAAGATCCATATCTCGTTTATAACGTGGCGCCTCGCTTCTCGGTTCGTGATCGCGTCGACCTCCACTCTGCAAAAGCGATGAGAGTATCGAATCAAGAGCGCCACGTTGTTTGCCATTCAGGTTCTTCAACCAAGGTACTCCAAATCAAGAACAGCCACACCGCTCAACTTTCATGTCCTGTAAGTTCGTATAGAGGATATTATGCTCATGGTCGAAGTATAGTATAGAGAGAGCCGACAGCATGGTTGCAGTGCAACATGGGCCCGACGGACCAACCTGTTGTTGCATGTAGCTGTGAGGGTTGGCAGCTTGAAGGGTAAACCGACACTCCCCGGAACAATAGTCGGCGGTGTACACCCGTGGAGCAATGACCCAGTCCCAACCGAAGTCGATGAAGTTGACGTCGAGGGGGTACCGGCAGCATCGTCGTTCTGTAGAGTTGATCGGACAACGCATGGCGCTTCTGCGAACTCTGCGGTAGTTCCTCTTGATGACGTTCAACTCGATCATGGGTTCCTGATGAAGAAAATAGAGTTTAGATACTGCAGTTCAATGAATTACGAAAACATGATGTCAAATTGTGAACAAAATTAACAAAGCCCCGTTTACACTTGGACGATTTGTATATACCAATTTTTCATAGGGATTGGGACTCTCTGACCAATTTCTTTACTTTGCATCTATGCATGTTTTCTATGGTTTCTTTAAAGCCACCATCTTCTTAATTAGCCACTCCGTTATTTTGAAACACATATTGCTTCGCGTTGATAAAATTCTTTATGTCATAATCGAGGGTATGAATAAAAACATTTTGGACACGTTCCCAAAAGGCAAATACATGGTAAATTTATGTTTCTAATGAAATTTGACCAAGTTTGCCATATTTGCAGTTGCATGGTGTTTGAAACAGAGCAATCAATGAACCCGTTCATTATACAAGTATCTTTGACATCATATTGCAGCGATGCTACCTTCGATAATAATATTGGAACTCGGAAGTAAAGCACTGGCAGCGTGTTAATCATGTGTCACTTGTTTTGGATCCTCTAGGTTTATGCTATAGAACATTTTTAGATCAAATAATTTGAAAGAGATTAAAAGTTAATAAATAAAACTCGGATGCCAATAACCTTATAAAAGGATTTATATCGGTATTATATATCTATCGGTATATTGCAATACAGGAACAACATGAAACGAATCGGTACACACTTCTGAAAATATCCAATATATCGAACGTATTCAAAATTAAAAATTTCCATCTGAAATTGCAAAAAAACCCACAACCAAATAAAACATGATTTTCAGAATGTTCTTATCAAAGTATTAATATATAAGTTGTCAAAATGGTTAAAACAATTTATCAGAGTTAATTTACAGTGATTGAAAAATATCGCTTTTCAAAACGGCTCTCACCTGAATAATAATGATCATTCTTAAAGGGGCAGAAGCACGTTTTTTGATATTTTTATATTTTAAATATTTCACTGATAATTGTAAGTTACTGCTAAATGTATCATATTGACAGTGTCAACAATCTCATTACACAAGCCAATCATCCATAGTGAGAGGACAAAGTATGAAGATTCACATAAAATCCATTGACGGCCATTTTTTGTGAACACCTTTAATTCATTTTGTATAAGAAAAATGAATCGCATGGCTTAACTTTATGTTATATATTTGAATTAGTACTGCTCAATTTAGTTTGAATACATTTTCTTTCAATTGGAACCATTTATTTTCATTTTCCTGACATCACCTTATGTTCCCCCTAAAAACGTGCTACTGCCCCTTTAATGCTCATATTTATACAGGATAGCATGCAAATTACCAATATATTGCAATACAAAATGAGGAACGATACCAATCCAAACTTTATATGGTCTACCTCAGGAAGGGGCCCAGAAACGACGTGTGAAATAAAAAAGGAAGTTGTCATCCATATCATTGTCTTATATTACCACCCCTAGTAAATGCCCTTGATGAATTTCAAATTATTTCTGTTTTACATTATGAATCTATTTACTTACTTGATAAGTCAATATATATTATGTCAACAAAAACGAATAGATTCTCGTTATGTAATTAGTGAAAGTGTCTCATTGCAAAATATATACGATCTTAATTCAATTTTGTATATATATAACTGATATATCAATTTGATCTCAAACTTTACTATTTATAATTAAATGTAATAATGTATGTGATGATTTATATGTGTGTTAGCTCAAGGGTATAAGTGAAAACCTTTTTTTCTAAAATGCAACTGTTTTCTTAACAATGAATGTAATAGAATGCATTAAATGAATACTGTTCAATGAAACTCGTGTCTGACGTTGAAACTTTTATAACAAATAATTAATACTGGACGATGAGTATGGAAAACAACTGCTGCCCTTTAAAACTTTAAAGGGGCAGAAGCACATTTTTACGGAGAATATAAGGTGATGAAATGATGAAAATTAAAATTAATGGTTCCAATTGAAAGATAATGTATTGAAACTAAATGGAGCACTAATAATTCAAACATATAACATAAAGTTTAGCCATGCGATTGCTTTTTCTTACACAAAATGAATTAAAGGTGTTCACACAAAATGGCCGCCGATGGATTTTATGTGAATCTTCATACTAGTCCTCTGACTATGGATGATTGGCTTGTGTAATGAGATTTTTGACACTGTCAAAATAGTACATTTAGCATGAACTTACAATTATCAGTGACAAATTTAAAATATAAAATTATCAATAAACGTGCTACTGCCCCTTTAAATACGTACGTATTTGACACACCTGAAAATTGAGACGAGAAGAAACCATAGCTTCATACCTTAATGCGATATATAGACTGAATAATTAATAATTCCTTACCTGTCTAATTATATACAGGCTCGTACAAATGCCTGTTAAAGGGGCAGTAGCAGTTTACTTGTAAATTTTATATTTTCAATTTTCACTGATAAATGTACGTTAATGCTAAATGTATTATTGTGATAGTGTCAAAAATCTCATCAAACAAGAAGACATAGTCATCAACATCCCCCGCCAGATTTGTTCTTATTTTAAATTAAGTCAGAACCTTCTCCTAAATACTCGAGTGTACTCAAAAATATCATGACACCAAACTCCGGAAAAAATATTTGCACGGTTCTGATTTTCGAACTCCATCAAGGTATTGATACCCTGAAGGCACACACAAAATTTGATGATCCTATCTGTAACAGTTTCTGAGAAAAATTGGCTCCTTTGAAGACACCTCGAACAGAGTCCCAAAAAACGTAACAAGGGCAATAACTCCGGAAAAAATATTTGCACGGTTCTGATTTTCGAACTCCATCAAGGTATTGATACCCTGAAGGCACACACAAAATTTGATAATCCTACCTTTAACGGTTTCTGAGGATAATTGGCTCCTTTAACTCGGACGGACGGACGGACGGACGGACGGACGCACGGACGGAGCTCAAACCTATATCCCCCTTCCACTTCGTGGCGGGGGATAATAAACCACTAATCCATAGTCAGAGTACAAAAAATAAAGATTCACATAAAGTCCATTAGCGGCCATTTTTGTGTGACCATTAAGTAAGAATATGAAATGGCATGGCTGAACTTTACATTATGTATTTGTTTTATTAATGCTCGATTTTGATTTAAATACATTGTCTTTCAATTGGAACCAATTATTTTCATTTTCCTGACACCTTATTCCCCCCTAGAAACGTGCCCCTATTACAATGTTATTCCTGTGGATACATAGATGTAATCAATACCCCAATGCAAATCAAAATAAAAGAAGCTCACGTGTAGTAGAGAATAACAATTATACAAATTGTGGTAATTTGATGATAAGAGATAAATCCAGTGTTTAAAATATAGCCCGTCCGCCAGTCCTTGACTGGCTACTTTTTGCCAGGACTGGTTACTTTTTGGTTAGGACTGGTAACTTTTCAAACATTTCCTTTATTTTCCCCTAAGGAATTGACCAAATAATTTTCAGGACAGGCTAGGTTTCCAATCTATTTTATACACTGATAAATCAAGTCAAGAGACTCTTTTAAAGGGACTGTCTTATCGGGATATTTTTGTGGAAACAAAATTCAAGAGTACTTCCCTGTTTATACTTTTATATGTTTATTACATGATTTCATATATGGTAGTGAGAGTAATATTTTAGTTTTTTTTAGATTTAACAATTTGACAAAGAATAGAATGCATAACTGCGTCCTCTTGAGTTCCGTTTCCAAAAAAAATACTCCGATAGGACTCTCCCTTTAAGCCTCTTAGTAATTGAAAGTTACTTTTGGAAGATGGTTATTTTCGAGTTAAGATAACATTCATCAATATAGCTATCATTATTTAGAATAAAAATAAAGAATATAAATTGACATTCCTCCGGACTTTGAAACCAATCTAAATGATAAAACATCGATCCCACAACGCGTAGGTGTCAAACGAGCAAGCCGAAGCCGTACAGACAAAGCGAAGTTATGAATAGCTTTGTTTAAAAAGCCAACATTATAAAACGACTGTCAAGGGAAGCAAAGGACCCTTCGGTCAGTTATTTGGTAAAAAAAAAGCCCAGTAATGAAGCAATCTGCCAGTTGCTCTTTCCTCTATAAATCCTCATTTGTGAAAGCAAGCAATTGGGTTCACTCCTGCCTTAATTTGTGTTCTACAATCGATTTACGCCGCACTATTCCATCAGAAACAAAAATAGCCACTCATTACAAATTAAATCAATTGCTTCTGTCAGAGCTTTAATTAAAACTACCTTCTCAGCATGTAGAAGCTACGGAATCACTGATGTTGAAGAGCCCCGTGTCATAATCGATATACCTTTAAAGAAGCAATACAGCCTTGAAAAACTGCCCCTTACGATATGCATCAAGCAGTTCCGTGAACAAAACTGTATCAGGTTGCATGGGGTAAAGCTGAATTTGACACAAACTGCTATGTTAAGAAACAGGATATTTTCACTTGCTTGAAAACGGCAGTAGTATCTTCACCGAAACGTCACACTCGTGTAATAAAGAAGTTGAAACATCCATAGAATTCTTCTTTAAACAGGAAAAGGTTAAATTGTTTTCTAAATGATCATTTGACAGAACAGCATAACGATTGCAGGTTTGATTTTATTTGATCTTTGAAATGCTTTCAAACAACTTCATGATGCAACAAGAAGCGGGATGTATAAATGTAAAATTGTAAAAAGAAGTTGAAGAATCCATAGAATTCTTCCTCAAACAGAATAAGGT
Organism: Steromphala cineraria; assembly: GCA_916613615.1. NCBI lineage: Eukaryota > Metazoa > Mollusca > Gastropoda > Trochida > Trochidae > Steromphala > Steromphala cineraria. The sequence goes on from OU744733.1 coordinate 49,270,523, forward strand.
TAAATTGTTTTCTAAATGATCTTGGGTTGTATTTGACAGAACAGCATAACGATTGCACGTTTAATTTTAATTTGATCTTTGAAATGCTTCATTTAAAACAACTTCATGATGCAACAAGAAGCGGGATGCATAAATGTAAAATTGTAAAAAGAAGTTGAAGAATCCATAGAATTCTTCCTCAAACAGAATAAGGTTAAATTGTTTTCTAAATGATCTTGGCTGCATTTGACAGAACAGCATAACGATTGCACGTTTGATTTTATTTGATCTTTGAAATGCTTCATTTCAAACATCTTCATGATGCAACAAGAAACGGGATGCATAAATGTAAAATTGTAAAAAGAAGTTGAAGAATCCATAGAATTCTTCCTCAAACAGAATAAGGTTAAACTGTTTTCTAAATGATCTTGGGTTGTATTTGACAGAACAGCATAACGATTGCAGGTTTGATTTTATTTGATCTTTGAAATGCTTCATTTAAAACAACTTCATTATGCAACAAGAAGAGAGATGCATAAATGTAAAATGGGATGAAGACACAGATGCAAATTATAGCGAATGATCGATCGACACAAAACAGAACGATGTTGATAATTCTTTGAATGGATATGAATAGACATAGAGAGACTGGCGCAGCTGTATATACATATTATGCCATATCTATAAGTGATGACACGAGCCTAAAAATACAGATGCAAATACAGAAATGTTGAATAAGGACAAAACCGAATGACACAGATGCATGAAAATTTAGGACGAAAAGAACACGGATGATACAGATGCACATAAAGGGATTAAAAGATCAAAGCAGAAAATATTGATGCATATAAATGAGTGATGAAAGACTAAAAAGCAGAATAATACAAATTTATAAGGGTAGACAATGAAAAAGCAAAACAGAAACATACATTTGCAAATAAACAACAATGAAAAGCGATAAACAGAGTGATACAATATATATTACCTTAATTTCTTTAACCATTCAACCCTCAAATTTTAAAAAGATTTTTCAGAAAATCTCTATGGTTGACCTATATTTCACTTTCAATGGCTCATGAAACTATGAGTACAAGCAATGGTTGAAGTATAGGAGCATCTACATTCGGCACATGTGATTCGTGATTTGAATTTGTGAGCTCAGAAAAATAATGTGGTCGAATTAATGAAGATGTCGAATAAATGGAGAAATTACGGTACAGTGCAAAAGAAATAAAATATGTAATAATGCCAAACAAAGAAATACTAACATGCATTGTAGTATGGTCCACGACAGGGCGGATTTCTGCGTGCCTTAATGTTCATGGAATGTGGTGAAGGGGTACTGTGTGAATCTGATGTTGGACTGTTGATTGCAAGAATGAATGATTGTATACTGGTGCGATGTGTATTGTGGTTCCTTATGAGTGCATAAATGTATTGAGAGTGTATGTGGTGATGGGTCAGGTGGTAAGTGGATGTGTGGTGAGAGGTTTGGTGAATTGATATTTATGAATGAATATGTATTGTTATATTTGTTGTGAAAAATTTAAACTGTGCGTTTGTGTCTCGTTAGCCGTTTGGCTGGGTCCTGGGTTTAAAGCTTCTTTTACTGTGATATATAATATGTTCATCATGTGGCACATGAACTAAAATATCCTTCTTATCTTTTTCTATTAAAGCTACATTGATATTGTGTCTGGAAAATGTGTATTCTGACTGACTGAACAAATGACAACCTTGCGTTTGTTATTTTGGAATAAAGGATGCCTTATGCTTGTTATTATTAATCATTAGAACATTACTTTTACGACGAATTCAATTTATCGGGATTGTCATGATTAGTGCATGTTAATTAAACTTTATTTCACTCAAATATTTTGTACAATTTTTGTTTGTCGGGTAAAAATAAAAGTTTTACTTTCTTTCGCACGGTATTTAATAAATGGTGGAAAGAGAGAAAACAGAATAATACCGATGCATAAAAATGATGAAATTTACAAAACAGAAAAAGTTAAGATGCATTACATAATGATGGGGTACTCATTTTATAAAAGATGAATATTAACAAAAGGCATCTACGTCAATGCTAAAACCGACAAAACAGAGCGATAGAGATGTAGTAGATAACTGATGGGTGAATAGAAGGTAATGAATGATACAGATGCGCCTAAATTAAAAATGAATTTAAAGAAATAAAAAAATGATACATATGCATATCAATACCTGACAAAAGAGCCAACACAGAACGATTATTGAAAGATCATCAAACACGTAATTGGTAAATATGATTTGTAACGTATGTTTCACAACGGTATCTCTAGGAGATATCGTTTTGACTTTAGATTTTTAACATTTTGTATGTCGTTTTGCTTGCCGGTGATCAAATGAAGCTGGCCTAATGACCTGTAATCATAAAATACATTACATCACAAACTTTTTTGCATCATCAGTAATGATGTCACTATGCTATGACGTCATACACGCAACATCACAATGCTGAACATGATGATGTCACAATGCTATGACATCATTGCTTTTAGAGTTTTAGGGTAGTGCGGTGTTCAGAAATGTACATTTCTCATGCAAACGTGATGGAAAATGATTTTGGATCATAAATACTCATATTTGTTACTTTTGTCAACTTGTGTTGATATATTTAATATCAGAAGACACTTCTGTGAGATTCTCTACATAACCTTATAGAGTAAAAAAGATATATATACAAAAGAATGATACGATATTTATATTTATACATATTGATATTATACAATGCTGATGCAAAAGTTGTTTTGATACGGAATACTTCAATAATGTCGCAAAAATGTGATGAAAATTTTTCAATTTTGCCAATAAATAAATGGGAAATTCAAATATAAAGGAATAATACACGGGCATAAGAGACAGTGAGATATCATGAGAAATGCTTGGAAAACGTATGATGCAAACATGACATTGTGCTTGAGTTAAAGAACAACAATGAAGAGAGACCATGTTTCCTACAGAACTCTATGACCAGGAAAAGTTCAACGTCCGGTTTACTGCAAGAACTGCAGAACCGACTTCTTTAGATTCAATATCGATGTTTTCCTTGCATGATAGCAAAATTTGACCTTGATTTTTAAGGTCAAACAGCCAATCACGTTCAAATGACAAAATTATCGAATAATTAGAAAATTCGTAGGATTAATCTGTCAAAACTATCCGAGCGATGTCAATGACATTTGCGTGAGGGGAAACGTGAGATTACAGTTTTAAGGTACACTGGAATCGATAAATCCATATCTTCATTCCTCCCAAATGGACAAAACGTGAAAAAAGATCAGATATTATTAAAACATCGTGATTCGAGATTTGATTAGTTATTTATATCTCAAATCTTCAGATTAATTGAAAAAGAGGTTTTCAATTTATTCTTATGGCTCTCGTTATTTCCCACAGGGGGTCAAGGTTATGAAACATGACATGGGTAATCCGATATGAAAATGGATATAAATTAATCCCCATTTATTTTATTCTTATGGGTTTTTGGGCACTAGGCGCATAAATTGTTTAAGGACGTGACAGTATTATTTAAATCACCTTTTACATTCCAGCTATTTATGTTTTTCTTTTGGAGATGCAAATTGCCTAGTGCTACATATTGCTTTAAGCTGGTAATGCAATAATTTCGATAATTATAATAATAACAGTAAGAACAGAAGAATAAGACTTCGTTTTAAGAAATGGTTCAATTGTTTGAGAGGCCTTATTCAAGTCTTTCAAGGGGGAATTAGCACGTTTTTAGGGGGAACATGATGTGATGTCAGGAAATCAAAATGAATGACCTATTCAAACTAAATGAAGGAGTAATAAATCAAATATATTTGTATAGTTCAGACATGCGATTTCTTTTTCTTCCACAAAATGAATTAAATGGAAGCCAATGGACTTTATGTGGATCTTTATGATTAATTCTCTGACTATGGATGTTTGGTTTGTGTAAAAAGAGTTTTGACACTATTAAAATAATATGTTAGTGATAGGAAATTAGGCTTGACATTTTAAGAAAAGTTTCTCATCAAAAGTGATATTCTTCTAAAAAGGTTCTTAGATTTTCTGCGTTTAACGAAGAGAAAACTCCAGGTAATCATAATATATTTATGAGTTTTCAAACGTGTCATAATGTAAATGATGATGATTACTATAGCTAGTATTTATTCAAACCTCTCACATATTCAATCCAAGATGTCAAATTTATAATTCTTACATTTCTATGAAAATATAGGATATTCTGAAGTCGGTTTCGTAGTATCATTTTCATCTACATGCATACTAGTTATATAACCTCTTAAAGGGGCAGTAGCACGTTTTAAGGGGGTATATAAGGTGATGTCAGGAAAATGAAAATAAATGGTTCCAATTGAAAGACAATGTATCTAAACTAAATGGAGCAGTAATAATTCAAATATATAACGAAAAGTTTAACCATGCGATTCCTTTTTCTTACTCGAAATGAATTAAAGGTATTCACAAAAAATGGCCGCCAATGGATTTTATGTAAATCTTCACACTTTGTCTTCTGACTATGGATGATTGGCTTGTGTAATGAGATTTTTGACACTGTCAAAATAACACATTTAGCATTCACTTACAATTAACAGTGAACATTTCAAAATATAGATTTATCAAAAAACGTGCTACTGCCCCTTTAAGCATTATCTTTACAAATGTTATCTATACCTGCTAGAATAATTACGAAATATGCGTTTGATTAATTGACACACGTCATTATTCCTTTTTTTTCTATCAGAATCGCGCGTATAACTCATTGGTATATAATCTCTCTACTGATTCGACTAACAATGATGTAGAGTTTCGCATATATGACTCAAATTAGGGGAGACCAGGGCAAAGCGCGCCGTCGGGGCAAAGTGACCAAGCGTTATTTCTCCTTAACGATCGACAAATGGCTAGGTTTGTCATTATCAATCAATACAATCAAACGTTAAGAAACGTTGTGATCGACGTTTCCATCGTTAGCGTGAGTTGGAGACTTACCATTGCAAAAAGTTGAAATAACGGCATTTTTCTTTAATGAAAGAATATGTCCGAATTCCAATATTTCACATAAACATAAAACGGAACATTAAACTCTAGGGCACATATTACACAAAAATATATCATCTATTCATTAAATAAGGACATTTGCAATTCGTTGCTTTTATTATTTTCTATGATGCAAAAATCGAATGCCACCCTCAAAGGGGCAAAGTGAGCCGGGGGGAGCGCTTTGCCCCGAGTGATCTAAAATATGTATTTATGGTCAACACATTATAGTTTCGGAGTTATCAATAAATTTTAGAAGTAAATATAGTAAAATAGAATTGTTATTTTCATTTTATTATTTTCCTATATTTAAAAAAACAATTGTATTGAAATGAAGTATAAAAATATATTATAGGGTATTTGTTTCATTTAAAAACACATATATTTTCTTTGATTTTTAATATTAGTTTGATATTCATCATACATTTTGTTTTATGCCTAAACAATTAAGAAGATAGGCCGTATGGGCAAGTCCGACAGAGATTAGATGTTTGTAAAATGTTAAATTTGTCTTTCAAACCAATCAATTTCTTTTTTTCTTCCATATATTTGCTGGTTTCTGATAATAAATGAGTTGAATTGTCAAGACTACTATAGTTATTAGAAATTCGTATATAGTAATCATGTCGGATTTTGGATAAGAACTTCGAAAATATAGGTCCATGACATATAGAAACATATTTTGTCCTTCTTTGAATACTGAGCTTAGATTTTTATTATTTGTTTAGTTTTAGGGTACCTGTGAGCTGCATGGCACTTTAAAAAAACTTTTTTGTATGGTAATGGCTTATTATAAGTGTTTGACATATCACAATTGTGTGTCTTTTCGCATGGGGCACTTTGCTCCAAACTACGGGGCAAAGTGCACCGCCTTTGTCGAAATACATTTTCGTTAATATCTCTTTATGCATGCATGGTAGGTTAAAAAACATTTGTCATACAATAGTATTTCTGATAAGAATTAGAGATTTGCTGCAAGTTGCATTCTAAACATGTTAATATGCCCAGAAAAGACGCTTATATGTTTGAGGGCGCGCTTTGCCCTAGTCTCCCCTAAAGGTGTTCACACTAAATTTGCCCCGTGTAGTTTTCGGGAGATAATAATTATTGAGGATTTTATCTATAACTAATACTGATTTGGAAGGATACGGAGAAGTTTGAACGACCGAAACTTATACATTTGGCATAGACAAATGTTATCTTGAAAATTTAACAAAGAAATTTCCAAAAATGCTTTTATCCTTTTAAAGAGGCTGTAGCATGTTTTTTGAAAATTTAAGATTTTCGATTTTTCACTGATAATTGTACGTTCATGCTAAATGTATTATTTTGTTAGTTTCAAAAATCTCATTACATAAACCAACCATCCATAGTCAGAGAACAAATTATAAAGATTCCAATAAAGTCCATTGGTGTCCATTTTTGTGTGAACACCTTTAAATCATTTTGTGTACGGAAATGGAATCGAATGGCTGAACTTTACATTATATACTTGATTTATTACTGCTTCATTTAGTTTAAATACATTCTTTCAAAAGGAATCACTTATATTGATTTTCCTAGCATCACCTTATATTCCCCCTAAAAACGTGCTAATGCCCCTTTAAAGTACTGTTCACTAGAGTGGGTGTTTAATGCTCGCCATAATTCTCTAAGTGGCCATTGTACTGTAGAACACGTCCGTATTCATACCTATCAGAATATCATATCTATAAGCATTACCATTTATGAAATTACTTATTATTTCACAACACCGCCTTCAACATATAGTATCTTATTGAAATTGGTATTTTATAAGCACATTAACCTTTAAAGATATCATATATATGTCTGCAAAAGTAATATTCGTTCAAGTAATTTAGGATAAAGTTTCGAAAATATTATTGTAGAAGAGAACAATATTGCGAAGTAAAGTTCATTCAGTCATTTCAGCTTCTATCAGCGTTTACTTGATAGTTTTACTTATGTGATATATACGTGACACACGTACCTTAAGTTTTTCACTTACCTGCGTATTCTAGTGCAAATATCATGTAATTTGGAATGTCGCTGATGCATCCTAAAATTGCGAAAACGAAACGGATAATGCTGAAATTTCACTATATAAGTAGATATTCAGTTTGCGTTAACATATTCGTATGTCATACCTAACAGATAACCGTAACAAATTTGGAAGCCCATTGAACTGACCGGGGGTAAAAATTTCGAAAACACTATTTTTTATTTTTCTCTACAAAATACTTAATAAGTGACCAACAGCTTTAGATCTAAGTCATCCCAAATATGACCCCATCTGTTTATTTAACCATCTAAAAGATCTAAATTCAGCACCAGTGACGTAATATGGTAAGAGAATGGTTATTGGGGATCCGTTGTAAGTGCCCCTGGATTTATTTTATTGACGTCAAAACGGAAGCCAGATAAGATGATATTTACTCTATTTTCACAAGCACGTGAACAAACTTAAGTATGCAGCTGTATTATATAAAATCACAACTTTTTAAAGAAAGAACATTTTTGAATAGCATTCATGCAGAAGAACGTTACTTGATTGTAACATCTATGGTGTTATAACCAACTTCCGGTCTCGTTGCTATGGTTTCCTTTGTTCTTACTGTAGGTGTATTGGTCGATACACCTACACTTTTCTAATACACCTACTGTTTACTGTACAACTACATTCAGTCAGGCGAATAGATCTTCAACTTTGGCAAATAAACGGTCTTGTAAAATTAAGAATGTAAAATTAGCATTATTAACAACGATGATATGATTCGAACCCAGGAACTTTATCTTGAAAAGCAGCGATTCTATTTATATAGGAAAGATACGAGTAGAAGTACTTTCTATGTGTCATATCTATTTTGTTATTTTTTCCTATAATATATAGGTAATAGTTTGTACAACGTTTGTACCAATGTAATGATGTTATCTTATATAGTTTAGAAACCGCAATTAGAAGAGTATTGTAGATATTCTGTTGATCAAGATATGAATACATTGAGAACAATGGAAAGCTCTTTTTCTTCAAATATAACTATTTGGAGGGAGAAGGTTTTAGATAAGATATCATTTAAAACTACGATTTCATTTAAGCTTGATATTTGACAATATCAACAACTAAGGAATATTTTTCAAGGGTCCGATAACTGTTTTTTCCGACTTCAGGTATGATAAGGTTGATACTTTTTGAGAGGTTTTATGACAAGGATTTCAGCTTTCACTGATCACATAGGTGTTTTTCGATTTATATTTTGAAAGGTAACAAGATAGAAATTTTGAAATATTTTTGAATTATTATGATATAAAATCTTACCATATGTCATTAAAATAACGTGTAGTGTCTCTCTAAACCCGAAATATATCAGAGCCTAGGAAATAATATTAAAAGCATACTCTAATCGTCTTCTTCGCGAGAAATTAGTCATGTTAAAGGGCTTTTAGAATTCACTGGTTTGGCACTGTCGAACCTAACAAAAGTTAACATTATTCTATATTTTTAAACTAAAAAACATTTATTCAAAATTTATTCGTTCATAAAAGAAAAGATACTCGTTTGTACAAATACTGTTGCGGTCAAGCAACAAATAATTAGTGTGGGTTGATCAAAAATCAGTTTCGCATAAATACTGGTAATTCAAGAATCATATTTTTCTATATACCAAGTTGTGCGACCTTGACGAAGAAAGAAATGTACTCAAAATTGCGATAGCGTAAATTTCAGTTTTTAAGCATGTTCACTATTATTACAAACTTTAGCATATTAACTTTAAAAAAATCATCTTAGTCATAATATTTGTCAAATAATCTACAGCTGATAATTGAAATCTATCGTGTCTCAAAGGAGTGAAAATACTGATATATGATTAAATTTTCGTTTAATCTAAAAAGTGATTCACTTAAACAAATAAGGAATAAAATCAATTTATAATGTTCATGTGTTATCCCAATCACGACAAAACGAATCATGTGATCATGAATTTTTTTTACATTATCAACAAAATTATAAACCATTGAGATCAAATGATACCTCATAGGACAGTGCAGTTTGCAAAATATCTAGGTCACGATAAAGTTCATGACATGATATCTCTATCATCTTCTATGTCCCAAAAAATTCAGCGACTTGAAACACATTATAATAACATGTAATGTCATATTTAAATCTTTGACGTCACGATATTATTCAAATAGTCTATCCACCGAAGAAGGGATGTTAGTTTGTAAAACTGGACACTACCAATATAGATAACAAGAATTGTTAATTTCATTTCAGCTGTAAAATAACATATTTTATCATAAATAATGATATGTACAACATTCGTTGATTGAAGTATATTGATGTAATTTAATTCTCTTAACTAAATCCTACTTTGCTCTTGTTCACTATCTGTCATTTTGGTTTGTTAATATATGTGAATCGATTTTGTACATACTTAGGAGAGGGTATTTTAAGTTTGACAACTTGTTCCCAATCCTTTTCATGTGAATAAAATATGTTTAAACTAAGTATATAAGTACAGGAATTCTTTTTTGGAAACGTTTCGGAACTTCTTTTAATGTCAAATGCAAAAAGGCAATTGATGACTTTCGAAGTTTCAATGGATGAGCATATATACAACTAATGACATACACTCAGAGGCAAAAGAAACGATACATATAAAATGCAAGATAGTTTAAACCATGGTTGATAATGACGATGGAAACAGGGTTACTGCAGGTATGAAATTCAAAGTAATATGTTTGTCAACTTTTTTCTAAATACGCCTTAAAAATATCCTTAGCTAGACGAGATAGGATAGTGAAACTCCCTTCATTTTGTAGCACCATAAAGATAATATGCGCAAATAAATTTATTTCCAATATGTTTATTTATATTGATAACATCATACTATTATTAATTATTTACATTTCACAACCTCGTTTGGTCCAATATCATACATTCTGGCCAAAAGCATATTGAAAAGGCTCTTTTAGGACCCAAAGGGAATTTGAACAGTCCTAACATTAAAAGTATCATTCTCTGATGAATAAACTGTGAGTGTTCCTCCACAACTCACTAACCGTAGGGTTTCGTTATCGCATTTCACTACTAGCAGAATTTTATAATTTACCCTCTTGAAAAGTTGGCATCGTTTTTCGCCTCTGAGAGTAATAAGAAAAAATGCAAATACTTACATATCCTTCCTCGCCTTCAATAGTGGGTGGATTGATGATAAGATTCTGGAGGTGTTCATCAAAAGCTGTTAGCTGTAGTCCGAAGTTGTAGATAGGCCTGTCGACCCAGTCCTGAACTACCCCCTTTATATCCAACTGATGCCAGTTCCTCGCCTTGTTGGGGTACAACTTCCAGTATCGTAATGGCACCTTCTGGGGAGGACTCTGAGCAGACTTGGGGGGTTTCAGTTTGTGAATGTGAACCTCGACAATCTTCTTCTGCTTGGCTGGTCGCATGTAGTACCAGAGAACTGCCTTCTTGACGAAAGCATCTTGGGTCCCTTCTGGGAGGCGGAAGTACGATATGTCGGTCTCGTTCATCAGAAGATGGGGAGGTGCTGTAAGAGAAGAAGAAATTACATTGTATTGTTCGTTCGTAAGATCAAAACTATACTCGATACGTCGCTCTCGTTCATCAGAAGATGGGCAGGAGCTGGAAGGAAGAAGAACTTATATTGCATTGTTCGTTCGTAAGATCAAAACTATACTCGATACGTCGCTCTCGTTCATCAGAAGATGGGCAGGAGCTGGAAGGAAGAAGAAATTACATTGCATTGTTCGTTCGTTAGATCAAAACTATACTCGATACGTCGCTCTCGTTCATCAGAAGATGGGCAGGAGCTGGAAGGAAGAAGAAATTACATTGTATTGTTCGTTCGTAAGATCAAAACTATACTCGATACGTCGCTCTTGTTCATCAGAAGATGGGCAGGAGCTGGAAGAAAGAAGAAGAACTTATATTGCATTGTTCGTGCATGAGATCAAAAATTATACTCGATACGTCGCTTTCGTTCATCAGAAGATGGGCAGGAGCTGGAAGGAAGAAGAACTTACATTGCATTGTTCATTCGTGAGATCATAAACTATATTCGATACGTCGCTCTCGTTCATCAGAAGATGGGCAGGAGCTGGAAGGAAGAAGACATTACATTGTATTGTTCGTTCGTAAGATCAAAACTATACTCGATACGTCGCTCTCGTTCATCAGAAGATGGGCAGGAGCTGGAAGAAAGAAGAAGAAATTACATTGTATTGTTCGTTCGTAAGATCAAAACTATACTTGATACGTCGCTCTCGTTCATCAGAAGATGGGCAGGAGCTGGAAGAAAGAAGAAATTACATTGCATTGTTCATTCGTGAGATCATAAACTATAATCGATACGTCGCTCTCGTTCATCAGAAGATGGGCAGGAGCTGGAAGGAAGAAGACATTACATTGTATTGTTCGTTCGTAAGATCAAAACTATACTCGATACGTCGCTATCGTTCATCAGAAGATGGGCAGGAGCTGGAAGGAAGAAGCACTTACATTGCATTGTTCGTTCGTAAGATCAAAACTATACTTGATACGTTGCTCTCGTTCATCAGAAGATGGACAGGAGCTGGAAGAAAGAAGAAGAACTTATATTGCATTGTTCGTGCATGAGATCAAAAATTATACTCGAAACGTCGCTCTCGTTCATCAGAAGATGGGCAGGTGCTGGAAGGAAGAAGAACTTACATTGTATTGTTCGTTCATGAGATTAAAAACTATACTCAACAGCAAAAGTTAAGGACCACAACTCTCTCTGATATTTTTGCTTGATAATTACCATGTGTACAATGTGTACTTTCGATTTATTTGGACGTTATTAGAATTTGTATACCTCCACCAGAAATCACAAAGAATTACCAATGTACGTTCTTTTTTTGTGAACGTCTATTCTATTTTGAACAATTCGAGTTCAGGCATAACGAAACAGACAGACAGTCAGACCCGATATTTCATGTCTACTTCACTTCCTATATCAGTAAACATAAAACAACTTTTCTGAATAATTGACACAAGACAAACTAAAATTACACGAAAAGGTACTGTATTTGATAACAGACACTAAATGGATTACTAATAAGTTACAATAATTAATTGATGCAACATTGCTATTCTGGCACGTAAACCTATATTGCTTATTTAGTCATTGCACTGAAATTTATGTTACAAATCACCAGTTGACACACTTATTTCCAAAAGGATAACAAAGTTTCCCAATGAAATCCATTTCTGAAACAAACCCATCACGAAAAGGATACAATCGATCTGTTCTAATAATGTAAGGTAACAAGTCTTTGTAAGCAAAGTCGCGTGCTCTATTAACCCCAATTGCAATGGTCAATTGTAAGATAATGTGTGTCAATGCCATATCAAAAGTACAATTCTTTGAAGAAGTGACAGTATAGAAGTAGATATCTAATGATGTTGGACACAGCAAGACGTCAAGCACTATGTAACACATGTACAATTCTAAAACAGCAGTCTATATTTAAAAAAAGCACGGAACTTAATATGAGAGACAGAGACAGACAGAGACACAGACAGGAACTCAGACACAGGTAAAGACAGAGGATGAAGGCGAAAAGCAAGATCGAGAGAGAAATAAAGCAAATTGAGCAATCATATACATTTATTTTACTAAAATTTACCATTTATTTTATTAAAGTAATAAATAAAACAGAAATTGCAATATATACACTGTAACTCTTAAAATGAAAATGAAACAAACGGAACATACTTTGGAAAAAAACTAACCCTGATAACCATAATGATGTTGAACGATGGCGAACACATGGATGCAAATAGATCTCGATACAAAATCGCAATAAGCTGTCATATTTGACACTTCTTTGCTTGTAGCGTTTATTTTCGAGAAGCATAAAACATAAACATGTTAAAAGTTCTATCCCATGGAAGGGGTAAAAAATCGGGTATAAGATGTGCTAATATTGCTAAACTTCCTCTTATTGTGTTTAGATAAACAAATCCATATAAAATTTTATCAAATTTCCGGTGAACACTAAGGTTACCATAGGCTGGTGTCGATACCAAATGGTCGACACCTACCCAATGGACGGGTTATTTGATGACAGTGAATGCGTTTATTAAAAAGGCTTGAAATCGTATGCATGATAAAAGATTGTCATAAAGTTGTTATGGTTACCATAAGTCAGGAATAATAACACAATACACACCACATATATCAGGACTCGCAGTATGTAACTGTTTCCTTCCATGGTATTAAACAAGGAAACTTTTATAACATCGTTATAAATGACAGCACACTATCTTCAATAGTACAAATTTTGACTCTGAGGGTGTGTGTTCGAATCCCACATGGGACTCGACACGAAAAACTACACGACAAAGGACAACATTTTTGGACAACAACAATCTGGACTTTGTTTGCTATCAAAATGACATTTATTTCTAATAAATAATATGATAAATAATAATAAATAATTTCTTAAGTTTTGGTAGCTTTGTCAAACAACATTAATCAGAGGGGTAATGAATACAACAGCTTAACTATATATCGCTTGTTGGACCTCCATATTTTCACGATAGCGAGTTCGGGTTCGAATCCCGCATCTCTAGCGGAAAAAAGGACAACAGGTTGTACTTATTGGAGATATTTTGATATGAAAAATAACAATGTCATATTTCTTTACTATCTAAATAGCTGTCACTTATCTACATATATTTATAAAATAACTTTGTCCAAAATCTTCGGGTAAATATTTATTAGTCCTCAATTTGCTATGTTTTTATAAAACTTGTCAATTGCAATGGAAACTTTTCTCTCACGCGAAAGGCCTGTGTTTGATTCCAGGTGGACATCAAACAATTGAGACCTCGATTTTACATCTTGTTGGGTCCCTTGGAAAGGCACTTTATTCACATTGCACTCAGTCCAACCAACTGTACACTTTTATCCGTGAAGAAAGGATCTGTTCGACAATGCGCTATTCAACTACTGCCTAAAGGGTTAAAATGCTAATGACGTAACAATTGTGATAATCATTATTATAAGAAATTTATTACTGACTTATCATCTAGTGGCCATATTGTCAAAAAGCCTCAGTTGCTGAACGTAACATGACAAGTTAGTACAATAGTCGTTTTAGGCTGAGGATATCTTATAAAGACATGGTGACAAATTGAAATTCTTAAAAATTGCGATTTTCATAAAAAAATCTAACAAATCTTATATTTTCGTTAGCAGCTGTCATAATCCCTACTCGCAGAACCTTAGAACTTAAAGGGGCAGTAGCACGTTTTTACAACATTTCATATTTTCAAGTCTTCATTGATAATTGTTCGTTAATGCTAATTATATTATTCTGATAATGTGAAAAAATCTCATTACACAAACTAATCATCTAGAGTCAGAGAACAATCATTAAGATTCACATAAAGTGCATTTGCGGCCATTTTTGTGTGAACACCGTTAAATCATTTTGTGTAAGACAAGGAATCGCATGGCTGAACTTTACATTATATATTTGAATTATTTATGCTCCATTTATAGTTTAAATACATTGTCTTTCAATTGGAACCATATATATTTTCATTTTCCTGACGTCCCTATTATTCCCCCTAAAAACGTGCTACGGCCGCTTTAGAATTTCATTATTCATTACTGCTTCAGTCAGTTTAAATACATTGTCTTTCAATTGGAACCATATATTTTCATTTTCCTGACGTCCCTATTATTCCCCCTAAAAACGTGCTACGGCCGCTTTAGAATTTCATTATTCATTACTGCTTCAGTCAGTTAAAATACATTGTCTTTCAATTGGAACCATATATATTTTCATTTTTCTGACATCACCTGATATCCCCCCTACCGTCACTTTGATACTGTGGATCAGAAATCCTTGTTGAGAAGAGGTTGTAGATTCCTATTTTCCAGCCATTAAGCAGGTGGTTATTATATTCCAAGCGTGATTAAACCACCCCTGACCCCTCCACGCAATGAAGATAACAAGTAAGTGAGAATGTTATTAGAGGAGCCTCCTTATCGTGGTTCCCATTTTTCACACCCGCGGGGCTTCCTTTCGGCACCTGATATGAAATTGAGCTGAAAACGCCTCGAAATATACCATAGTTGTGACCCCCTGCCTTCCGAAATTACGAAAAAGTCAGATAAACTTATAGCGAGACCAACACTTCATTCATATACACGTGCAGCAGTTAGAGCCAAGTCACCTGGAGTTGGATAAAGCAAGAAACGATCATTTTGGTAAAAATAAGTACACTGAGTTCGTGATTTAAATGAAAATATTCTTAGAAATTAATTTTAAGCTGAAAGTATATAAATGTGATTTGTTTTGCATATATTCAAAGCATTACCTTTAAAGATTATATGAACCTTAGATTGGTGCGATCGTGATAAATCGATAAATCCAAGAATATGAATTGAATGATTTATTTCACTATGAATTTATATTAAATGCAGAGCTGAATCAATAGGTATCATAGATTATGGACGTTAAAGGGGCAGTAATACGTTTTGAGAGGGAATATAAGGTGATGTGAGGAAAATGAAAATAAATGCTTCCAATTGAGAGACAACGGCACAAAATGAATGAAGGGTGTTCACACAAAACACCCTTCATTCATTTTGTATAAGAAAAAAGAATCGCATTGCTGAACTTTACATTGTATATTTGATTTAATACCGCTTAATTTAGTTTAAATACATTGTCTTTACATTGGAACCGTTATTTCCATTTTCCTGACATCACCTTATTTTCCCCTACAATGTGCTACTGTCCCTGTCTTTCTTCATAACAATTATGAAATATCAAACAGTTGCCAGTTACTTAATGTCCTAATGTCAACAAAGGGACAAACAATAAATTAAGGGAAGGTTCAAGGGTAATGAAAGATCTCACGAAAAACAAAGGAAAACAATTATTACCGATTATAAGATAATCATGGTTTTCATTGATCTTCATATTTGATAATGATTGATAATTACAAAGGTAAAGAGTAGCAATGCAACAGTAATATTGTGTAACTGCAAGTGTCACAAAGCAGTGTTTAATGTTAAAGAATAGTGAAATGTTTTTGTTTGAAATTCAGAATAGATTTGTTTCTTCATTTTTTAATACCTGTTACAAAAAAAGCGAAAGTAATCTTAATTAGTATCTAAAAAAAACAAGAAGGTTTTTTATTCGTAAAACAAAGACAAACAACAAAAACGTGTTTTTTACAAGAAATTGAAGGTAAAGTTTGAAAAAAATTAAAATTAAATCTTTGTTTTAGGTAATTTGTGATTATAAATAAATTATTGCTTTTTCCATGAAGCGCCTTTACACAATTAAATAATAGGAATTACATGTAAGAAATAGGGACATGTTACTTACATAGTACTGCAGCTGCGTTAATGAGATTTGTTCACTTACCTGCGTACTCTAGTGCAAATATCATTTTATTTCGAATGTCTTTGAGGCATACTTTCATTGCAACAACAAAACCGAACATGTTGAAATTTATACACATCCATAAGAGATCAACCACTTTAGGTCTACGTCATATTTGTTCCTTTGAAAAAAGTCAATAACTGATGCCAATTTTTCTTTTAAGGAATCGAAAATTAAGGAAATCAAAATTTCAAAAATACGGATATTCTTCACCAGTGACTAGACAAACCAAGAATATGTTTTTAAAATGGCTCTTTGTTTGATTGACGTCTAAACGAAATCCAAATTACATGGTATTTGCACTAAGATATACCAGCAAGTGAACAAACTTTAGGTACGCAACTGTAGTTCCTGCTTCTGCTGTAGTGAGTGTTTTTTAGCCGTTTTTATTTATTTACTATCTACTACTATCTACCACTAGAAAATAAAACTCGTCATCAATTACGAATATATATATTCAGATATATATGTTTGGTTTTATGATATGGTTAGGTACTTGTGCTTAATGGAGTATCTGACTTGAAAGATGAAAACTTTCAATATCATATTTTAAGATTAACTCAAACATACTTAAAAGTGAAATGATTAAATTACTTAAACAATACCAAAGCATACTTCGAAGGTCGTGTCATAATGCAAATAGAAATGAAATTTAAAAGGGGCAGTAGCACGGGAAATGTCAGGAATGTGAAAATAAATGGTTCCAATTGAAAAACAATGTATTTAGATCAACTGAAGCAGTAATAAATCAAATATTTAATGTAAAGTTCAGCCATGCGATTTCCCTTTACTTACACAAAATTAATGAAGGGTGTTCACACAAAAATGGCTGCCAATGGACTTTATGTCAATCTTAATAATTTATGCTCTGACTATGGATGATTGATTTGTGTACTGAGAATTTTGACACTATCAAAATAATACACTTAGCATTAACGTATTATTATCAGTGAAAAAAACAAAATTAAAACATAAAAATTTAAAAAACGTGGTATTGCCCCTTTAAGGTGGCAGTAGTATTAAAATTAAATGGATAATTTGGAAATTAAAGTAATAGGAAATTAGACTTGACATTTAAAGAAAAGACTTATCAAAAGTGTACTTTTTAAAAGGTTCTGAGATGTTCTGTGTTTAACTATGAAAGAGAGGAAAATATCTTTGCAGGATGAGAAATAAATTGTTTCTTTCTGGAATGCACACTGTATCCTGACCCACAATGATATAAAGATAGATATAGTTCACAACTGAATTTCTAACAGAAGTGGACACGTTAGATTTTGTCCATTATTAAAATGGTAATTATATTTTTTACCAAATGCTCCTTGTCCGGTATGGGCACTGCTAATGATGACAATTATACTTTGTTAAGTCTATCCTACTTTATATGAAACTGTTACATGGTTGTGATTAAGAACAAATCAAGATATCCTAATCAATAATGTGATTTTTTAAATTAAATTGTACATAGAAATTGCTTTAATGCTGTTTTTGAAAATCATATAATGGTGTACACATATTTATTATATGATTGGCGGTGAAATACCGAGATCTAGTATCTACCGTCATTAGTGACAATAACAATGGAACGTGTTATCAGTCACTAGTGACTGATAATAACAATGCTCTGACGTCATCGAACAATGCTCTGCTCTCGTGAGGCAGAAAGTCTTATATTATAATTATAATAATTATTATATTATAATATAAACTTTCTTCCTCACTCGATGAGATAAACATTGTATTTGTCAAGAAAAGATAAATATCTTCTAAAGAATGTACTGAAATAACGTAAAAGACCGATTGATATATAACAAACATTTTTTGGACACACGTTTAGCTTTGTTCAATCGGGGCATTGCAAAGTTTAAAAAAAACACTATTAGGAATATAATTTTGACAAAAAATCTTATAAGCACACGAATATACATTAAATAAGCATCTACCATTTGCAGAAAATTATTATCAAATGTTTGTTTTACTTCGTCAGCTGCATACCTTTGTCGAAATCACTTGACTCTTATACATACATTTAAATGTAAGCAAATTAGGAAATGTTGAAATTTTGTTAAAATATAGTTAACATGATTAATAATAAATCATATGAGGGCAACATTTCAAATGTATAGATACATGACTTAAAACTATAACAGTACTGTGACAAAGGATAAAAGAGGGATAAATTTGAACGATTACTGATCCATTTTGTTTAAATAAATTGTCTTTCAATTGGAACCATTAATTTTCATTTCACCTTATATCCCCCTAAAAACGTGCTACTGCCCCTTTAAATTATGCCAGTGAGATAGTGTATGTTTTTTGCTGCATATTTTTACTATAAAATTAGTTTCTTAAAGGGGCAGTAGCACGTTTTAGGGGAAATATAAGGTGATATCAGGAAAATGAAAAATAACGGTTCCAATTGAAAGACAATGTATTTAAACTAAATGGAGCAGTAATAATTCAAGTATATAACGTAAAGTTTAGCCATGCGATTCATTTTTCTCACACAAAATGAATTAAAGGTGTTCACCAAAAATGGCCGCCAATGGATTTTATGTGAATATTCATACTTTGTCCTCTGACTATGGATGATTGGTTTGTGTTATGAGATTTCTGACACTGTCAAAATAATACATTTAGCATTAACTTACAATTATCAGTGAAAAATTTAGAAAATAAAATTATCAAAAAACGTGCTACTGCCCCTTTAATGACAACATTGCTCCTTGTCTGTAAACATTTCGAAACTCTAAGAGACAAATACCTCCCTATGATATCTACTGCACGATGAACAATTAATGAACAATTTATTGAATTCAAGAAATATAAGTACCATAGTGTCAATGTCCATGTTCCTTAAACATGTATATGAAATAAGACGTAAATAATTTATTTTTACCCACGTGACTTAAACTAACACATTGTAAACCACTACTGTACTATAGGTCATATGGCCTCAAAATACTGAATAAAGCTTCTGTTCTGTAATGACAACATACATATGACCCTTCAATTCTTTTGGGAAGTATATTATTCAATCAAAAAGGATAAAGACGAGTTGTTGCTAACAAAAGGCAATGTAGCATATGCTAATGTGGAATGATCTAATCAAGACAAAGAGGCTTTTGACATTTTCCTCTCTGCTTAACATTACTCTACAACGTAATAAGACAATTATCACTGGCAGGTTCATCGATTTTATGTCCGTCATGTATCGTGCTGTGTAATTGTTAAGGTCATTCTACAAAGCTTTTTGTTATAATCTTCTATATTGATGATTTGAATAACAAATTTTCATGAATGTCTTGGATGTTATGTTTGGATATTTGCAGTAATTTGTTTAGGTGATATTCTTGGCAAGAACGTATTTTCGTTAGAGATTATATATTAATTGATGTTTTGGTTTCGTTATCCTCCTTATTTACGCCTTCTTCTTTGTCGTCATCAGAACATCGTTTCATCATTAATATCATTTCCATAATTAAAATTATCACTATTATCATAATTGACATCATTATCACCATTACCACCAGATGCACCACAATAGTTTAAATTAAGAACGTATTAGTTTTCTTAAAAACATGGCTGGGATGAAGGTTTAGATAGGTACAGCTGCGTTCATTAAGTTTGTTCACTTGCTGGTATATCTTAGTGAAAATATAATGTAATTTAGATTTCGGTTGGACGTCAATTAAATAAATCCAGCAGAAATGACAAAGGATCAGCAAAAAATGTCAATGTGTAAAATAACAAATTTCAACCCATATGCTGCGATTGTCACTGGTCTAATATCCTAATATATTGCCACGGTAAACAAAGACAGATGGGGTCATATTTTAGAAATTTTGATTTTCTTAATTTTTAATTTTAATGTTCCATATAGACTCCTTAAAGCAGGAATTGGCATCATTGACATTTTTTCAAAGGAACAAATTTGACTTAGGTCTAATGCTTTTGGTCCCTTGTGGATGATTTTCTAGAGAAAAATAAAAATGTTGACCCCTGGACACTTAAAATACCTTGTTTTAATTGTTATGGTTAGCTGTTAGGTATGTCAAACGAATATGTTAACGCCAAATAAATCTTAACTGGGCGATTAAGTGAAATTTGAACATGATCGGTTTTGTTGTTGCAATGAAAGGATGCCTCAAAGACTTTCGAAGTAACAAGATACATGTATTTGCACTAGAATACGCAGGTAAGTGAACAAACTTAAAGTACACAGCTGTATATAGTTAAGAATCGACCTTTTGATATTGATTTCTTTTGAAAAACTATCACGGTAATATGTATTTCGCATGAAAACCTTGAAACACATCAAAAGAAGTACTAACACGTCTGCAACATGTAAAACAAATTCTTCTGTAGTTCACATTTATGAGATAATGGAATAAGTAAAATCTTTTCCTACTTTATGTCTTCATAACGTCAATTGACATTGTATTTTGTATTACAACGCATATAAGAAAGATGAATTACGTGTATATACATGTATATACAAGTATATATAATAACGTTAGTATTCTTAATGTCAATGACATTTTTCATGCTAATGTCAATGACCTTGCAGCAAGCAGCATTGTATGTCGTTTTACCAAGCACACTAACACGCTAAAGTATCCATAATGTCAATGACATTTAGTAAAGCAGCATTGTATGTTGTGTTACCAAGCACAGTAACAAGCTAAAGTATCCATAATGTCAATGACATTTAGTAAAGCAGCATTGTATGTTGTGTTACCAAGCACAGTAACAAGCTAAAGTATCCATAATGTCAATGACATTTAGTAAAGCAGCATTGTATGTTGTGTTACCAAGCACACTAACACGCTAAAGTATCCATAATGTCAATGACATTTAGTAAAGCAGCATTGTATATCGTTTTACCAAGCACACTAACACGCTAAAGTATCCATAATGTCAATGACATTTAGTAAAGCAGCATTGTATTTCGTTTTACCAAGCATAGTAACAAGCTAAAGTATCCATAATGTCAATGACATTTAATAAAGCAGCATTGTATATCGTTTTACCAAGCACACTAACACGCTAAAGTATCCATAATGTCAATGACATTTAGTAAAGCAGCATTGTATGTTGTGTTACCAAGCACAGTAACAAGCTAAAGTATACATAATGTCAATGACATTTAGTAAAGCAGCATTGTATGTTGTGTTACCAAGCACAGTAACAAGCTACATTATCCATAATGTCAATGACATTTAGTAAAGCAACATTGTATGTTGTGTTGTATTGCATGCACAGTAACAAGATAAGTAGTTTGATGTCAACGACAAAAATGTTTTTTTTGTGTTGCCAAGCATAGTAACAAGCTAAAGTATTCATAATGTCAATTATATTTTAGAAAACAGCTGTGTACATGTATGTTGTGTTGCTTCGTTCTGGTATTATATGTTCGTTTATCAGCAATTGCTAGTCCAATGTAGCCACAACAGAGGGTTATAATTCTGCCATGATAAAGTAGGCATTCCGCACATATATAAAGTGCCTATTAAGCACTCAAGCTGACAAATGTAACGCCAGCTCTGGCATTCTGAATAGGCATGGCGTTCAAGAGAAAGGATGTCATGCTAAGAATGCCACAAGAAGGTCACTGGGGTAATACGTAACCGAACACATATGAAACGTTCTGTTACAAGGTAGAGGGAGAATTATGACGTTTACATTGACGTTGAA
The DNA here is from genome assembly GCA_916613615.1 of Steromphala cineraria. Taxonomy (NCBI): domain Eukaryota; kingdom Metazoa; phylum Mollusca; class Gastropoda; order Trochida; family Trochidae; genus Steromphala; species Steromphala cineraria. The sequence continues at coordinate 49,292,744 of OU744733.1, forward strand.
AGTATACATAAAATACATAGCTGAAAATAGATACTAATGAGAAAATTGATGAATATATCTTACGTTTCGATTAAACTTGATTGAACTTGTTTATCCATTAAACTCTCTCTTAAGCCGAACTGTGTAATATTGCCGCTTGCCTTAGTATTACATGCTGTAAGTAACACAATGAACTGTGCTTGAAGAAATGAACTTTCATAATAGATATGTTTACACATAATACAATATGACTTATTCTGGAACACAATGAACTGTGCTTAAAGAAATGAACTTTCATAATAGATAATATGTTTATACATAATGCAATATGAATTATTCTGGAACACATGCACATCACAAATAACTGAAGGAAATGATTTCCTTATAATTTATAACAATCACAAATTTTCAAACATAAAATATTGTAATATTAGATATAAATATAATTGAGTCTTAAACTTCGTTATAAAACCAAGGATACAATTGAAAGAAGTATGTATCTACACTTTGAACTGAAGGAAATGATTTCCTTATATTTCATAACAATCACAAATTTTCAAACATAAATTATTGTAATAATCGATATTGATATAAGTGAGTCGTCATAAAACCAAGGATACAATTGAAAGAAGTATGTATCTACACTTTAAAGGGGCAGTAGCACGTTTTTAGGGGTAATATAAGGTGATGTCAGGAAAATGAAAATTAATGGTTCCAATTGAAAGACAATGCATTTAAACTAAATGGAGCAGTGATAATTCAATTATATAATGTAAAATTTAGCCATGCGATTCCTTTTTCTTACACAAAATGAATTTAAAGTGTTCACAAAAAAATGGCCGCCAATGGATTTTAGGTGAATCTTCATACTTTGCTCTCTGACTATGGAAGATTGGCTTGTGTAATGAGATTTTTGATGCTACCAAAGTAATACATTTAGTGTTAACATACAATTATCAGTGAAAATTTTAAAATATAAAATCATCAAAAAACGTGCTACTGCCCCTTTAAATCTATGATTACTTACGTGTTTTGGCGATAGTGAAAATCCGTTCAGTGTAAGTATAGGGGTCGTCGTATTCGTAGTGGTTTGGTGAGTCGCTCTGAACCTCTGACCTCTCAAGGAGACGAGCAAATCGGGGTACCTTGGGTAGCGTTCGTCCCGTCATATTTGGGGGGACCTGAAAGTGTAAGTTCTCCAGTATCCTATGCTTGATAGAATCAATTCTAAATTTACGGTCCTCTTCTCTGATTGCACACAATTCGCATTTTTCGATAGATTTCGAAGAATTAAAACCTTCTGTCTCATTGAACTCCTTTGAATTAATGTCACTGTCATTCCCACTGACGGCGTCGCTAAGGTCACCGTCCACGTAAAGACTACTGGCGTTCAATCTTGCCTTGTCATCATCATAATCGTCCGTGTCCACATAACTCTCGTTAAACACACCTGTCTGTAACAAACTTTCATTAGGGTCGTATAATTCACTCTCATTCAAAGAAAGTTGTCCGTAAACTAAACTAGCAGGCACAAACAGCAGGAGCAGAAGTGTATCAGGACGCGGCACCATTCTGAAGCACTAAGAATCAGCTGATTGCCGCTTGCTCTATGTCCCCGCTGGCTGCATGCAATCAGCTGGTGGCGCCTTCGCTTACTTCTCCTTCTGCGATATCTTGAGTGCGGCCCATCTTTTATAGAGCCATGGTCTTTCAAGTTCCTGCCCTTCCTGTAATGTTGACAGACAGCTAAACGAGGCAGTAGAGTTTGGTGACGGACATTTTCCCCGCCCTAAAGGTTTCTTACATCACACTCGTAGGCATTCAATACCTCATTCGTTGCGTTTGATACCTCTCCTAGGAAGAATGGTCGTGATAGCTAGGCGTGATCGATACGGTAATGTGATTTGACAAGGACCCTTGTTAGTGCCTTGCGTTTTGAGGTAACAGTTGATAGAGATGTAAGGCTTTGATTGTTAACCTGATTATGATAAGGGTGCCTTGTTAGTGGTATATATTTTTAAGTAACAGCTCATTAATAGAGTAGTAAGGCTTTGATTTTTAACCTGATTATGATAAGGGTGCCTTGTTAGTGGATCATATTTGTAAGTAACAGCTCATTAATTAAGAGATAGGGCTTTGATTTGAACAACCTTATACGGGGATACAGCTTTTTGACTGAGATGAAAGGCTTTGATTTTACATATTTGTGACAGTTAAACTTAAAGGGTTCATCTAGCGGAACTAATTTAAATGGTTTAAGAAGGGAAATAGTTAATGATTTACGTGACACATGCCTTTATGGAAAGCTTTTATCAAAAGTATAAATGGCAATGGCTCGACATTTAATAGGTCTTTCATTGTATGAATTTTCGTAAATTTATCTTTAAAATCAAGTTTTTCTTGTACTCAAATGTGTTAACATTCATTTTTTGATTAAAAGAAACAAGGAAAAGAAGAAAATCGAAAAGGAAGAAGAAATAAATCGGTTTGAATTTTGTTAGGGTATTGATATTTGGATTCACCAAAATGATAAACCACTTTTGCTCAAATATAATCATTACAATAAGTAGCTTAGATGTTATAATTTAATTCAGAAATCAAATCAGCAAAAATTAAATCGAAGATTTTTTTGATTTTATGAGAAATAGTATACTGTTTAATTTGACTTTTATTAAACTGGTATGCGACTACAATTTCTCGGAAGTGTTTGGGCATTGATGTTAATTCTTTGTAGTGGTTATTGAAAGTTTGCGAGCTTTTTACTTCATCGGAATAATTCATTCTAATGTTTGAAAAGAATCTGATAACAGTAAATTGAGATGCAATGACAATAATTACTGAGAAATGTTTCAGAATGATAAAAGCTTCATTTAAACAAACATAGCGCTTAATGGATGATTTGTTCACATGGTAATTGTCTTATTAACATCCCATGTTTTCAACAAATTTTGAAGCTGATATTTCAACAATTTAAAAGAATAAATGATACAAAGTACGTTTGAATCTATTTCTTTTATCTATTATGGGTTGATATCATAAACAAAATATCATTTTAAGATATAATTTATGAGCTGAAAAGACAGCATTACTTTAAAACCCGATGCTAATGTCCTGTCTTCATGAAATTACATTACAAAATATTTTTAAAATGTATGATAATTTCAAAACAATTTATAGTAAAGAATAATTTTGATAAGTATGCTATTGTCTGTAATTTAATTTAATGTGCATTCCCTTTCCTTGTGAATGTTTTAATTTTTATCTTAAATGATTCTACAATAGAAACAAGATCAAAAGATTTTGTGTACGTTATATCACTATATGATACGAGCTTGACATAAGTACATATGCTGATTTTAGACAAAAATATGACAACTACACTTATTCAAGGAAACATAACGAACGAACATACACCATAAGCGCAGCCAAAATAACATATTCTTATTGCATTAATTCCGATTTCATGACCTATGAAACACAAATTTAAAGACGGTGATTTAATGAGGATCTTAACATAGTTTGTTTTGAGCAAAGTTTTTCGAATATTGCCAAAAAGTCTCTTCATTAAGGGGTTTCATTGTTTAATTACACATGGAGTTATGATTGAAATATAACATTTATCAAATCGGTCAGTGCAGCTGTTGTCGTTGTAATTACATACATAAAAATATAAACTATTTATGTTTCGCCAGTAGTGATATTTCTCGTGGGCTTATAATAGGTTTTTATAAATGATTTGATAGGAATATATAAGTAAAGAGCGCGTGTTTCTACGTTGGTACTAAACATATAGAATTATTGTCATTAATATCCATTTTCTCAAGATAAAATACCAACGTGTTCCTCTTTTAAGATATATTAATATGATAAAACCGTCTAAAGAAACCAAATATGACGTCTACAATGTGATCTGATTTAACTAGCGATAATGTTTCGTCTAGAATAATTTTTGCCGAATAAGCAGAAACCAACTTTAATGTAACACAAAGATTTGCTAGATATGTTTTTGGGTTGTCAAAAGATAGACAGGCTGCCAAAGGTCACTCAATGTATTTGAAAAAAATTGAAATTGGCGAACAAGCCATGGGACTTATTTGAACGCTTCTTTAGTACACGTTTAAATAGATTAAAAAACAAACATGGGAGCATCTTGTCATTTTGTAGGCTGAGAACAGTTTTAGCAAAGAGCAAACTTCCAAGCCAATTTCCCCAACAAAATCATTTTGTTAAACGTGCTTTTAGAGGTTCGCAGGTATACGCTCAAGGGCAAAAGAAACGATACCATATGAATTACAAGTTAAGCTGGGTTTACACTTGCACGACTCTCGAATCCGCATTGGCACGCATTAATCGTGGCAATGCGTATCTTTGTCGTATCGTTATCGTGAATAATTCGTGAACTGCTCATGGATGCGTGCAAATGCGCGAAGAATTAACCAAATGCTTGGTTATTTCTTCACGCACTCCAATGCGTGCCAGGTGCGCAAAGTATTCGTGAATTTGTCTCAACTTGTTCGTAACTTATTCTTGTAGTGTCGTGAAATGCGTGCATAATTGTGTGTGTCACGATAGAGATAAGACCAGGTTGGGCATTTCAAGCAATGCAATTTCAGGTACATCAACCGTCTCTTCTCTTCAATAAGCGCGATATCTTGGAAGTTATTCATGGTGTTCACTCTGTGACAGTAGAGGATGAACTGATTTTAGGGTACTGCCTTTATATACCTCCAATGCGGGCAGTATCGTACACCATGCGGGACTAAAAAGGACACGATCTTGACAAGCATGCGTGAATTAGTCGAACCTGTGCGTGCAGTTGCGCCTACTGCGTAGCAAAACGCAACTTAGTCGCAACAAACGCGTGACCAGAACGCAGCTTTATCGTTGTTATGCGCCAATTGTTCGTGAAATGCCGGGTAAAATCGCAGCACTTGCGTGCAGTTTTCTGCGGCAAATGCGTGAAGTGTGCTTGAATAATGCGCAAATGGGGGGTGTACGCATTGTTTTAATTGTTTTCAAAACAATGTTGCTTCGTCTATTGGCACGCACTAAAGTCTTGAAGTGCGGATCCAAAATGCGTGCAAGAGTAAAGCCACCTTTATATTAGTTACAGCTACGATTGATGAAAAATAAGGAAACAGGGTATTTCATGTCTTCAACAGCAAACTAAACTATGTTATGAATTTCAAAGCAATATATGTTCACGTGTTTGAAAAATACGCCTTGCAAAATGTGTCGTTTTAAAATCTCCTTTACTAGACGAGATAGGATAGTGTAAAGTTGCTTATATTTCTTGTTTTGATGCGTCATACGGGTTATGAGTGAAATTTTTTTTATTTCAATGCAAATTTATTGTCACAAATTTATTTCAAATACAAATTTATTTCAATTGTTATTAATGTACAATTATATATACAGCAAAATTACAGATGGTGAATAAAGAACAAAGTATGAAGAGATAAGAAAAGGAAACAACCATTAATATGCTTATTAAATCGCTTAGTTTCAAAGATTGTACTAACAAAAATATATTTTTATCTTGACATAGTGGACATAGTGATAAGGTCTGCACTTCCCTCAAGCAAAAGTTTAATACTAGTTTGCGTTGCAATATGCTGGAATGATGACATTAACTTTTCTCTCTGTTTGTTATACAATGTCGTTGAAACATATAATGATAGACGTTCTCAAGGTTAATGATGATGCTTGCATTGGCACTTTGGATGTGTCAGCTTTGACACCTCATTGGAGAGGGACTTGATCCTATAAAGCAACTGTACTACAACAAGAGAGACATTCGACGTGTCTGTTATAAGCAGAATACATCACGAATGTGATTATTCATCCTCTCCCCACAGAGATAGTTCAAGCCGTACAGTGTTCAACCAACCTCTGTTTGAATACGCCGAGTTCGTGGGCTAGGAAGGGAAAAATTGTCACTGTTTGTAATCCTTTCAGGAGACTTACATTATTTAAAAATAATAATGATAATGATGATAATAATAACACTTTATTGTCCTAAGTGCATGTACATATTGAAATTTGTTTTGTGCATTTTAAACCCGGCAACCACTGCGCAGCCTTTGTTTTGCCTTTACAATGCTGAGTGTCAAGCAAGGCTGCAACAACTCCCACCATTTAACGTCTTTTGGCATGACGCGACCGGGAATTGAACCCCGGTCTTCCGGGTGACGAGCAGACACTTAACCACTGAGCTACGTCCCCGGATTTGGCTACTGAATCATGGTGAAGGGCTGATTAAAAGAACCACGTTTTCGATGCTCGGATATTCATTACCTTAAAGAATTCCATTTGTCCGCACTCTTGAAATTCAGCAACCATTCAACAATATTCAAATGTTTTATTACAAAAAAAATATCGAAAATCTATTACACCAATGGCTTTTTAAATACTATTAAAATCTTGCTAAGTATTGCTAAGAAGTCTATAATATATGTTATTAAAACGGGTTTATTTTAATCAGCGATGTTTTGATCAGTCGTACATACCTTTGACAGCACGTGCATCAGACAATTTCACGTATGTATTCTCATTGATATATCTATGACAAAGCCTTTTGCTACGTACCCGTAAACATTTTGAACACTTCTAACTTTCATTTTGCCGAAATAGGAATCAAAGACGTCGTAGGCGACATTAGACCACTGAATTATTTTTTTTTGAATTGAATGCTGCAAAGATGTGAAGTTTGTGAAGAATTCAGTATAAGTAAAAGTGTCACCAAAAGATCTTGAAAATATTTCCAAACCAGCGCACTGCTGCGTACCCGTAAAAGTTTTGAGCACGACGACATTAGACCACTGAATTATTTTCATAGGGAATTGAATTCTGCATGAGTTGTGAAGAACTCTGTGTAAGTAACAGCGTCATCAAAAGGGCTTGAAAGTGTTTCCAAATTAGCGCACTGCCGCAGGCATTCTCTCCCCACAGAGACAGATCAAGTCATGAAATGTTGATACAGCCTCTGTTCTATTACGCCGAAATCGATGGATTCCGGCAGTTTCCCCAGGGGAATCCATTTAAATTTCATTATCAAATAACAACGCTTCTCGCATGGAAAGGATGGTTCATATCACAATGCTTTTGCCTTGATTCAGTAGCCAAAATGATGATTTTAGAACAGCGTTCATGATTGCACAACTTTTATTGCCACCACTAAGACATATCTCATTCCATCCCATAAAGTCGGCGTAGTATAACAGAGGCTTATCAACATTTCATAAAATGATCTGCCTCTGTGGGGAGAGAATGTGCTGTTAGACGATATCCTGGAGGACCTTACAGATCAACATCGCCACGTGATTTCCGTTTTCTTTAACTGCAAGTTCTTCGACACAAGACTATAAATGCCATCCGGCTGAGAATCTAAATGAATTAAGAACATGGTTTTATATGAGGTCATTCTGTTGATCTAAGATTGACCAATGTGAGAGGTCGTCCTGATGACCTTTCGTGTTTAAATAAGGAATTCCAGAATCGATCAATCAAATACAAACAGTTCGCACGTTCAACATCTTAAAGGGGCAGTAGCACGTTTTTAGGTTGACTATACATGTAGGTGATGTCAGGAAAATCAAAATTAATGGTTCCAATTGAAAGACAATATCTTGAAACTAAATGGAGCAGTAATAATTCAAATATATAACGTAGAGTTTAGCCATGCGATTCCCTTTTCTTACACAAAATGAATTAAAGGTGTTCACACAAAATGGCCGCCTATTGTTTTTATGTGAATCTCCATACTTTGTCCTCTGACTATGGATGATTGGTTTGTGTAATGAGATTTTTGACACTGTCAAAATAATACATTTAGCATTAACTTACAATTATCAGTCAAATTTTTAAAATATAAATTATCAAAAAACGTGCTAATGCCCCTTTAAAGGAAGAAACGTATGAAGTATATGGCCTGATCGCGATTATATCGACTGGTCCATTATGTAAACATTATCTCATCAACAATATGACCTCATATAAAACCTGTTGATCTAAATTTATTTAAATACATTTATTTAGATTGCCCGTCTGAGATCTGATAAGAAGTTAGCTCGTATGTTTTGTAACAATCGAAACCCGTATTAACAAACCACACAATAATAAACTCACCTTACAATAAACTGAAATGTAGTGACAAAATTGAAAATACCTTAGAGTTTAAAGTTTCAATTAACTTAATTGTAGTGGCAACGCGTATTTTTGGTAACAATCGAAACTCGTATTAACAAACCTCACAATAATAAACTCACCTTACAATAAACTTAAATGTAGTGACAAAATTGAAAATACCTTAGAGTTTAAAGTTCCAATAAACTTAATTGTAGTCGCAAAATAAAAAATACATTACAGATTTCTATTATATCATTCCATCAAAAATAAATTCTCGTACTTATTAAACTGTAAACGATTGGTTGAAATCCAGCATTTTGCATGTTTATATACCGAGCATTTAAAGTCAGTACAGAGGAGTAACACTGAAGCATATTTCATGATGTTTTGTTTGTTAAGAAACATTTATTTATATGAACATTGAACTGCATAAAACTTGTTATCTATTAAAGTACTTTGAGTATTGAATAAAGATTGATTGAAACCTTTCATTATCACAAATGAGAGCCTCAGCATGCTTAAACGAATAAATAACGACTTTTTATTAATTTAATGTCTCACTAAAAATAGTATTTCTTCTGTTTTTTCTGTCATTAACTTTAAATTTCTCATTTGACTATCGGCCTTTGTCACAATAATCGAGAGAGGAGAAACAGAAAAGGTGGGGTAAAAACTACAATTTTTAAATTAACATGTCATAATTTTTTCTTGCAGGAATTTTTTGTTTTAATCATATCTTCGGGTGTTAGATATCTAAACGTTTACATCAAAATATTACGAGATGGAACAAAGCACAGGTTAGACTCTGTTTCGTTATTGATATGGTACAACTACATCCTGTATGTTTGGCTTCCTATGCTAATCGTAGTTATAACATCATGGAATCTTTATGGAATTTGATGTTGTCCAATGATCCAAAAATGGCAATGGAAAATCACAAATACTTTAATATTTCTGTATTCATGAAGCCAAGGCTATCTTCATGTGTCAGAACGAAATATCTTATCTTGAAGGTATGGCAAGGAAATAGTCTTCGCCCACTATCTTTTCTCAAATTTGATAATAATTAGAATTAGTTTGTGACAATGGAAGCATTGTTGATTTATCAACTGTCTCGAATTTAGATTAAAAATAAATCAAAACGAACTTAAATCGTGAGGAATATCGCCTGCTTGTTCCATACCAAATCATTATTGACTTTGGGACTTATATTTGGTCAGGTTCGGGTGCTAGAAAGATGTTTACTTAATCTTAAAAAAATCATTGAAGTTAAAATCTAGTGTATACGCTGTTCGGGATGAATTTTTTTAGATCTTGTGCACTAAGGACCACAACGGCGACATCATACATATTATTAATCGTGAATCGTTGTTTTTAGATGTCTAAGCTAAATGGATTATGATTTATTGATTTCCGATTAAGGCTGAAGGCCACGCCAAAAACTTGTTTACCTTTTTCTCAAAAGAATTGAAATTTAATAAACACCTTGATAACGGTGTTCAGAATGTAATGTTTCACTTTTGCAATAAGGAATTTGCTAGTCAATAGAGTTTGTTTTCATACATGTATTGTAGTTTCGACACACGAAAAATAGGTCTTTGTTGGTACATACATGTATCCAGTATTGTTATGATAGAATACTCACATACTATGTCATTTTGGTTGAAAGTAATTCATTCTGTTTATCGAAACCTAAAGCAGCACATTTAATTATAAAACGACATCCCTCGTGATGAATTTCAACTAATTTGATAATGCATAAGGGATATTCATGTTTTACAAATTTTCATGCAAACATTTATAATTATATAATTTTTTATATGATATCTAATCTTTACCGGATTTTTACATATAAATGTGACACAAACTGAATAAATCTTTAAATAAATATTGTATAATGTCGATACCAAACCATCGAAATTAAAAAGGAATTTGGAAATCATAAGCACCAGAAGAACCCAAGAATGAAACATATTAGATAAATAAACAACACATTATTCATTAAATGTTCAATAACGTTATGAATTCATTTTAAAAAAACAAACAGTTGTTGTTGGAAAGTTATTTACAAGTTTAGTTAACATGATGTTCCACATCGAGTGGAAACCCCTTCTGAATCAACTTCGTACACAGGGGGAGGATGTTTAATCTATTATTCCACTTGGGTGATTTTATTCAGGCAAACATGGGATAAAATGGCAGATAAACAACTTCCGTAATTTAAGGAAATGGGATACACGAAGGTTCCTTTAAATTTACCAATGCACATTCATCTTAGAACAAAGTGAGTTATATTTCATGATTTAATTGATTACATTTGTCGTAATTATAACTTCTATTTTTCTTCAAGCTCTTTTAAAGAGTGTCAACCCTCTGTTAGATTGATGATTCTTGCACCAAAGGATCGCGGAAGTGTGCTAGGAATATCTTCAAGACTCTTGCCAATTTCTTTAAATATACACCAACGATACTTTTGGTCTCTGAGCAGATTTCTCTCTGATAAACATGTATTTTAAGCAGCAAGTACAGAAATTCTGATTTATTTTTAAGCAAATGATAAGTTAGTGTTTGTTCTCGACACTGCCAGTTTAGCGGAGGCGTTCACATTAAGTCTTTATACTTTATCTTCACCGTGATTTCATTACAGATAATTCCGCAACTTAAGTATTTACATATCTTCTTGGCTTATACTTATTTAAACATGTCATTTGAAATCGGTTAATTAGCTTATAATAACTTTGGTTTATATTTGTAGAAATGAAATAAATAGTCTTTAGCTTGTGTTATTATTGTCTTTTATTAGAAATGTGTTTTGGCAAAAATGCATATCTTGAGTTGCTGTAACAGATCGGACAAGCATTTATAATAGATATATAGATAAGAATAGAATATGTTTCCCTGATAAGGAGTAGCGATGGTTCAACTATATATATTGCTATAACATGATACATGACCGAGATAATTCTATTTTCATCAAGACTTGAGGTAATTATATATCATATATCAGGCATGTATATGCTTATTTGCCCAATGGCATCTATAACTGTATTCATCATTGGATATCGTTGCAAAAACATCGTTACGCAAATGTTCATTCTCAAGGAAATATAGAGCTAATCAAACGATCATAATATGAAATTTATATATATCATATATCAGGCATGTATATGGTATTTTGTCAGATGGCATCTTTTAATGTATTCATTATTGGATATCGTTTCAAAATTCTCATATTATCGTTAACTTCTCATTCTCAAGAAAATCCAGGGACCGTATAGGGTTAATTAAACGGTCATATAAAATTATTGAAACAGCATATGTACCGAAGGTGAGGTAGAGAGAGAGGGAGAAGAAGAGGGGTCGGAGAGGGAATGAGAGAGAAGGAGAAAGAGACAGTGAGAGGGAGACAGATGAATAGAGAGAGAGAGAGATCGTGAGAGGAAGAAGGACTGAAAGAATGAGGTAGGGGGAGAAAGAAGGAGAGATAGGGAGAGTGGGAGAGAGATAGATAGGTAGAGAGAGGGAAAGGGAAGAGGAGAGAGAGAGCGAGACAAATAGATAGATGGAGAGAGGGTGAGAGGAAGAAGGACTGAGAGAATGACGTAGGGGGAGTAAGAAGAAGAGAGATTGGAGACAGACAGAGAGAAAGATAGGTAGAGAGAGATACAGAGGATGAAGGCGAAAAGCAAGAGAGAGAAATATAGCAAAGTGAACAACAGAAAGAGAGGGAGAGAGTAAGAGGAGGGGGAGGCAGAAGGAGAGAGCGAGGGAGAGATGGGTGATGGAGAGAGAGGAGTATTACACAAGTTTGAGTTTCGTGAAATCAAATAGCACAGTTATCAGTATTCGCAACGATTCGAATCGTTGATATGAATTAATATATAATTTGAAACTATTTATATATTTTTTTGCACTTATAAATCGCCTTTTAATGTTGTGACTTAAACAAAGTCGAATATTAAAAAAACCGACACATTTTTCCCCATTATTGGGATACTTGGATACAGACAACGAGCAGTGGATATAAAAAAATACATCACTGTTAACACTTTAGAGTGAAGTTATAATACTTCAAATGTTGGTTTTACTGTGTTCTTATTCATCTGGACATTGTTATTAAGACCAAACGCATGTTAAAGATGCTGTATCATACTTGCAATATTTTAAAAAATATTTTAATGTATTCGTTGTATTTTTAGAAAAAATTAGCGACCAACCTAGGGAAAATCGGACCAAAATTCATTAAATATGAGATAATTTATAAAAAAATACGGAAACGGCAGCCAACATAAAGGCGAATCAAGTGTGGCCATCTCACAACTTCCGGTCTCTAAATATGCGCTTGAAACCGTCTTTGTCGCGCACGACTAGATTTTCTTTTCTTTTTCTCCGAATAAGGTATTCGTTGCTGCCAGAGTTGATACCCATCGAACTCAAATACGCTAGTTGTGACACGGTGTAAATCCTACACGCGTAATGATTACGTCACCGAAAGCGGGTTCGTTAAATGCTATGCCCTTTCTACAAGGGGTACTGTGCTTTTGGCGTCGAAATAAGTATGCTATTGTTGATTATCTAAATATGATATCAAAATTTCGACGAAAGATTTTTCTACAAAGTGATGAATTTCTTTTCTCAATAGCTTAATTTCAGCCTGAACCGCATGCAAGTAGGAAACAGCATCTTTAATTGACCGCAACATACCCTAAATTCTTGGGTTTAAGTTATTGAAGTGAAAAGCACGAGGAAAGTGCGTTTTGACATAGATGTTCCAAAATGTTGGCATTATTTCCAAATTCCTCTCATGTTTTCACGCAAGCCGTGACTATAAGATACAAAAACACATGATTAGTACACACAGATGGTAGCTGCAGCTCTTCTGGACAGTATCATTATGACTACAAGACTCGTGTTCTGAGTTAAATCCAATATAAACTTCTCAAATAACACAGCTTCCGGAGGTGGTCAAAGTCTTTAATGCTTTAAGAAAGAAGGAAGGTGTTAAGTAAATAAAATATCGAGGGAGTAAAATACAATATGTTAGTAAGTCAATTTCTTGGTTGCATTAAGGGCATGGTTTAAAAAGATCGTCAGTTGTTTCAGGTATTTAGTCTTTTTAGTGGTTAATAAGTTTTTCATTGCTAAAAGATTTGAGAATTTCGTGAACTAGTGTGATATGTACTGACGACGATGGTGAAAAAGAGCTTCACACCGAAAGAGATACTGAAACTCGTCTCCTATGGCTAGTGAATTACACAAACTGCAAAAACGTTCAATTTTTGGAATATCTTGCAAGCGTCCTGTTTCTATTGAAAAGTTTTGATTACTTAAATTTCAATTAAGGATTGTTTTACATATTTTGTGCCTCTATCGATGTATAACAACGCGATTTTATACACAATTTGTTGGTGTTATACATCTATAGAGGCACAAAACATGTCAAACAATCCTTATAATTACAAAATAAACATGTTAAAAAGGTTGTTCCTAATTATTTTCAAAAAATCTATCATCAACGTCGTGAGATTTTGGTTTGTTACACGAAACAATACAAAGTTGAATCAAAATTGAGAACTCCATAAACTAAAACGACCGAAGATTTAATTTCGTTTTCGCAACCATTGACACCCATGCAATCACAATTCGTCTTAACCGAAGTCCGCATTTTGGGAATAACCCTAATTAGCATATCATACGACGTTCAAAATGTCCGCCGTTTGCTACACGCTTAGAGCGAACAAGCTTGGGGACTCGTAGTAATTAAAATGCAGCTTTTCCGGTGAATGTAAGGATTGTGTTAGGGAAAGGAATGTATTTACTTGTTACAAACGCATGTGGGAATTGACAAGATATGTTATATCTGTCTTTGCAACAAAACGTAACTCGCAACTGTCAAAACCGGACTATGGCGTCAGGTGATTCATCGAGAAATGGCAGCAGGTTTTTGAGCGCTCTCGTCTAATCAGAATCGCGGAAATTATTGTAACAAAACCATTTTGTAATTATAATTGGATAATATACAGATCGAGCCAAATACAGTTGTACACCTACCTTGAGCAGCATTGATAAAAATGTGGTAACAATTACAACGTAAATACTTATGTTATGGATAACAAGTAATATTTGGGAAGAAAAATCAGAAACTTGGAATATATTCGGATTTGATAAAACCATTCACTCCAAAGACTCCAAAGACTCAAAGATATGTATTTCCAATGTTGGCAGGAAAGAATCCCTTTCGAACAAATGTGACACCTTCCAAATGTTTAAATGTAATATCCATACCGAATACTACATATCTTGTTTAAACATAAAGAAATATAGAATAAGTCTAGCACGTTTAAGGTGCTCACGTAATAGTGTTTAATCAAGAAACGATGATCTAAATGTACGTAGAGAACAAAGACGACTTCAGATATGCCATTCAAATGAAATTGAAGACGAATACCATTTCTTACTTCCAACTTTTGTCCTATGTTGCTATATGTATACTGTTGTCAAACCAAATGTATGTAAAACATGAACAAAATGGAAATAAATTTAAAAAAAACTAAAAAAACTGTATATAGCTGTAGTAATATCCGAAAGAAATATATCAAAGAAAACAGTTATTTATATTCAAATATGCTTAAGCTTAAAAACCTGCTAACCAGTTTGAATGATACAGACATTGAAATCATGTACATATTTTATGCATCAGGAAATAGAAAACACATTGTTTCATGAATGTTATGTAAATGTACAAACAAATGTCAATGTAATGTACTATAGACCTGAGGCCTTTTAAATACCAAAATAAATTGGTTAGATAAGGAGTTCCATATCTTTTCAAAGCATGAATGTAATAATCATGCTTGAAAGAAGACATGAGAAGAAGTTGCTCAATGACATGCACAAGAAAGTAACCGTATTTTCTCTGATAAGCTCCGGGTCAAAAGCATTTACTAAATGTCCCTTAGTAAACATTTAACACATATTCATTGTAAAAGACGGCTTTAAACAAACTTCAATTTCTCTCCAATCAGCGCCGGACCTCTAATAAGCGCCGGGGGTGTAAAGGGATGCTGAAAAAATAAGCGCCCTGGTGCTTATCAGAAGAAATACGGTACACCTTTTAGTTAATTTATAATATGTAATATTTTCAACCACAAATATTTGCTTTTTTGATGTCGTATTCTCAAGCTGATGTGAACAAGAGTTAAATAATAGTTTAAAGGGGCAGTAGCACGTTTTTTGATAATGATAAATGTAAGTTAATGCTAAATGTATTATTTTGACAGTGTCAAAAATCTCATTACACAAACCAATCAACCATAGTCAGAGGACAAAGTATGAAGATTCACCTTTAATCCATTGGCGGCCATTTTGTGTGAACACCTTTAATTCATTTTGTGTATGAAAAAGGAATCGCATGGCTTAACTTCACATTATATATTTGAATTATTACTGCTCCATTTAGTTTAAATACATTGCCTTTCAATTGGAAGCATTAATGTTCATTTTCCTGACATCACCTTATATTCCCTGTAAAACGTGCTACTGTCCCTTTAAAGAGTACTTAAAGTGTTTTAATGAGATTTGACGTTAATGAATTGTTCCAAAATTAAGTTTAAGTTAATTGATATAACACAACTGTTCATCAACAAAGAATCAATAAAGTGCCAATTTTCAAATATCAACAACATTAATAACATGGTAGGGGTCACGATAGTGTACATATACAGAACGTCATACGTGTGCATTTGGGTCGTTTGTATTGAACGAGTAGATGTCATGGACGCGGAGGAACAACGAGTTCGAAGAAAGCGTGGCTAAGGGTCATATACGGATACCGATGCAAATTTCAAAGGTCAAGGTCGGAACTTCTTTCGAAAATTCCGATGACGTCACAAGCGTTAACATTTTGAACGCCTTTAGTAACGGAGAGAGGCATTACAATATGAATGGTACATTGCATAAACATTATAATCTAAGAAATAACAACAAGCTGTATGGGTCTTAAGCCATATGTATGACTTAGCAGTGCTAAAACACTGTCATCACGATTTGAATGAAACCGACCGAACAATTTTACTCACAGGTACCAAAGGCAGTTCAAGTCTCATGTTCAAACACGTCATTTACCCATCTCGGTGTTCTTTACTTTAATATTGTTTAGTTTGGATTCGGAAATCCACAGACTATCATCTAGTTTAGCTCTCAGGCCATCAACGTTCGTTCAATCGCTGTCTCAACGCAAGCTGCCATTGTCACGTAGGCGAAGGGAAGCAACTCTTGCCCCTTGGCGAGATTGACTCGTCCTCTCGATGACGTCGGATTAAAGAACGTCAGTTCGATCCCGCCAAGGGCCATTTAAAATGTGTCTAATTTTTTAAATCATCGTATTTTATAGATTTTCATAATTTCAAAACTTTGGAGTCGTGACAAAATAACTCAAACGGCAATAAAAGGCATATATAAGGAGGAATTATATTTTGTCAATTCACCGTCAGAGTCATTGCTCTATTCATTTGCATATATCAATGCGCGAATCTTAAAACAATTTCAACTATTAAAATAGTATTATCAGGCATTTTTTCGAATTAAATTTTAAAATGACATTGTATGATAAAGAAGTTATCATGCTCGTGTGTTTTGGGATCGTAAATATCCTGCATTAGGAATAAACACTATGTATTTAGCTCGCCAAGGCTCGCAAAATACTATGTTTATTCCTAATATTTACGATCCCAAAACACACTCGCATGATAACCTCTATATCCTTAGTTATTATTTATAAAGTTCTGATTATGATAAACGTTTGTTCAGGATTCCGAGCGACGGGATCCTTGCAAACGACGTCACCATGGAAATGACGTCATAATCGTTGTAGGCTATGACGTCATAGGGCCAAGTGTCGCTGGCGATGTTTTGTTTAGGATTTCTTGTTTATATTGTTTTGCAGTTTCTTTACTAACGATGCCACTAGTTTCTCACTATATTATTCTTCAATATCATATTAAAAAGTAGGTTTGTTACCAATGCATTGAGATACGTCAAATCTGGTGTTCTAAAATTGAAAATTTATGTTACGTACGGAAAATTCCGAGAATTGCCGAAGCTTAAAAAAAGTAGAACCGGCAGGCGTGCAATACGGATTCTGGAGTGCAATACGGAATTTGAAGACGTATTCCGTATTGCACCCCTGTATTACTATCATAAGATTACATGAGTATATAATAAATTCTATATCTTACCCCTGCCTACATAAAACAAACATATTTAGCAAAGAATTAACCAGACACCATTTATTTTATTCAAAAATGTGTTATTGTTAACGAGCCATAACTTAATACTTCACATATCTCTAAGATATTAAGTAAATTTAACAAAATGTAGTGTGTACTTTCTTTTGTCTGGCGTTTTACTTCGCAGCACAATTACATACTTATATATAACGAACATGCCATTCCATTTTCCTACCTTAAAGGGAGTGAGTGAGTGAGTTATTGTTTAGCTCCGCTTGGGCAATATTGCAGCCATTAGCGGCGGCCGACCGTAAAGGGACATATTAGGGGTATTATAAGATGATGTAGGGAAATGAAAATAAATTTATAAAATAATTAAACTAATATTTCAGTATAATTCTAAGAAAATTAGAACGTGTTTTTTTCCCATAGCTGGAGTGGTCACTTTTACTCTTCAGACTTCTTATATCTAATCATGTAATATTCACAAATATACAAGATGTTTTACATTTTTTATTCTCCCTGACTTTACTGGCAAATTAGGCTAAACTGATGAGCTTTGATTTAAAGTTGGGGCAGGGGATATCACAGTGCATCATGTGCACAGATTTCAGAAATAAAACAATCAGAATGTTCCTATGTATCACATCGTGCCGATTGCTTTTAAAGATGCTGTATCATACTTGCAAGCGGTTCAGGATGAAACTTAGCTATTGAGAAATGAAATACATCACTTTGTAGAACAATCTTTCGTCGAAATTTTGATATCATATTTAGATTGTTTAATCAACAATAACATACTTATTTCAAGCACAGTACCCCTCGTAGAAAGGGCATGTCATTTAACGAACCCGCTTTCGGTGACGTAATCATTATGCTTGTAGGATTAACACCGTGTCTCAACTACCGTAATTGCGTTCGATGGGTATTAACTTTGACAGCAATGAATACCTAATTCGGAGAAAAAGAATATAAAATCTAATTGAGCGCGACAAAGACGGTTTTCAAGCGTACATTTAGAAACCGGAAGTTGTGGAATGGCCACACTTGATTCGCCCTTATGTCGACTGCCGTTTCGGTATTTTTTGGTAAATTATCTCCTATTTGATGAATTTTGGTCCGATTTTCTCAAGGTTGGTCGCAAAAGTTTTCTAAAAATACAACGTATACATTAAAATACTTAAAAAAATATTGCAAGTATGATATAGCATCTTTAAGCATAATCACTGATTGATTTAAATGCGATTGTAATTCAAAAGCACCGCCATCTGCGATGAATCCACTTTATGACAATTAACAGGCAAACCACTTGTTGTACTTAACAGTGGCCAGATGACTCTTGAAAGTCTTCAATCATTCTCAGTATATAAAGATTCTGACATTCTTCATTAAACTTTCATCTTTGGTTGATCTAATGACCATATTTTGCCTCAATGCATCGTTAGTAAGTCATATTTCTTCGAACATATACACCAGCAAAATTCGTTAGATTCCTTGCCTATTTTTTTAGGAAATTCCTTTCATATTTCCTACAAATTAGTTATTATTGCTAACACATTTTATTTTTAGGTGGATTTATCGAAATCAGTGTATTGTTTGTGTTTCGTTCATATTTTGTTTACTTTCTTTCTAATGAAAAACCTTTCATATTTACTGCATATTAGTTAATATTGCTAACACTTTTAACTTTAGGTGGATTTATCGAAATCTGTTTATTGTCTGTTTTTCGTTCATATTTGATATGTTATATTTATTTCTCGTGCATAATTTCTATGTTCCTAGATTTTACGTTTACTTTTTTTAAACTGGAAACCTAATTTTTACTATTTTGCAACAATTTTGATACAACATAAGTCATCCAATTCTATTTTCTAAATTGACAAATCGTATGTTATCATTAGAATATAGCACATACAATATTTCGCTTTGCAATCTGCATACAAACCTACTATATTACTCAGAAAGATTACTAATCACTTTATAGCTTGGGAAATAAGTTTCTACTCTATAACAATGTTCCATAGGTTCGGAATGGTTTCAGAGTAAAAACAAGTTAGCTGCTTTATAAAAAAACAGACTTCTGGTTGGAGGCATTGTTAGCAAGAAATTTCTTCACTCCGCATAATGATCATCTTCCCACGGCAAGGTGAAAACGTATCGAGCAACTCCTCGTTTAGACCTTGCCATCACAAGGTAGAAAACTGGTGATCCGGAGCAGCGACACCTATCGTGATCACGAGTTACGCCCCTTATCAGCTCTTTCAACAATAGCCAATGACATTGCTGTTTACATTCGGAACAAATTCAAAATACTAACAGACGATCTTTTTGAAAACTATCCGAGTGAAATTTAATTTTAAGCTTCAGTCCGCATGGTTGTTTTCATGTTTTTTGATGAGCACCGAGAATGCAGAGAAGACAAAAGTTAATTAATCACTCAAATAAAGTGTTTCTCTTCCTTGTAAAACGCATACAAAAGTATTTTTTTCAAATCGGTTCATTTAACATGCTGTCTTCTGATTGGACTATTCAACTTCCGTGCAGTGGGTTGAAATGCTAGCACAGAAATTACGGCCAATGATGTCAAGGGAGGAATGGGAAAGTTTAGAAACTTTTTCGTTTCGCCCGTGACGTTGTGAAGATGCATAATGATTAGGTTAAGATGTTCTTGCATAATGATAAATGTAGGAAAGAAAGTTGCACGATTTGAATGAGTTACTTTTATTATGAACAAAAGAGTGTTTGCATTGGCAAGTGATGTTGATGATACAGTATTATAATTATTAGATTGTTTCTCGACTATAACTATAAGTACTTACAATATAAAAATGCAAAACATGCTACAACTAATCATCCATGTCATCCTCAGTGTCATCGTCATCGTCAGCATCATCATCGTCATCATCATCATCATCATCATCATCATCATCATCATCATCATCATCATCATCATTCAATACATACAGCTGCTTACCTTAAGTTTGTTCACTTGCTTGTGTATCTTAATGCAAATATCATGTAATTTGGAATGTATCAACATTTTATGACTTGATCTACCTCTGTGGGGAGAGAATGGCAGTATCCTCAGGCGGAAAAACATTGCACCACAGTCTTTCTGTATCAAATTACAACGCTTCTCGCATGGTTCGTTTGTAACCTTTCAAAAAGCAAGCCTAGAACAGTAGTTAAAAATGATAGATATAGAGAATACTAAACGAATGGTAATGTGGATAACATTTTTTAAGCAACGAGTGTATATAATTAGGATCAGACGAACGAAAGTGAGTCTGATACCAAATTCTACTCACGAGTTCCTTAACATGTTATCACATTACCATGAGTTTAGTATTTTATTTATTACTCAAACCTAATATCAATATGTATGTAAATAAATCGTCAAACAAGAATCAGCTGACATGAAACAATCGGGAAACAAGCGTATGAAATTCCATGATTCCAAATAAAGTAGTTCGCTATGTTTTGGATGTTTACACATGTCATACGCCTATAAACGTGATACAAAGTACATCATTGAACAAATATTTCATTACCAAAAGATGCATTGATAAAATAAACACTAAGAAGCAACGAAAACGGTCAAGACATCATACACTCGCAACGTGACGTCATCAGTTCGCCAGGTGACGTCATCGGCATGTGTCCTTTTTCTAGGTCACGTTATTTAGTTTTGTTTGAGACGACACAGAAGGTGGACAAGTGATTAAGCGAATGATGGATTTGTGTTGGTTAGCAAAAAGATAATGCATATAAAGTTTTGGAAATATTTTTTAAGATTATATTCATATACATAAATTAACATTCTGTTGAGAATGTAAAATTTGACAGTCGCCACTTATAAGTCACGTGATCGGACAATTCGAAAGTAGTTCCGTTTCTTTGCACGAGATGGTAACACACATGTGTGTTACCAACTCATTGTTATCTAATGAGGGATCTCACCACGGTTGAGTAATAAATTGTTTTACAAACTTATTTTTCAGAAACTGGCAATAACAACATCTTTACATCTTAACAATATGCAAATTTTATTAAACACATTTCTAGTGATATTCTATTTATTTGAAAATCAATCTCTGAATGTAATGTTTAAGGAACGTGATATGTGAAAGATATGGGTGCTTCTAAAGAACAACGAGTCATTTTTCACTCGCTGATAATACTGCCTTCACACATTTTATGTCTCTTGCTTACTCTCTGCGATTACCCTGTATGGTAACCAATGACTGAACGGCATAAGCATTACCTTGACAACTGCTATACCGGCATTCCCTCTAGGCATGCGTAATAGCTCAGCCCTCCATTGGTTCCGAAATAGCCTCTTTCATAGTGTTGGAACTTTCACGTGTTCCAACCACAAAATACGTTTTTGTCCTTTTACTCTTTTTAGAAGATATGAGGCTATTTTAGATCCTGTAACTGTTACACCCTATACATAACGTTTCATGATAAGTAATTGCTCTTGTCATTTTTAAGTCAATTTATCGTTTTGTCATGACAGCATCAATGATTGTTGTGAGATATTTGAGTTGATTGTAGGTGTATACATATCACCTATTTCGTTGAAAACGTGCATTATTAAAGCATTTAAGCTGTAAAATGGCATTATTGATGATGACTGTATTACTCAGCCGCAAATCCAACATTTGATAGGCATTACTTTATCGGCAAAAGAGTCCTATGATTGATCAGGAAGTTTTTTTCACTTCAAAACATTTGGCTACTCTTTATATCATTTTGAAAAATGTGTTACATAAGAATAGATTTACTTAATCGAGTGTTAACACATCAGAAGCACAATCATGTGATGACGATATGACATGGATGTTTCAGTTTATGTTTCCAAAACGTCAAGGGTTGTTCAATCAGTGACAAGCTGTTGAGCTTTACAATCACAATAAAGCTTTAATGTATGAAAATGATCTTGCAAAAGGACTTTAGCCATTCATCAAAGTTCAGTACTCAGTCAATTGAACAAGCTGTCGATGGCCATCTAGAAATAATCATGACGTATTTAACGTCCATGGCATCACTTATAAATGCGGTATTCCAATGTACACTCAGGGACAAAAGAAACGACACCAACTTTTCAAAAGAGTACAAAACACATTCTTGTTGTAAATGAAATGAAATCCTTGCGATAGGCACATCATTTGTGAAGAAATACTCACAATTGCAAACATCAAAGTATGATACTTATAATAGTATGACTGTTCAATTACTTGAGGGGTCTCAAAAAAGCTTTTTCAATGTTATTATTGTTCATAATCTTTTGAATTGGAATACAACTTTTTGTTATAAATTTAAAACATTAAAGAAGTTATCAATCTAAAAACCTTTGTAGAAAGTAATTAGTTTATGCATTTTGTTGGAAGGAGATTTCAAAAGAAGGAAAAAGACCATTTTCACTATCCTATCTTGTCTAGTTAGAGATTTTTAAACAGCTAACAAATAGCTTTGAAATAATGTTTTTAGTTCAATTAGCTCTTAAAGACATGAAATAACCTGCTTCAGCCGTAACTATCACCCGTAGCTTAACCTATCATGCATTTATGTTATATGGTATCGTTTCTTTTGCCCCTGAGAGTAAGTTGAAAACAACCTTATCGTGGCAAATAGACCATTGGTTTCTGTTTTATAATGCTCAATCTGTATCTGTACCCACATGTTAAAATGCTTGCAAATTGAAGTAAACGCTTTATTACGATTCGATTGACCTGGGCAGTTTCTGTAGTTTCAGAGGTTACTTATATCTTTGTAGTGTCACTTTTGGTGGTTCTAAGGTCTTTTTTCGCTAGTGAAAATGACATCAATCCATATGACACTCCTTTTCACAAATAGCATGGTCACGTTGTTTCAGATCAATACAAGTCAGCTGCCATTTTTTCAGTTTATATATAAGTTTTTTGCCAAGGACTTTAGACAATACAACATTTCATTGTTAAATATATTCACCATGCTATGCAAATATGAACTCCAACATGATGTTCAATTTCTACTTTCGTGTTGTCAGGTTCTTAATAATTATACAATATATTAAAAATATTTTTTATCACACTTTTTAGAGGTATTTCATATGTCGGAATGACAATAAGGAAGAGGAATATGTGGATGACACTTTTTTATCTATGTTTAGGGACGTTTCGACAATGAATGCTTAATTTATCGCTCAATCAAAATTGTTTTCATTGTTTGACAAGGACGTCGAAACGTTGCTTAACATGAAAAAAATGTTTTCATCCATATATTCCTCTTCCTTGTATCATGCTTTGTTTTGCAGATGAAATTAAAATTCAATATAACTACCTTATTTAAGTCTGGACAGTTTTGTAGTTATGTTAAAAAGAACGCTATGGATGGTCAACATAATTTTTGCATGAAAACACTTAAGTTAAAAACTTTCTATTTTTCATCACAAAAGTATCTTAAATGCCTCTCATAAAAGTACTCTTTAAGGTGTTAACATTACCACGTTATATGTGCAAATGACCTCCTGAATCGATATAAATAAACTAGTGTCTACAGGCAACTAGCTGCTTCTGTATCCTAACCAAAGATCATTGCCCTAGTCATAATCTTAGAAATGTGCCATAAATCAGAGCTTATTTACACGTAAATAACTCAAGTCATTCAAGCTGACAGCTTCTCGAAGAAGACTCGTCTTGGCTTTAAAAACGATGTTCTCTTGAATACAACCTGTATGTAAATAATGCTAACATACGTCAGAAAATTAGTTACTTTGAAACTTGGCGTTTGCTAATGTTGTGGAAGGGAAGTTGAGGTATGGGAACTGTCAATGCCATGTAAAAGATGATAGATGATGTCAGTGATACGAGTGTGACGAACATTCGCCGGACACCATACGAACCGTGAAGTAGTTACATTCCTCATATAATTACAGACATTCTGCAGTTCTTCACAATACTTAGTTCTAAGAGGAAAAAGTGAAAATCAAACATTGATCATTTAGAAAGGTAAATTGCTAACCAAAGTATGTTTGTGATTTCAGTTATATGGTTACGATTGTGATACCCAATCCTTCAAAAAAGTTGACTCGCCTCTTTGACTTCGTTTTGATAAGACATGTCAGAACTTCTTTATTGTGAACATACAATTTGTTTTGCAAATAAGTTAACTTCTTTATTTGGTGAATTATGGTGAATAACCAAATTGGTTACTTTATTAACCTCAATGCATTGCAATGTGACAATTTACAGAACATTTACGAAAGTAAGATTATGACAATTCATGACAAATACATGATCATATGTTACATTTCCAATACAAAACATATCCACCTCTAATTACCATTTTCTCTAATATGACCATCTTAACTAATGTGACCATCTTCCCTAATGTGACCTTCTTCACTAATGTGACCATCTTCCCTAATGTGACCATCTTTACAAATGTGACCGTCTTCACTGATGTGACCATCTTCACTTATGTGACCATCTTCAGTAATGTGACCATCTTTACTAATGTGACCATCTTCCCTAATGTGACCATCTTCACTAATGTGACCATCTTCACTAATGTGACCATCTTCAGTAATGTGACCATCTTCCCTAATGTGACCATCTTCAAATATGTGACCATCTTCACTAATGTGACCTTCTTCAGTAATGTGACCATCTTCACAAATGTGACCATCTTCAAATATGTGACCATCTTCACTTATGTGACCATCTTCCCTAATGTGACCATCTTCACTTATGTGACCATCTTCATTAATGTGACCATCTTCACTAATGTGACCATCTTCACTGATGTGACCATCTTCACTTATGTGACCATCTTCCCTAAGGTGACCATCTTTACTAATGTGACATCTTCATTAATGTGACATTCTTCACTAATGTGACCATCTTAAGGTGCAAATTTTCACGAGACCCACTTACCAGTTCAATTATATCAACAACAAAAACACAATTTACAAAAATGATATTATGGCAGCTTTACGACTTTGTTTGTTAATTCCGATGGCGTTATGATTTCTTATAAGTTGTATGATGTCTAAATCACATCACTCCATGTAACAACTCATCGCAATGAGCAGGTGTTGCGATGCTATTTTCAAATTGAAAATTTTCGTGATCACCTCATACCATCTTCACTAATGTGACAATTAAAGGAAATATACAAAACTTATAATATGGCTTTTTGATGACGATGTATGTCAATATGGATGATTTTATGGTTTCTTATAAGTTGTTTTATTTTAGAACCTTTCTAACTTTAAAAAAAAGTAACGCTGTTCATTCTACGATTTCCTGTGAAGTACCAAGGTGCCGATGTTAATATGTTTATTGTCAAATGTATATTATATTATCATGCATGTTTGAATTTGTATATACATGAACAAAAATGAATAAAGTTATAACAAAAATGAATAAAGTTATAACAAAAATGAATAAAGTTATAACAAAAATGAATAAAGTTAAAACAAAAATGAATAAAGTTATAACAAAAATAATGAATAAAGTTATAACAAAATGTTTATAAGTTATGTCTAAAGCCCCTAAAGTACCAACTAATGAATCCCTCCTTGAAGCTGAGCTTCCTCCACCAGTACCTTGACAGGGGAAGACTGTAACTCATTTGCAGTATTAACGAGCCTGTTGCTAGAGTCAGCTAGCAGTGTTGTGGTTCAAGAGGCGTTACCAAGGAGGCACGTGCAGCTACAAGAATCACCTGCTGGAGTATTATCAGACATATGTCAAATACGCAATTTGAAACACATTGAAACATGGCCAAATATCAACAAACAGCACTTATATGTCCAATTTATCTCCCTGATATCAGTAGCAGTCACTTTTCCTCGACCCGAGGGGCCCCCTGCCTCGTTAAGTTAACAAAGTTGTTTTATTAAGTTTTTACTTGACAGCTTGAAGCTGATTGAGAAGTATACACGTCATTTTGTTGAATATTTCTGGAAAGTTTACAGATTTAATTTAGATAAAGTATCACGACAACTACTATCAATGCCAGATGACTTAACACTGTTTTTATAACATATATCCCTGGCAAGGCGCAGATTGGTATACATGATTAATGGCTTTCTTTAAAGAGATGCTGCTCTGTGGAATATGTGCCATTTCGACGATGTATGTTACTTCGACATATACATATATATATAATGAATATGTTAATGAGAAAAATAACCCCTGATCAGTTAATGATTTTGGGAGGCTTTTTATGCCGTATTTTATTCTATGATTGGCGGTAAAATACATGTACCAAGATCTATCAGTGGAAACACACTGTGCTATCAGACACTAGTGACAATAACAATGGAACATGCTATCAGACACTAGTGACAATAACAATGGAACATGCTATCAGTCACTAGTGACAATAACAATGGAACGTGCTATCAGACACTAGTGACAATAACAATGGAACGTGCTATCAGACACTAGTAACAATAACAATGGAACGTGCTATCAGACACTAGTGACAATAACAATGGAACATGCTATCAGACACTAGTGACAATAACAATGGAACATGCTATCAGACACTAGTGACAATAACAATGGAACGTGCTATCAGACACTAGTGACAATAACAATGGAACATGCTATCAGACACTAGTGACAATAACAATGGAACGTGCTATCAGACACTAGTAACAATAACAATGGAACGTGCTATCAGACACTAGTGACAATAACAATGGAACGTGCTATCAGACACTAGTGACAATAACAATGGAACGTGCTATCAGACACTAGTGACAATAACAATGGAACGTGCATTAAGTCACTAGTGACAATAACAATGGAACGTGCATTAAGTCACTAGTGACAATAACAATGGAACGTGCTATCAGACACTAGTGACAATAACAATGGAACGTGCTATCAGTCACTAGTGACAATCACAATGGAACGTGCTTTCAGACACTAGTGACAATAACAATGGAACGTGTATCAGTCACTAGTGAGTTATAACAACAATGACCTGACGTCATTGAACAATGCTCTGACGTGATGACACGCTCATGACGTCATGTTGTTGCTTAGGCAACAGGCTTCCTTTGGGCCCGATTGAACGTAAATGCACTTTCATTTCGATAGAAATACAACGAATACAAAATTACTGTTTATTTCCAACAAGTTAGACATACCATTATCAAGACAATTAGTAGACGTATCTTACGAGTAATGTTATCCCCCACCCCCGAAGGTATTAAAAGGGATGAATGAATGTTTTTCTGCATTTGGTCGGACAAAGTCTTCTAACATAAAATGACTATAACTAAAACATAGCGTTTCTTCTTTTCAAATAAGGTAATGAAAATGCGCAAAATTTGAATAGAATAAACAAATTCGCTTGTAATTTGGCACTGCACCCCTCCCAGTACGTCGGAACACATGTGCAAAATTTAAAATAAATCAGATGAATAGATATTCAAAAACGTCATGGTATGAGGTGGGATATTGTAAAATATCAAAAATATGAATAAAATCAGTTATCTTTTGATAGTGCAACCCTCCTTGTAGGGTAGAAAGCACGTGCAAAATTTGAAATCAATTGGATAATTTGTTGCAATAGGTCTGAAAAATGCTAACAGAAAAAACCAAGTACATAATATTGAATTCGCAAAAAATATACAAATTTGCTTATAAATTGGCACCTCACGCATGCTCGTATGTTAGAAGACTGTTTTGACATCCACTGACATTTAAAAAAGTACATATTTAAAAACAGTACAACTGCGTCATTTTTCAATCCTTTAATCAAGCAATCGATGTATTTGAAAGTTCTCAAAATGTAGCATAGTGCTTGTAATGAATGATGAAATACATTTAAACATCCACAGTAAATATGGAAGTATTAGTCTCTGAAAGTGACACCTGATAGTTTCAGCCAAAGCAGATATTTCCGCTTGATAAGTCTAGGCTATTTCAAATATTTCATTTACGTAATAAGGTCCCCTGTGACCTTGACCTTGACAGAAAACAGGAAGTGAAAGGAGCGGCTGGTATGTGGGAATTACGTGTTCTTTTAACATCAGCTATGATCATTTACTCAAAGAATGATTGCTACATATTTACGACCATGGTCCGTCTCTAAACTAAATTTTATATTTTAATGAATGGAAATCTGATCTTTGTTTTGAAATATATTTATCAAAAGTCAAAGTGAAAATATTCCGAGTATTCCCATCAAAATTGTGTGCTCTTCCCATGAATTATTCATTAAATCTGGTAGAGATTCAGTTGTACCAAGAGAGAAAACATGTTAACTATGAAACAGAATCACAATCAATGAATGAATGAATATTCGCAGTATATGCCCTGTCAATACGGACCTACAAACCTTAAATTATACTGCAATAACAACCCAAGTTAAAGAAATGTAATTCTAACTAAATCTAAAACAGCATCATTTAAGAATCTTGCATTGATCATGTATTTTCTATGGCTTTTAGAAGAAGAAAAATTTTACAGAAAAAAGTTATAAATGACAAACTACTCATGTAAAATTATAATTTACTTCAGTCTTGAATACAGTGTCCGTAACATATGGACAAGACCAAACATTTATACATACAAATATATACCGAAAATACATAAATCTATCCTTTTTTAAATTATCTTGTAATACATATACCGTAGATTTAAGGCTAATTTTAGAACTGGAGTTATGATTGAGTTTAAATCGAGCAAATACTGTAGTAGTTCCATGTCTTCAAAAACATTGGTTGTTTGTGATCATTGCTCAATTGTTTGTGATTGATATGAATCTTAACATTCAAGTTCATGTTCATTGCTGAAGTACAGGTTTTTACTGATACTTCGGTATAGAACCTATAATATATTTCAATATACCAGATACTAATTTAAAGGAGATTTGAATAACAGAAGGTCTGAAATTGCCCATTGCACACATAAAAAAGAATTATAATCATATCTCACAACACAAGATTATATATGAGTTTATACATTAAGGTATATTTTCAAGTAAACTGCCTACCCTTTTTTTTACTATTTTTACACTTGAAGACTGGAGTTGGATTAACCTTTTTTGTGTCCGGTATTGATAGTGTATATTTGGTATTCGTTCTTTTTCCCTAAATACGGGCCAAACAAGAACAAAATACGTTAATTGTTCAAACTATTTTATGACTTTAATACGTCAAAAGAAATGAAGATGATCCTATTACCCCTCACCACGATTGAATATCTAAATTCATAAGTCAGCTGAAATAATAACATTAATTTTGATACATATCCAAAGTCTTGGAAATCAAGACAATTAAACGAGTTAAGATGAAATTTCAGTGACTTTATTAACGGACGCCTGAATTCCTGTACATTCATATACAATATTCAAAGTAGTTTTTGTTGTTCTAGAAATAAAAAACCAGAATATCCGAACAAACTTGACACAAGATTGTATATTATATATCTAATATATTAAATCGTTTTTAGTTTGGCAGAAAAACTAATTACTTCATAAAAATGATGAAGTATGGGTAAAGGATAAACATTTCGTGAACCTTATCACCGTTAAAGGGGCAGTAGCACGTTTTTAGGGGGAATATAAGGTGATGTCAGGAAAATGAAAAGTAATAATTCAAATATATAATGTGAAGTTTCGCAATAAACAAAATGAATTAAAGGTGTTCACATAAAATGGCCGCCCATTGATTTTAGGTGAATCTTCATACTTTGTCCTCTGACTATGGATTATTGGTTTGTGTAATGGGATTTTTGACACCCTCAAAATAATACATTTAGCATAAACTTACAATTATCACTGAAAATTTTAAAATATAAAATTATCAAAAAAACGTGCTTTAAAACACCTCGTCAGTGAC
Source organism: Steromphala cineraria (assembly GCA_916613615.1). Lineage (NCBI taxonomy): Eukaryota > Metazoa > Mollusca > Gastropoda > Trochida > Trochidae > Steromphala > Steromphala cineraria. The sequence continues at coordinate 49,322,927 of OU744733.1, forward strand.
AAGTTTAAGGTCTTGTGGTAAGTAACTTTATTCATCATGTGTTAAGCTTTGTTAACATTTTACATTAATTTACTGTTATTTGTGGAATAATCATCACGTAAGTTCATGTGAGTCAAAGCATACAAGTGAAATTAAAACATTACAAAGTAAAATCTTTTACATCCCTTTCGGCTTCAAACATAATCAATGATGATGAAAAGGACATATAAGAGAAAGTAAGTATTTCCGCTATTTGAAAACACTTTCTTGTCATCTAGAACATTCGCCACATCAGAAGCGAATGTTGATTGAAGAACGTTTAACGTTCAGTTGAAGCAAACATCTATTTGTAAACAAAACGTTACATCCCATGAACGAAGATGGAGCCAAAATAGATCCTTGTGCTATCCCATCTAATCAAGCCTGACTTTTTGAATAGCATCCTAATTACGTGTGATAAAGACCTTTGAGTCAGTAGATACACACGCAAAGAATTTATCTGCTAATGTTCTTATATCTCTCTTGGTGTAAAACGTTGTTAGATGTCAGATCTAATCTGCAATCAGGGAATGCTTGAATAGTTGTGAAATTGATGAGTTATCTTTCTCCTTTGCCCCACTTGGCAACCACTTCAGAAACACGGCTATTATTACTAAGCGTTGCTTTAGAATATATCTAACATTTCCACCGAGGGAAAAAACAGAGAACCGCTAAGAACTAAATCTGTGGCACGTGTCACATTATGCATTCCTGTTAACAGAAGTAAAAAGAGTTGATTTGTTACTCAATTTGTGAACAGCTGTTTCTAATAGATTCACTTGTTGCTAAAAATGTATTTGCTTTCAAACTGAACAGGTGGTTAAACCAGCAAGGGAATGCATCATATCTTGCTTTTACGTTTGATTTTCTCTCTTATCCGCTATATAGCATTTATGGTTTGCATTTTAGGAATGCCATGTCCACATGCTTTCCAATTAAAAGTATCAGATTTTCTATAGGATTTACTAGGAATGTACATGTATGTGACCTTTTATATCTCATGCATTATTATAAAAAATATCAGATTTACTATAGGATTTACTAGGAATGTACATGTATATTTTCCTTTAATTTCTTATGCTATATAGTTCAAAGTATCAGGTTTACTGTAGGATTTACTAGGAATGTACATGTATGTTCTCCTTTAATACCTCATGCTTAATAATTCCAAGTATCAGATTTACTAGGAATGTACATGTATGTTTTTCTTTAATTTCTTATGCTTTATACTTCAAAGTATCAGGTTTACTATAGGATTTACTAGGAATGTACATGTATATTTTCCTTTAATTTCTTATGCTTTATACTTCAAAGTATCAGGTTTACTATAGGATTTACTAGGAATGTACATGTATATTTTCCTTTAATTTCTTATGCTTTATACTTCAAAGTATCAGGTTTACTATAGGATTTACTAGGAATGTACATGTATATTTTCCTTTAATTTCTTATGCTTTATACTTCAAAGTATCAGGTTTACTATAGGATTTACTAGGAATGTACATGGATGTGTTTCTTTAATTCCCCATGCATCAGAGTGCAAAGTATCAGATCTACTACATGATTTACTTTTTATAATATTTTAAAATAAATTTCTTTTTTTTCCTCAACAGGGGACTTTTTGGCTTGCGTTAAAGATTTGGACATGAATTTTCTCATTTACTTCTTTATGCGTTTAATACTGTAAGGAACTAACTCATGAAGTAAGTTTTAACGACGTGATGTTATGTAGATAGACGCCAGTCTCCTTACACCAATCTCCTTACATCAGTCTTCCAACGCCAGTCGCCTTACACCAGTCTCCTTACACCAGTCTCCTTGCGCCAGTCTCCTTACACCAGTCGCCTTACACCAGTCTCCTTACACCAGTCTCCTTACACCAGTCTCCTTACACCAGTCTCCTTACACCAGTCTCCTTGCGCCAGTCTCCTTACACCAGTCGCCTTACACCAGTCTCCTTACACCAGTCTCCTTACACCAGTCTCCTTACACCAGTCTCCTTACACCAGTCTCCTTACGCCAGTCTCCTTACACCAGTCTCCTTACACCAGTCTCCTTGCGCCAGTCTCCTTACACCAGTCGCCTTACACCAGTCTAACTACACCAGTCTCCTTACACCAGTCTCCTTGCGCCAGTCTCCTTACACCAGTCTCCTTACACCAGTCTAACTACGCCAGTCTCCTTACACCAGTCTCCTTACACCAGTCTAACTACGCCAGTCTCCTTACACCAGTCGCCTTACATCTATCCCCTCACACCAGTCTCCTTACACCAGTCGCCTTACACCAGTCTTCCAACGCCAGTCTTCCAACGCCAGTCTCCTTACACCAGTCTCCTTACACCAGTCGCCTTACACCAGTCTCCTTACACCAGTCTTCCAACGCCAGTCTTCCAACGCCAGTCTCCTTACACCAGTCTCCTTACACCAGTCTTAACTACGCCATCATCATTATGACAGTCTCTTAACACCAGTCCAACTACACCAATCTCCTTGCGCCAGTCTCCTTACACCAGTCGCCTTACACCAGTCTCCCTACACCAATCTCCGTACACCAGTCTCCCTACAACAGTCTCCTTACCCCAGTCTCATTACACCAGTCTAACTATATCAGTCTCCTTACCCCAGTCTCCTAACACCAGTCTTCCTACACCAATCTCCTTACCCCAGTCTCATTACACCAGACTAACTACACCAATCTCCTTACCCCAGTCTCCTTACATCAGTCTTCCTACGCCAGTCTCCTTACACCAGTCTTTCTACATCAATCTCCTTACACCAGTCTCATTTAATCAGTCTTCCTACGCCAGTCTCCTTACATCAGTCTTCCTACGCCAGTCTCCTTACATCAGTCTTCCTACGCCAGTGTCTTACGCCAGTCTCCTAACACCAGTCTCCTTACCCAAATCTCCTTACCCCAATCTCCTTACACTAGTCTCCTTACACCAGTCTTCCTCACACCAGTTTCATCACAAAAGCCTTCTTACGCCAGTCTCCTACACAGTCTCCTTACATCTATCCCCTCACACCAGTCTCCTTACGCCATGCAGTCTCCTTACACCAGTCTTCCTAGACCAGTCTCCTTACATCAGTCTCCTTACATCAGTCTCCTTACCCCAGTCTTCCTACACCAGTCTCCTTAGCGCAGTCACCTTACACCAGTCTCCTTACACCAGTCTTCCAACACCATTCCCCATACGCAAGTCTCCTTACACCAGTCTCCTTACATGTATCCCCTCTTATCAGATTCTTAACACCTTTCTCCTTACACCTTACACAGCAGTCTCCTTCCCGCCTATCATCTAATACTAATCTCCTTACCCACGTCTCCTCAAACCCTCACATATGTCACCAAGCACAAGTATCTTTTTCTCACATTTCTAAGACTCCTTTTTGCATAGGTTGCTGCTAGTATTCTCAAATATTTTTTCTATGACAATTTTTCAATCAAACGTTTCAAGAGATTGTGTAACAGTTTCCTTTACTTTAAATAATATAGCAAAATCCTGAAAATCTGCATGTTTACCTGTTCTACCTGCGTCTAAGTGCAGTTATCATGTAAACTCAGGGGCAAAAGATACGATGCCAATTTTTCAAGAGGGAAAAGAACAAAATTCTGTGGATAGTGAATTGCGACAACGAATCCCTACGATGGGCGCTTGAGAAAAGAAGTACTCACAAGTTCACTCAACAGAGAATGAGCGTTAATGCATATGACTGTTAAAATATACTTCATAAAACAGCTTTTTCGATATGTTTTTTGACAGGAATGTTTGGAATATGAATAAAACTGTTATGAAATGTATATTTTTAATAAGTATGAGATGTTACTAATGTAAACACATTGATTGAAATTTATATTTTTACGCATATTTACAATAGGACGATAGAAAAATAGAAAACAAGCAAAACAACAGTTTTACTAGCCTATCTCATCCAGTTAAGGAGATTTTACAACGACATATTTTGAAAGGCGTGTTTGATAGGAACGTGAACATATATTGTTTTAATTCATAACTTAGTTCTAATGTATGATGAAGACATGAAGTACATCTGTTTTTGTCGTAATTATCATTCGTGGCTTAAACTAATCTGCATTTTATATAGTATCGTTTATTTTGCCCCTGAGTGTATTATTGACGTTAATCGTAATAGGTTGCACTGATAAAGGATGCTCAAATGTCCGTTGTTATAGCTACGTTATTATCAGATAGTAATTGAAATTCTCGCAAAATAACATGTTAAAAAGATATAAAAAGATTCAATCTTCTTTTTATCAGAATAACACTTTTCGTAACAGTTTAATAAGTGAGTGAGTGAGTTAAAGCTTAACGCCGCTTGGGCAATATTTCAGCCATTAGCGGCGGAGTTTAATAAGGATACCATTACAAAACAATAGTTGATCCATGAAAGAAAATTCAATGACACTGACAAAATTTAACGCTGTGAAATAACTACTTGATTAACGTTTGTGTTGAAGTCCTGATTGATTTTGAAAGAATATTTATGAACGCAATACACACATTTACTTACGTGTGCGTAAATAGTTGCTTTGTGAAACAAAGACAGTGACTTTAATGAAGTCGAATGCAGGTCTACAAATACCCGAGGTAGCCGAGGGCAGGTCTGGGCATAATAAATAGGGTAATGTCTGAGTTAATCCATTGAGTTGAGGCCCCCAGGGGCCGAGGCCCATTATTTTCAAGGAATGGAGAATTACGAGTAAATTAACCGACTTAAATGAAACTAAACTAAATGCTTATTCAACTACATTCTCTAAAAACTTCATGAATATGAAATATCAAGTGAAAATTTGAAATAGAAACGCTCCTTTACAAAAAATAAAATGCGGGATAACAATAGGCTAACGTCACAAGTGTAATTCAATAGCTGAACAACATGAAACATTATTTAAAATTTTACACTTTTGAACACTAAACTTCAAATGGAACACAATTCTTTTTGGATGGACATATTTTCAGCCAACATGTCTGGATTGACAAACTTCCCTTACACCATTATACGTTTCAAGTGGAGTTTAGGAATCTTTTATGAGTGTTTCATCACCACGATGTTGTCTAAAATTGATCTTATAATAGTATGCACGAATCTTGAATTTGTGAACTTTGGATTGATGCAAGCGGTTTTTAGATTTGTTTAAATCTATTTGAAAATGTTTAAAACTAACGCTAGCTAGTTTTAGTATTGAAAGATTTTTAATATCTGAACATTTGACCACTGGCATTTCATAAGTTGAAAAAAGAAATGAAATCTTATATTTTGAAAGTCTTTATAAATATTTAATGAAAATAACTCGACAAAATCATTCTTGTATCAAAAACTGTAACGTCGGACGGTCAAGTTTGAAAAGTATTGACATAACCTTCTTCATTGAATCTGATTTAGTTAGCAAGACCTGCCAAAACGAGACATATGGTTTTCTATAGTTGATAATATCGACTATATTTATTATCTTAATGTGGTAATAAACAATGAATATAAAATAAACAAAAGCGTCTGTCTATAGAGACAACAAAGAAGTGAGACATATTCAACAATAAATATCAACTTCGAAAAGGTCAAAAGACGTGTCATTGTAAAGGAAAGACATGAAATTTCAATTTTATGTTCAAGTTTCTTGAAGATTTATCTATTTTCTGATGGACGAATATAAAAATATGCTGATTCATAGTTAAAGAGAACTTAGTAATTCCCCTTTACTTTTATATCCGTCCGTGAATATGATGGTATACATTTATATTTTTATGTGAAAACATTACTTTAATAAGTTCATTTTACTTCATTTGTTTTTGTTTTGAAGATAGATAGAAGCCCTTTCATACCTACATCCACCAACTATGATGATATTCATTCAAAACATCTCACATATCCTACCCAACAGACCAAACTTCAAAAAAAGTTTACAAGTTGAATGAAAAATTAACGTGAAAACACTTTTTCATGTGAAAATATAAAGTTATTACGTTCAGTTCATTTTTCATTTGTTTTTCTTTTAAGATTGATAAAGAATAATTACACATAAGTAAGGCCAAACATTTCTCGATAACAGCTGTAATTAAAATCTTCCTAACATATAATTGTCACGTCTTTGAATATTTTTCTTGGAGTTACTAAAGATTTTTAGTGTTTAGCATTGTGTAAATATGTATCATATTTTGTTTTTGTTTATCAAACTATGACACCTTTGGGATAAAAAGTTTTGTACGGTATTGACTAATTCACACTTAGGGGCAAAAGAAACGACACCAACTTTTCAATATCCTGTTGTGAATAAAATGTGACTACGAACCCTTGTGATAGGCACATCAGTTGTGAAGAAGAAATCACAATTCAAACCACAAAGTATGATATTTATAAAATTGTGTGACTGTTCAAATACACGAGGGGTCCCAAAACAGCTTTTACAATGTTATTGTTGGCCATAATCTTTGGAATTCGAATAAGAAAATTATAAAGTTTATAAATTTTATGAATTACTGATGTTATTAATATATCAAACATTGATAGAAATTAACATTATCATGCATTTTGTCTGTAAGGTGCTTTATAAACAAGCAAATGAATTAGGGAATTTTTAAACGGCGTTTTTTTGGAAAGGCGTGCTTTTCAAAAGCGTTAAATGATATAGCTTTGAAAAAGTTCCTATGGATGATCAACTTCTTTATTGGGTGAATTACGAAGTTTCGGTGTAGATACTAACACCGTTATCAAGCAATTTATCAAACGTGCTTCTAAAATGCCTCTTAAAGAAGATATAGCTTTGAAATTAAAAACTTAGTTCGGTTGAATCTTGAAGACGTGGGATAACCCTGTTTCAGACGCAAATGTCACTCGTAGCTGAACCTATCATGCATTTTATATGTTATCGTTTCTTTTGCCCCTGAGTGTAGGTTTTGGACACTCCATATTTGCGTGTGTCCTTCCACATAGGGATTTTTGCACAAACGTACGGGCCAAAGTGCACCACTTTTGTCGAAATACATCTTTTACAAAAATATCCTTATGCAGTTACGGGAGGTAAAACAATATGCTCCATACTTAAAACATCATCAGAAAAATACTGACGCGTCCTTTCCCCGAGAAAAACCTTTAAATTATATATATCCATATCAAGGTATATTACTGTATCGATACCAGTTATACAGATGCCAGCATTATCGATTACATTCGTTCTTCTCTTACGTAAAACAGCATTTTGAATATTTGTTGAGTCAGAATATTGGACATATAATTGAAAAAAAGAAGCCAAGACAGCAAAGTATAAATATTCGGGAAAAAGGGGAAAACAAAAGGTTCGTCGCACCTGTAAATCAAGGGAGTTGTTGGTTTGCTTATGTAAGGTATTATTTTGATATCAAATGTAATCGTTTAAGGTACATCAAACCTGATACACACGTGTCGCTTTGTTTAAAAGATGGAGAAATTATGAGAAAACACCAAAGGTAACTTAAAGGGGCAGTAGCACGTTTTTAAGGGGAATATAAGGTGATGTCCGGAAAATTTAGATAAATGGTTCCAATTGAAAGACATAGTATCTAAACTAAACGAAGTAGTAATAAATCAAGGATATGAAGTTCAGCCTGCCATTTCTATTTCTTACACAAAATGAATCAAATGTGTTCACACAAAAATGGCCACCAATAGACTTAAAGTGAATCTTTATAATTTTTCTCTGACATTTTTGACACTATCAAAATAATATATGCATTAACATGCAAAGTATCAGTGAAAAATTGAAAATACTTTTTTTTCAAAAAACGTGCTACTGCCCCTTTAAAGGGAAAGACTGAGTCGAAAGTTACATGTAACATACCTGGCATATAAGACATAAAATCTCAAACCAACATGTGGCTATTTATCGCGTAAAGATTAGCAAATATTGATAAATAGAAGAGGGAAAATATAAACTTAAAAAAATATGACATTCATAATAAATCTACACATAACGTATTCATATAAGATTTGAGGATGAGGAAAAATTAACAATAACTTACAAAAGGTACACCACATCTGTGACAGACATGTAGCTTTTGATCACGTCAGCAATTATAGATAATGAAAGTATAAAACGTAGTGAAAACATGAAATCAACATCAAACTGCGCTAGAGACATACACATAAGCAAAGAGGCCGAGCCGATGGCTTTATGTAAGATGTAGATGTATCGCTACTGGCTGCAACCAATAATAACTAATTGATTAGCGCAAATCCGCTCCCATCTACATGCAGGCTCAAATAAATATCACCTGAGGCGACGGTCAAGTAATTGATGAAATGATGATTTCCATAACCACTTGTAAACCTCTTCCTCTTCCTTGACCAGTGCCCCAGGCCCTTGGCTTGACCATACCACCAATCATCATGGACATGAGGTCAGCCTATAAAAGCATGACCAGGATCTTCTCTACCGTATTCTGTTGCCTGACCAACAAGCAATGACACCTTTCATCGTCCACGTCTGCGCTGTGATAGCGTTAGCTAGCTCTCCTGCCTTCGCGCAATGGTTGACCCCTCAACAAGGTGGAATGTGGGGCCAAGGCCAGGGAGGCTGGGGTCAAGGCCAGGGAGGCTGGGGTCAGACCCAGGGAGGAATGTGGGGCCAGGCTCAGGCGGGACGGGGACTCCCCATGCAGCAAGAAGAGTATGAGACCTGCATTGGGAAGAATACAAATGGTGACGAGCTGAGAGTGACATTCAGCTCTGCTTCCGGTTCCAGGAACAATTGGGCTAACCCGTGGGGTAACCAAGGGCGTGAGATGAGAGTCAACTCTGTTCTCTCAGCAGGCCAGTCCTCCAACCTGATGGGAGCCTTCCAGCTTGTGGTCACAACCGGATCACGTGTGGAAGAAGGTTGTATGAGTGAGGCTCTTGGCAATATCGTCGGTGACAACAACGTTAACCAGCCTATGTTCAACCTCATGTTTGGCCGACAGCAGCGTCGATCACGTCGTGGCGTCCTTGGCAACGCCATCTTCATCTCGCCCGGCAAGTCTGCAACGTCTTCCGAGATGATTGATCAGTGGACCATGAGGGAACTCAGAGGTCGTGGTCTGGCACTCTGCCGTGCTGATGCTGCCAATGGAGACAGATGTTACGGACTCATTCCTCTTTGCTGCAAGATTGGTTCAGACAGTCAGCCTGCCACAACTCCCTTCTACATGCAGGGACAGGGACAGTTTATGGGACAGGGAGGTTTCGGCATGCAAGGGGGGAATATGATGGGCGGAGTGATGGGAGGGATGAACAACAACCAGGGACTCAGTGTCGCACTCCCCCAGGGTATGAACCAGGGAGCCCCCCCTCAAGGAGTCAACCCAGCCCTCCCTCAGAATCTGCCAGGGAGTCTCAACACCGGAGGAGGCGGCGTATCAGGACTCTTCTAGTATCGGGAAGGAACTTATGATAACTCTTCGTAACACGACAAGAAAACATGATTTGAACATGAGACGTGAATACTTGATTCGGCATAACTAGACCTCCGTACGTTTCAGAACTTTTGAGATAAATGGTATGAGTATAAAAACAACTCGAGTGGAGTTTTAAAAAGTTTCAATGCACTTTATCAAGGCGCAAAGGATCTATTGTATACAAAGGACAACTGCCTCGAGGCTTTAAAGATAAAAATAAGTATGACTTACCCTAGACTAAGAAACTTTTCTCAACCAAGAAGAAACTAAGTGACCAAATGGAAGCTACGGAAACCTATGAAAATAATCAAAGACGGGCTTATATATTTCCTCCGCAACACTAATTGGACTAATCTTTTCATACAAGAAACAACAAGACACAAGATACAAGACACTTTGCTTAAGTAATGTTTGCGTTCCTATTTGTAAATACAAGGACGAAGAGGGTTTCAAATGTGTAATAGCATAGAAACAACACAGAAGTTTCCCTAGAAAGTAAAAAAAAACACGACTATCAGAATCTATATATCCACAGACCAATCATCGACTCCCGAAAGGATTAAGCTTTTACTTGAAAACCGTCAGAACACTTGGATTGCGACAAGGAAATACTATTGCTTCAGAACTCTCTGATATCCACACTGGAAAGTTGAAAGGCAAGGCGATGCTCCACCTCAATTTAACCTCTCTTAGTAACGAGACCACAAGGACCAAGCTACAGGCTTTAGTTTTCACCATTTAATTATTTTAATTTAATATTTTAATACTTATTATCTTGACAATGTCATGTTTTCAGGATTATGATTTCATGTAATGGTTAAATTTCACTCTTTCGATATCACTTTATTCGATGACATGTGGATATACAAAAAGACAATATACCAGTTTTGGAAACTAACAGAAATAATTTTTTATCATTTGTAGACATTGTAAAATGATGAAAACATAGTCATAAACATCTTATTTATAGTCTGTATTCGCCTACTGAGAAACCCCTGCTGTCCAATTACCGGTTCATCAACTGTGGGGTCGTTTTCCGAAATTTAAAAATTGTGGAGATGTGCAGTCCTTATAAATTTACTTATTGTTTATTCCTGAAACCATGTTCATGTTTGCTTACAAGTTCATGTACTTATTGAAAATTTCATTTTTATATTTTTGTACACTTGAGCTTATTAAGCCGGAAATGTTTGTTTTTTCTATTGGATATTAACTTACTGCATGTTATTGAAAAAATGTATTCACTGATGAAATTAATGACATTTCTTGTTAAAATGCTGTATAATTATAAGTTTTAATGCTTTGTATTCCTGTACTTTAATATTTTGCTTTTTAATTGATCTGTAGTTCAACTGGTATCTTAATGTAGCAATTCAAAATAAAGCTTGTAACGAACGTAATGTGATTTGTGTTGATTTCAAGGGAAATAATCTATGTTCAACAAGGTGTTATATAACATGTTGGTGTTAAACAATATCTCAACTTTTTAAAGGCACTGTCTCACGTTTTGTTGGGATATACGAGAAGTCAACGCCTGATAACATTTATTTTAAAGTCACTGTTCTATGACATCTGGACTAACATGGGGTCTAGGACAAAAGCCACCCGGACAAAACCAGCCAGACAAAAGCAACCTAGGACAAAAGCAACCTACATGTAGGACAATTGCCACCTAGGACAAAAGCAACCAGACATAAGCCACCCGGACAAAACCCACCCAAATTTTTAATTTTTGTTTAAACAAACAACTTAGTTGGTTGGTTTTTGTTCTAGGTGGCTTATGTCCTTATCTTATTTTATTGCATAAACAAATCAAACACCAAACCGTGCACACATCGCATGCATTTAATACATGATACTGTAAATGGGACGTCGTTATCAAAACGTTATTATTTCCATTGGCTCAGTTCAATCTAACTTTTATATCAAAGTTTGTGTTTTTCTTTGATAAGGAAAATCTGTCTTAGAATTTACTTTTACGTTATAATGACCTTCGTAAAATCGTATTAAAAGTTGCGATTGAAACAACTCTTCACATTCATCAATATACCTATAAACAGGTGCTGGTAAGATCGAAGTAATATTTCTGGAGCTATCATACAAAAGGACATAATAAATCAAATCGAATTTCAAAGGTTAAGGTCGGAACTTCTTTCGAAAATCCCAAAGACGTTAACATTTTGTGTTTTATGGTTTCGAAGGCATATGTATGACCAAGCATTGTCAAACACTGTCATCGCGGTACGATAGAAATACAATTGTTTTTGCTGTTTTGGACTTGTCCAATATCTTCACATCTTGTTTGCATTGTGAAAACAATTAGAAGATAAATAGTTGCGTTTGTAAAATTTCCGGGATTCATTGTCATTCAACACCCGCAAATTTAGTTTAAAACCGACGGCGTTAGCCGGAGGTTTTAAACGCTTAAATTTGCGGGTGTTGAATAACAATGAATTCCGGAAATTTTACAAACGCAACTATTTATCGATATTGTAACATGACCGTTAGTTATAAGCATTTTAAGAGCGAACTCTATTCTTGCGTAGGGAACTCTGAGTTGAAAGGATCTAACGACTGATCCATTATTGTTATAGGTGTTCGCAGCTATACAGAAGAAGGAATTTCCAGTGTCATAGACATTTAAATAGTGTTCTTATATTGCAAACCAGTTGCACTCATAAAGATGAGATCTTATAATTTTCACTGTGACCTTTATGAGCGAGAAAACAGTTATATAATTCATAAACAAACAGGAACAAACCCGACTGAACAAATATCTTTAACTCACCCAGACCATTGTGACAGTGACGTGATCATTATGACGTCATAACCGTTGGCCTTTGTGACGTCGTGCCATGGGAACGGCATTCGAAAGAAACCGGCCGCACGGCACAAGGCGGCAAATTAGGAGAAACTTAGCCAATTAAGAAAGTTTAGTTACATAAAACTTAAGCAAATAGAAAAGGATTTTTGGCATCTACGGGATTGCGCGAGTTAGAAAATGACAACAACAACAGTATAATGTGAATCGGGCACAAATATTGGGAGAATCAGAACATTTTAATGTTGAGGCGGACCAAATAATGTATCCTTTCGCGGTGATTCGCCTCAACCAATTTGCGGGTGTTCATTGCAATTTAACACTGGGAAATCCTTCAAATCAACCAATCAGAAACGAGTATTTACCGAAGTCATGTTACAATTTTTCAATAGAAAATTAGCAATTGTGGTGATTTTTTGATTTTTGGTATCTGTGGCATCATAGGCTTATCACGGTTTTGTGGTCTGACTTTTGATGGTTTGTAGGTGGTTTTTTCTCTACAGTTTTAATGATCGTGATCCATTATAAGCAATTGATTGCCTAAGACTGTTTACATTTTGAAATGATATAAGTAATGATACGTTTGAACATTTGGAACGAATGTGAGATGTTTTTTGAAAATATATATATAACAATGTGACATGGAGTTAAATAAAAGCCAATGATTACTTTATGAAAATCATGGATTGTTTCCAAAAGGTTATTTTTTTCTAGGTTTTCCCTTAATTCGACTTGGCATATTCGTTAAGATTGCTCGCCGAATGTGCTAATGAAACACTTCCTGTAGGGAAACTACACTGAGGTACAACAGAAACGTTACACCTTAGTTGGGTTTGTCACTTGTATGATCAATACATATATACAAATTAAAGGTTCTGACGGTCTACTCAAAAACTGAAAAGAAGAGAAGATGAATCATCCATAAAAGAATAATGCTGAGTGGTTTTTGATTCTTTTGACATTATAAAATTTTGGGGGGGGATAAAAACAATTTCAAAAAATTATTTTGAAGAAACACTACTGTTTATATACATAAAAGACACATATTTCGGTAAAATAAAAAAACGTTTTATTTCTTATGGTTACAACATTTTGGGTTGAGGCCTTGAAAGTGTAAATTTTCAATTTTACCCACAAAGATATTTTTGATAAAACAGAAACCAGATACCAAACAATTCGATTAAACTATTGCAAATATGTGTTAATATGACCATACGATAATCAAGTTCATCTAACGTCTTTCAGATAAATAATGAATCGAGAAAACCTGTGGTGTAACGTTTCTTTTGTACCTCAGTCTATAATTCTGAACGACCCAAGTTTTGTCTGGACTGGAACCTTTGACCTGTTCAGCTTCATAACACATGCTTGGAACAATGGAGCATTGTTTTTCAATACTTTATGAAGTTAATAATAATTCCACCGAACAAACTTACAATTTCTTTTGAAACATAACTCCAAAGGCCAATACAAATATGCAATTATTTTTGACTATAGCCAAGATCTCGGAACTCGTGTACTACTGCACGCTAAACCCAACGCGTATGCCACTGCGCCACAACGGCTTAGACAAAATGAGATGACTTTGTAGTTCCTCTAAAACTTTCAACTTGAAGGATTGAAGCGTCATTTTATGGATGATTCGTTCAATTCATTGAAAATGAAAACCTATATTTCGGTATATAAGAAAGAGAAGGACCTCTCCCTCGAACTTTCCGTCAAAGAATGACCCTGCTTTAGCCCACCCCTTCGCCGCTAACTTATGCAGCGGTCATTCTTTGACGCAAAGCCCTTCTCTCTTACTTATATAAGGATAACAACAGACAAAGAGTGAGTGAGTTGGGAACAGACAAAAAAGTTATACGTAGAACTCTATCCCCCTTACGCCTCCTGCTTCTGTATAACTTGTACAACTTTCAGCTTCATTGAACTTCAATACATAAAGATAAGTTACACATTTCGCCATTAATTCCCTGTCTTCGGGAATCATTAATAACTGTGATAATAATGGCATTGTACATATACATACATTAAGTGAATTGAAACCCTATTTAAAAAAATCACCGATTTTTTCTGTCCTTGACAATCTCAAGGAAATACGTTTAAGCGCTAGTCTCACCTTGTATAAGTTCATTTCTTTCGATATCTCCTGCCTGGTTGTGTCTTCAATATTCAATCATGTCAGAATTATCTACAGCTTCTGTTTGAAATCAGACCGAACGATTCCACTCAATCAGCGACAAGGCTTGGTAGCCATCTCTTATATGAGATATCTAGTTGGCCTTTGATTGTTTGATGCATAAAAGGTGCAACGTCACAGACAAGGTCATCTGAAACAATCCCTATGGAGCATAACATATCATTTGTACGAGAGATAAGTTCGATCTGCTTTCAATGAGACCTTTCTATCCAATTTGGGCCGCACAAAGGAGCAGAAGTCATTTTTGACGTGATGCCTCTAATTGGTACTCACCTTTCTTCTGTCAACCCTTTTATTAAATCTGAGAACAAGGAATTCGTTGCTTACATAATATATTGCTTTAAAAACAGGCAAAGTTGTTAATCAGAACCAATCAATGCCATAATACAGTGTATGTGTGCTAATTAATTGCAATGTATAGTCTTGATGTATGTTCTTGACATTGGGTTTTCAGCGATCTCCATAAAAATATCAATATCAAATATATTATAAAAATATCATTTGTAAGGAATATATCTCATTAACAAAAATTGTAACATACAAGTATAACAACACAAAATGTACGACAGAATTATTTCATTACTGAAGTATCTCAAGATTAAAACAAAATTAAACTTCCAATATCAGCGTGCTTGTATCCGAATAACTCCTACAATAGCCTGATCTTTACATTACAAATATCTCGTATCGTTGACAGATGACAGTTGGGAAGTCTTGGGTTAATAAGGCATGTAACAGAATGTCGTTTTAGAAGCATGGAGTGAAATGTCCACACTAACCGACCCCTCATCCGAGTGCTGCACATATTTTGGTATGGATCTCATTTCAATTTATGATTGTGTAAAAAGCAAAACACAGGCACATAGAAGGGCTATCCGGATAAAATTACGCTGATGCAGTTGGATAAACCTCCACATTTTGTAATTATGTACGCTACGTACAAAGAAACCATGAAACAACAAGCTTTAAAATGAATTTCTTTAACATTTTATTCCATTAGAACCAGTAACAAATACGTTTTTGAGTTAAATGTCTGTCTTGCAGGGTTGGAAGGGTTAACAACTTTACCATACAGGTTTACTCCTTTTTCAGTTCAGGGTTCTGTTTGTGTTCACTATCCTGTTCACTATCATGTTCTGTTTCCTGTTCACAATCCTTTTCTGTTCCCTCTGGTGACTGAGCATTATACATGCAGGCAAACTCCTCAAAACTCAGCTTCCAGTCTCCGTCCGTGTCCCAGTCCTGGATGAAGCCTCGGATCTCGCCCTCGTCCACAGACCTCGGCATCACCGACCTCAGCTCGTGGAAGGACACGTGACCGTCTCGGTTGAGGTCGTGACGCTGGAACAGTCGCCTCAGCTCGGCAGTCCTTGGTGGAGAGGAACAAGGGAGTGAGTAGGGTTTACATGTTTTTAGAAACAGTTCAATTATTCACTCCGTACATATTGAAATTGAAAGGAGTGAGTGAGTGAGTGAATGAGTAGGGTTTACATGTTTATAGCAATAGTTCAATTAATCACCCCGTAAATATTGTAATTAAAGGAGTGAGTGAGTTGTTTCAGTTATCAAACACGTGGATGTTGCCTCCCAATAGAGAGTAGACGGATCAGGGATAAAGGGATGGAAAGGATGAGGGAAAAGATGGAGGGAAAGGCATAGTGAGAGATAGAAAGCAGGTTTTGGAAAGAGGGGTTTTGGAAAAACTTAATTTTGGTCTGGTTTCTTCTAGTTTCAGATTGGTTGACTCTACCAGGAGCATCTGTGCATTACGTTCAGGGTTGCCAAAGCACACAAACCACTACAACACGATAAGGTAATGAATCAAGACTAGTGGTGGCAATTCAAAGGAAACGGGCAGTTCTTGAAGGATGAGGGAACAGACGGTATGAAAGCCAAACTTTGGTCTGGCTTCTACCCTTCCTGTCAAGCTTTGGGAACCGTCACGGAGTATGTAAGCTCCGACTGACATGACATGTCTTTGAAGCACTCAAATCTCCACACAACGATACGGTATTAAGTCATGTGGTGGAGTGAGTGAGTGAGTGAGTTGGGTTTAACGTGTTGTCAGCAATTTTCGGCTATTTAACACGTGGATGTTGCCATCCAAAAGAGAGTAGAAAGTTGAGGATAAGGTTCATGTCATCATATCAATCCCATTGAAATAAAATTAAAACGTACCGACCCTGTTTCACCGACCGTTTAAAGAGACACAGAGTATGTTGATAGGATCACATATGTCAAATTTTGAAATCGATGTTATTACATCGGAAACCACTGTTACTGTAAATAACAAGTTAAAGGTCAATCAGTACATTAGAGCGAAAATACGGCCATTCAAAGTCGGGATTTTGATCGAAAACCGGACAATGTGGCTCGAGTGGCGCGCGCAAATTCGCCAAACGTTACTTTCAAATCTTGTCATAAGCTGACAGGAAGATATATTCGATTCGATAGTGTTTATTAGGTATTGTAACTAATAGGTAGATGAATTGGATGCATAATTTCGAATATTAAACGTATTTGAGATGTTTTCTTAATTTTTCCATAAAATCAAGCATTTAAGAGATATTATGCATAACTTGATATATTTGCAAGTTCAGTGATGAAATATGAACTTCAGTCAGCATATTAGATATTGTTTAGCTTATCAAAACCAAATAAAATTTTATGAAAGATACTCTGTGTCACTTTAAAGCAAGTAAGGGCATACAGTTTGTCATTATGGTACAAGAGAAAACCAGATTACCTTTTGTCACGTGATGAAGCTTGTTCAACTTGGGACACCGAAACTAGGAAGTCATCAAGCGAAATTTCCCATTCAGAGTCGTCTTCAGTTTTTATAAAGTTCTGTGGAACATTTTTTTCAATTATTTGCAATATCAAAGGCGATTGACATTTGTAAAATATTTTATTGCGATGTTCCAAATAGTTTAACTTGTATGCATTGTTTCAAAAACACAGTGCGAAATCAACGTTGATACTATCCATTTTCTTCAGGATAAAAGTGACTTTGATATAGTGAATATCCGTTTTCTTCTAGATTGATATAAATTCCCTTGGTGAATGAGTTGGGGTATTTTTTGCCAATTCTCAACAACGATTTATTTTTCATTAAAAAACATCTCACGTTACTCTTCCAGTTCAATTCAGATCAAGACATGTTTTTTTAAGAGGTTAAAGGGGCAGTTGCACGTTTTTAGTGGGAATAGAAGGTGATGTCAGGAAAATGATAATTAATGGTTCCAATTGAAAAACAATTCATTTAAACTAAATAAATCAAATATATAGTGTGATATACAGCCATGCGATTCCTTTTTTATCATTTAATATTAGTAAAATGTGTTCACACAAAAATGGTCGCCAATGGACTTTATGTGAATCTTTATTATTTATTTTCTGACTCGGGATGATTGGTTTGTGTAATGAGATTTTTGACACTATCAAATTTATACATTTAGCATAAACATACAATTAAAGGGGCAGTAGCCCGGTTTTTGATAATTTTATATTTCAAATTTTACACTGATAATTGTACTTTAATGCTAAATGTATTATTTTGATAGTGTCAAAAAACTCATTACACAAACCAATCATGACATAGTCAGAGGACAAAGTATGAAGATTCACCTAAAATCCATTGGCGGACATTATTTGTGAACACCTTTAAATCATTTTGTGTAAGAAAAAAGAATCGCATGGCTAAACTTTACATCATATATTTGAATTATTACTGCTTCATTTAGTTTAAGTACATTGTCTTTCAATTGGAACCAATTTTTTTTATTTTCCTGACATCACCTTATAATCCCTCTAAAAACGGGCTACTGCCCTTTTAAGGTTAGACTCTCCAACGTAGCATGATCGCTTAAAGAGCCACTCCGTGCTTTTCATCACATACCATTTTGCTTTGATACGAACGTAATTCTAAATATCTCGCATATTCAATCCCAAATGCAAATAATACGATCGAATCTTGTTCTCAATTAATTCGCAAAACAGTCATAAAGATTCACCGGTCAAATTACATGAATACTAGTTATAAAACCTATCAAATATGATCAACTCAATGTTCATTCTGACAGCTTAAGATAAGTTTAAACAATTACGTTTGACTTACGGACGCGCGTCGATGTCCGGTTTACGGTCACAATCGTGAATCAAATCTTCCTGTTGTGACCAAACGACGTCGCTTTAATTCGAGTTAAAGTTTCAAATAGTTCTTAGGGAGCTATTGAAGAGCAGAAACAAATGTGTTATAGGGCTGGATATAATAACTGAAAATATTATATCAGAAATCAACACTATGTATCTCATGCTCTCCCCACAGAGGCAGATCAAGTCATGAAATGTTCATACAGCCTCTGTTATATTACGCCGACTTTAATGGTAGATGTCTGATTGGAGGCAATCAAAGTTAGTTGTGCAATCAGTTCTTAATTTTTCTAAAATCATAATTTTGGCAACTAAATAAAGGCAAAAGCATTGTGATATGAACCACCCTTCCCATGCGAGAAGCGTTGTCATTTGATAATGAATTTCAAAATGTGCAATTTCTTTCCGTCAGGTGAAACTGCCGGAACCCAGGGATTTCGGCGTAATAGAACAGAGGCTGTATCAACATTTCATGACTTGACTTCCCTGTGGGGAGAGAATGTATGTATCCACACCTTGACAGCCTCTGTGCTTAGTCTATATCCGCAAAGTTGGACTACTTTCTCACAGCTCTCTAGCGTCAGGGTCCCCCGCTCTGTTGCCTCAGTTTCCGCAACCTGGGGAAACATAAGAAAAGTAATTTAGTGGCGTTACCAGTAACTGTAGGTGTCACGATACAGGTACCTTGCGATACGATACGTATCACGATACTGAGGTCACGATACGATACATATCACGATACGCTAAATGCGACATTATTACGGTGAGATACAAAATCAGGGATAAAAAATTAATATTAGAAACAAGACTTATCTGAGTAACAAGCATTTAAACACAAAAATAAGCCAACTTCTTCATTTAAACCTATATCAAAGCTATCTTAACAAGGAATTTAATCAACTCTTGATTTCTTGATTTAATTTTCACAGGAAAATTTAACGATAACCACACAAAAATTTAACGATATTCACTAAAATTTGTATCACGATACAGTTAACTGTAGGCCTATCGTGTATTGTATCGTGAACTGTATCACGACGATGCATCGATGCATCGGGTATCGTGACATCCCTACTTACCAGTTCTTTTTTCTTCATAATATTCACAATAAATACACTATGTGCTAAATCTTTAATTTTGTGTGTGTCCAAAATCTGCTTACTCAATCCAATCGTGCGTAGTGGAAGAAGAAATCATGAAGTATCGAGCAAAAAGCACTGGCAGTCATTTTTGTGTGAACACTTTTGGCTATGAGATAGGGAAATGGTTATGTGCTGCAACCTGGGAAAACATAAGAAAAGTCATTAAGTGGCCTTACCAGTTCTTTTTTCTTCACAATATTCACAATTAATACACTATGTGCTAAATCTTTAATTTTTTGGTGTCCAAAATCTGTTTACTCAATCCAATCATGCGTAGTGGAAGAAGAAATCATGAAGTATCGAGAAAAAAGCACTGGCAGTCATTTTTAGCTAAGTATGCATAGCTCTGACCTCGCTATGCATACTTAGCTACTATAGGGACCGTCCCATAGCTCTGACCTCGCTATGCATAGTTAGCTACTATAGGGACCGTCCCATAGCTCTGACCTCGCTATGCATAGTTAGCTACTATAGGGACCGTCCCATAGCTCTGACCTCGCTATGCATAGTTAGCTACTATAGGGACCGTCCCATAGCTCTGACCTCGCTATGCATAGTTAGCTACTATAGGGACCGTCCCATAGCTCTGACCTCGCTATGCATAGTTAGCTACTATAGGGACCGTCCCATAGCTCTGACCTCGCTATGCATACTTAGCTACTATAGGGACCGTCCCATAGCTCTGACCTCGCTATGCATAGTTAGCTACTATAGGGACCGTCCCATAGCTCTGACCCCCGTCAGAGCTATGCATACTTAGCTAAGTCACTTTCAGCTATTAGATAAGGAAGTGGATTCGCACGCCTAAACTGACAAAATATGAATGATAAAATGCTTAAGCAGTGTTTAATTGTAGGCTGCTACGAAAATATGCCTTGAGTACAGAAGGTCCGTAGCTAAAAACTACCCATCTAGGCAAAAAATAAGCGTAAACATGGTCAAAATCTCAACAAAAGGATAACAACTCAGAGCTCAGAAAAGACAACCGTACTGAGCGACAGGAAGTTCGAATCAGGGTTTAGGTCACGTGACCATAGGTGGCGCGGATTGGGGCAGGTAACTCCTATCTTCTTTGATTAGTGTCATTAGGTCGAAGGATAATTGACAGACAATTAATGGGCTACGGTGAGTCGTCGACGGTAATAAAAAATAATGACGTTTATTAAAATAAGTACTATTTAATTAAAATTTGAGAAAAAATAATCTACCCTAAAATTCATGTATTTGATTTTTAAAAGAAACAGCATGTAAGAAATATTTGAGTTTAACGTCATTTATATTTTCTTAGTGCTCGGTTGAAAAGTGAAAACAATCCAGCGGACTGGAGTTTGATACTGAATTATAACGACAGGTGTCGCTGCTTCGCTTAACAGGTTTTTAGGCCTTGGAGCCAATTTACATGGAAATTAGTAAGATAACCTAAAAAACACTTTGAATTCTAAAATGCCGCTTTAGATAAGTTAAATAAATAACTCTGACGCAGTGACTTGTGCGTCACTGTCCGGTTTTCGATCACAATCGCGACTCTGTACAAAACCTATAACCATTTGCATTAATAATCAGCACCAGTCGCTTCTTCTCGATTAAATGACACCCCCGATACAGTTTGCCATATGTTACACCAATAATTCACGGATTCTCCCTTTTTTTAAAAATCGAAATATATCCTTCTGTTTCGGTCTGCCTTTATGCTCAGCTTTAGTTTATTAAGACTGACACTCCCGAAATAATCTCCGTCTCCTGTTTTCACTGGGAGGTTACGTACCCCGGAAATTGCTGACCACGAAGCGAGGAAAGATGGCAGAGGCCACAAGCGTTTGTAACCATGAATTTATATGGGGTAGACTATGTGATATATATAGAGTGTCTTTCTATATATATCACATAGTCTACCCCATATAAATTGTTACAGGCGCTTGTGGCAGAGGCAGGGGACCAGGTAAGATTCACGATCGATTCGAAGTCGTTCTAGGGTTTTTTAAATGCAATAGACTACAGGTAAATGCTTGATGTGGATAATAGTTCACAAACAAATTTGAATTACCCGTATTCGTCCTAATAAGCGCCTCCTCCCTAATAAGCGCCCCCTATTACAAATTTCCATATAACAGAGCGCCCCCCCCCCCCCCCCCTTCATACGTAAAATGGCCTACCTCTACTGCTTTTCCAATAGAGTCCGAAGTCACTGTATTAATTTATCCGGGCCTGTGAATGTGTAGTTGCACTGAATTTCCACGATCGACCTACTTTCATTCTCGATCAGAATCCCGACAAGTGCTAGTTTCGCTTGTCTATAACGTATTCCTAATAAGCGCCCCCCCTTTCTGGGCCCCCTTTGGATTTTAGCAAGCTAAGCGCCCGGGGCGCTTATTAGGACGAATACGGTAGGCCTACTTCCTGACAGGTCTTGACTATGTTACTTTCATCGAAAATCGGCAAAAAAATCGCTACAGAAAGAGTGGTCAGCAATTTCCGGGGTAGTTATCACTCGGTGGTTTTATCCTTCACCGAGCAATTCTTAACTAACGTATATTCATTTGAAGAGGGTTGATTTTACCAGAGTGATGATAAAGCTAGCCAATAAACGTTAGTGGATGTCATGGATAAAGCTCACGAGTATCTTGAAGAAGACTTTTGAATATGGTGGATTGAGCCCTTTGTTTTGCTTCATAACATATATTATGCGTGGAAATATCGTGGATACGACTCTAGAATATCATATATGGTTTCGTGTGGCAAAATCAAACATTAATGTGAATTACGCCATGACGCCTACCTGTTTGAAGAAATCACTGTACAGTTTTTGTTCTCTTGGCGTGAGACGCGACATAGTTTATGTCTTTCTTAAAGGAAATAATTTCACGAGACTGAAATATTCTGTTATAGCCTACATCGAATAAACCACGACTAAATGTACATATGGTACTCCGATAAGCCCTCAAGCTATTTCCGCTTGAATGCGTAGTTTCCGTCATACGGATACAGATAGTGTAATTTATTGTTGAATTCATCATTGTATATAAATAACGAGATAATGGTGTATTGCTCCGGATAATCAGCGTATCTGCGCACTTTACGCAATAAAACTATTAAAAAAGTAATTAGTTAAAGGGGCAGTAGCACGTTTTTTGATAATTTTATATATAAAATATTTCACTGATAATTGCACGTTAATGCTAAATGTATTATTTTGACAGTGTCAAAAATCTCAATACACAAACCAATCATCCATAGTCAGAGGAGAAATATGAAGATTCACCTAAAATCCATTGGTGGCCATTTTTTGTGAACACCTTTAATTAATTCATTTTGTGTAAGAAAATGGAATCGCATGGCTAAACTTTACATCGTATATGTAAACCATTCAGCTTCATTGGCCATATTAATGTGAACACCTTTAATTTATTTTGTGTCAGAAAAAGGAATGGCATGGCTTATATACAATTGTACTGAAGTGATATCAAAACGTCTCATCAGTGTCAGTCACGTTTTTTACTTGGTAGGGCATGTATGGAGATTATTAAACTCTACAGCAGTGTTTGTTAACTTTAGTTGTGATTATGTTCAGTTGATATTTCCTCTACATGCCATTACACGTTCAAACAGCAAACACAATAACTTCATAAACCCAATTAGACAATTCAAGAAATATTTTATCTTTGCATACATGAGAGAATACAAAATAAGTCCAATAGATTTAATAAACTGTTTTTTTGCAATGAAAACATTCAAGTTCAACAGCAGAAAAAACATTATTCATTTAATCAAAATCAAATCATTTCTAGAAAATCATGCTAATTATAGTATCATTGGATTTTAAAGATGAGTTTGATATGCAGAGAAATATCCATTCATGGTAAGTGATGACAGCAAAATCTCATTTCTCATATGAAATAGCCAATTGTCAGAAATCAGAGGAATAAAATTGTTTTATGTACACTATCAAAAAAGTCTTTACTCAATTGTCACCAAAACAGGAAGTAAACGCCAAATAGGTCCAAAATTATCTGGAGCACTCATGGTAAGTGACATATAATGGGAAATAATTTCAGACTTTGAAATGTAAACGATATGCTTCATTCTGATTGGATCTAACAAATTCATGTGATCGGTAAACCTTTTTAATGAACCCTAAATTGCAGGTTATACAAAATAACTTTCAGTAAATGAAGGTTATACGATATTGTGCCGGAACTACATTTCTCATGTTTCCCCTGATCTTACAGTCATTCAAGCCTGACCCCAGTCTTGAGGATCGTCATTTAGACTCACTTAGGGACCGGTCATTTATTATAGGGGGGGGTGGGCCGGTGATTTTAGGGGGTGGGTCACAAAAAAATAAGACAGCCTTTAGGGGTGGGTAATAAAAAAATAAGACAGTATTTTAGTGCTGTTTTCAAACATGACAACAAATTTGGGTGGGTCATAAAAAAATATGACAGGCATCAGTGGGGGGTCATAAAAAATCATGACAGCTTTAAGGGGTGGGTCACTTTTTTTGGGACATACTGTGGGGAAATTTCACCGGCCCACCCCCCCCCTATAATAAATGACCGGTCCCTTATACAAATATTATTTCTGTCTATTAGCAACACTCGCGCTAATAATCTGAATTTAATGTACATCTCAGGCCTCAGAAATAAGGACAGTTAAACAAGGATATGTACATAATTTCAAAGGCATGAGTTGTGAGTTCCTGTCTGAAATACCTGACTGGTGGCAACACAGTTTCCAGGCCCCCCATTCCATGCACATCATTGACTTTATTGACAGTTTCGAGGCCCCCGATGATCAAACGATGTTGACGTGATTGAAAACATGAACTCGTCATTGTCAATGACAGTGTCCAACATCGGCGGGCTTGCAAGTGGCATTTTGTCATGAGGGATATTTGATAAATTTATGTTTACATTTATTGTCAAACCAACAACCCAAACACGTCGAGCTCTAACAGCTGATACCCTACACTCGGTACAGGACAGTATCTATACACGAGTGCAAATTGTTTATTTTGAAATATTTGAATTAAACTTTAATTTTTTGTACTTTTTCCCATAATAGTATCATTGTTATTTACATGATACACATAAAGGATTATTTGTAGAATAGAAAAGTGTATTTTTTTCTTTTTTGTTATGAACTATTTTTGCATGCGCTTGAAACCGGTAGAGATCCGTCTGGATATCTAGGTAAGCGCGACAAGCAGCTTTAAAGATGCTGTGTCATACTTGCAAGCGGTTCAGGGTGAAACTTAGCAATTGAGAAATGAAATACATCACTTTGTAGAAAAATCTTTCGTCGAAATTTTGATATCATATTTAGATTGTTTAATCAACAATAACATACTTATTTCGACGCTTCAAGCACAGTACCCCTCCTGGAAAGGGCATGTCATTTTGCGAACCCGCTTTCGGTGACGTAATCATTATGCTTGTAGGATGTAAACCGTGTCTCAACTACCGTAATTGCGTTCGATGGGTATCAACTTTGACAACAACGAATACCTAATTTGGAGAAAAAGAATATAAAATCTAGTAGAGCGCGGCAAAGACGGTTTTCAAGCGTATATTTAGAAACAGGAAGTTGTGAAATGGCCACACTTGATTCGCCCTTATGTCGACTGCCGTTTCGATATTTTTTGGTAAATTATCTCCTATTTGATGAATTTTGGTCCGATTTCCTCAAGGTTGGTCGCTAAATTTTTCTAAAAATACAACGTATACATTAATACTTTAAAAAATGTTGCAAGTATGATTTAGCATCTTTAAGTTACTACAGAATCGCATTTCGAATGAAAAACTACTTCTCGCTTTAAATATAACGTTGGAATTTATAAGAAATGAATTTCATAATATAGTTGTCCACGCGGTTATAAACTGTTTGAAACTCGTAAAATAAACTTAAGCACAACTGGCTTCGCAAGCTCGCCAGTTATACAAGTTTATCTTACCAGTTTCAAATACGTCATAACCGCGTGGACAGCCATATTATGCAATTCATTTCTTAAATAGTTTGGTGAAACTGGTTATTAATATTACACAACCAACTAAGTTTATAAAGATTAAAGGGACAGTCCTATCGGGTATATTTGTTGAAACGAAATTCAAGGGTACATTTCAGTTTATGCACATGATGATATGTAGTAAAAGTAACCTATTACTATTTACCATACACACCGAAGAAAACATAGTTGAATTGATGTTTTAATCATTATTGGAAATCAGTAATGTCAAAATTAAAGGAATAATTGCTCTTTTATCACATTTCGCCCAATATATAATGAATGCAAGACTCAGAGAGAACGAATTTTCCGTGTGCAATACTTTGCACGAGATTCCCGAGCTTGTCTGTTGTGGTGGAAAATAGCATTGTCCAATCAGAAAGCAATGTTGCTGTGACGTATGCATCTGCGTTGAAAAGCACGTGCTCTTATCCTTTGACTTGACAAAGCGACGAGACAGTTAGGATGCATCTTCCCACGGCAAGGTGAAAACGTATCGAGCAACTCTCCTCGCTTAGGAATTGGAAAGTTTAGAAACTTTTCCGTTTCGCCCGTGACGTTGTGAAGATGGTTAGGATGGCCAGATGGGCAACACGTGCTTGTCGGAATACTCTTACAGCGAAAACTTAATTGATAATATTTATCGAGAGCCCAGCTCAATAAAACGTTACAGTAGCTACAGACGGCTATGAAATGACGGAACAATTGAATTTACTATCCATAATCAACGCCTATTTTATTACTTACTGGATTACATTGTCATATTAGTGTTACAATGCAGTTAACGTTTGATACTCTTTGAATGTAAAAGGGATCAGCGACACGTCGTTTCCAGACAGAGCAACAACTGCAGCTTGTGTACAAGGATTATCTATGTTGAATGAAGGTCAAGGATATTTTAGTGCACCTGCATGTTTCTTTTGAAATTGATTTTTTTTTAAATGAGTGCATGTTTTTGATAACTAGCATTAGACGAACCATTAGTTCACCCGTCAAAGTATTTAAACGTGGATGACAGGAGCTTTTTCGTAGTCATTGTTGAAATCAACATTTCTATTTCAAATTGGTGTGCTGAGATTGACGGAATTGTTATAATTGTCCAAATAAGTATTCTAGATTATAGAAATATGGGCAATAATGCAACAGAAACATTTGAGCGTTTTCTATGTATAACCTTTTTAGCATTTTAGTGTTCCGCCGTACACCTCGCTAGTTCCGGTATACGGTTATACACAGTGATCAAGGATTATTCGTATAAATTGGATGAAGCGTTCATAAAATACGATAATTTACGTTGAAGCTGTGCATCTGTTCTTTTACTGTCTTTTTTAAAAATACACTTGAAAAAAATCTTTACGTACTAAATTGATTGCTCGAAATACACATAGTATACATATCTACAACCGTCAATGCAAATAGATATCTATTGCATAAACATGCACATAATAAGGGAACATCAGAATGTCACACCACATATAAGCGGCAGAATATATCACATTATTCAAAGTAAAAGAAAAACATTTTCAAACTTGCTAGTCTGGTAAAATCCAGTCGCTAACTAGTGAGGTCATCTGGCATCAAATGACCTCACTAGGGGCTCCATTTTAAGGAAGTGTACAAGTTCTACCAGAAATGGAGGATACTTCATCATATAGTAAATATCCTATATCGTATTTTTTCGTTTTGTCTCTCGAAATTTTAAGATGATTGTTGTATGTTATTATAACAATCCTCAATGAGCTCCCCTATTGTCTCATGTATACAC
Source organism: Steromphala cineraria (assembly GCA_916613615.1). NCBI lineage: Eukaryota > Metazoa > Mollusca > Gastropoda > Trochida > Trochidae > Steromphala > Steromphala cineraria. Next base: position 49,350,452 of record OU744733.1, read on the forward strand.
AAAGAACTTAGTAAGGCACCCCCATTTTCAAACAGAAAAACGATGCTGATTATAAACAATACAACTTTTCAGGTAAAGATTTGGGTTTTCGATGGAACAAGCATCTAGCACTTCACTCGAATTACGATTCACTGTCTTTGTATAACTGTTTTTACAGCGATTTGGTGTTTTTGGGTCAAAGTCCAAGTTTCATCAGAATTGTCGTTTGAAAATGAAAGTTACTTTTTTTGTTGTTGCCGAAATGTGATTATTATCTATTATTTCATTTTTAATTTTAAGAAAACTGTACAAAGAAAGAAATGGCCACTGTTAAAGATAATGGCTTATGTTAAAGGGGCAGTAGCACGTTTTTTGACAATTTTATATTTTCAATTATTCCCCGATAATTGTACGTTAATGCTAAATGTTTTACTTTGATAGTGTCAAAAATCTAATTACACAAACCAATCGTCCATAGTCAGCGAACAAATTATACAGATTCACATAAAATCCATTGGCAGCCATTTTTGTGTGAACACCTTCAATTCATTTTGTGTAAGAAAATTAATCGCATGGCTTAACTTTACATTATATAGTTGATTTATTACTGCTTCATATAGTTTAAATACACTGTCTTTACATTGGAGCCATTTATTTTCATTTTCCTGACATCACCTTATATTCCCCCTAACAACGTGCTACTGCCCCTTTAAGGGAGAAGAAGTGTTTCATTAATAAATTCAGCTGAAAGAAGTTCAAGTTTACTCACAGATTAATAGTAATAAACGGGTTTTTATGTAAGAATGTCAATGTACAAAATCCAAAGTTTAATATGTAGATTCTCCCCTAAACAATAGTTACAATTGGCCAAATTTCAGTTGTTTCACATTTGTTTCTCATATCTTCATTATTTGTGCATATAAGAGATTTTAAGTTCATTTAAATTGTCAATAAAAAAGCAACTGTCATATTTGGAGTGGTCGATGCATCAAAATAATCAAAATATTCCAAGAGCACCCAATTTAGTTCTACCAAAAAGGAGGATCTTAATTAAGATATTTGTGTATATGTAAAGTGTATGAATGTTGTAGAGAATAAGTCAAAAGATTAAGAATGAGTATGATCACTGTATGAGATACGCGACAGCTGTTTTTGAACCAGTAAATTTGTTACGTTTTTGACCGAGCAACAGGGTTTTTGAACGAGTGGCACATTTTCGAAGGGTAATGTCAGTGTATTTCCGATAATGTTGACTAAGGAAGCTATGTCGCCTATTTAAGCAAGTATATGTATATGTATAAATCGATGGTTCGGGGATGGCCTTAATGATAAATAAAAAATGTTTTGTTTCAATTTCACCTTTAAATCAGTATCATGTGAGAAAAATACCACTTAAGATGTTTCTAATGAATAAAATTCTTATTTTGTTTATTTGATAACTCTCGATTGTTGAAAAATCTATCTGTGGATAATTGACAACACACTAAACATAATAAGATGCGTGAAAACACATAATTAATGTCTTTATCATTCAGTCTAAGTATAGCTCCCTAAACTGGAGCGACGGTATTTGAACAGTAGGCGACAGTATTTTAACGTGAGCAGTACGATTTTTGAACCGTTTTTGGCGACCAACCGAAATAATGTACATGTAGACAGCGTTTTTCTTCATATTTATCCAAACTAAAGACACTGACACACAACAATGTTTCATAACATGCACAAATGATGCATTTCCCTTGATATTACTAACAACTTACTTACTCTTTTAATTCACATATATGTTAATATATGTACATAATCTGGTCATCAAGTTGAGAGATTTGAACCACATGTAATTAATGCACTGTTTCATGTGCACTTGAAGCACATCTATGAATGTCACTTGATTTAAATAATGTCTTTTACAAGCAGTCTTAATGTTTCAAATATGCATACTTGTTGGCAGAAACTCGCCATTTGAACCAAGTACACAAATTATCATAATTTCGCTATTAGTCCATTTCCCGGTGTCTCCAGACTGGGAGTGAAACGATAGATCTAACTATCAACCTATCGCGCTAGTTGCTGTTCCGATAGAATTTTATCGATAGTCATTTTGGAAACGATCAATAGTATCGATAGCACGTCTAACTATCGATAGCATAGACATTTCAGTCAAGTCTGTTGTTCAATTATAGAGTAAAATTCACACAAACACACGTCTTTTTACGTTTGGAAAATACTGGACCACATTAAACAGATCAAAGAGAGCTAAAAGTAACAACTGGAAAATGCAACAGATAACCTTTTTGTTGCCGACTTCAAATTATGACTTCCTTGGTTGAGATTGAAATCACCCCAAACAAAGCAGTAGACTGTGCCTTTCCTTTCATAATAAGCTATCGCAATAGTACCCAGCAATAGACTATCGCTTTAATTGCAATAGTTAGTCACAATAGACTATCGCTATGAGGGTTGACGTTAAATGATTAATTGGTAAAGGAAACTGCCTAGAAGCTTGTGTGTCCTCTATATATGGGTCCCAACGCAAATCATAATACGTCGGGTCATATCCAGTCTAAGTAAACCTAGTCTCAATATTATCCGTTTCACTCCTATACTGAGTCTAGAAAGGTCTAGTAGAGGGTCGCGTCAGCCGACCTTTCTGCGACCTATGACCCTCCAACGTTATACATGCGAGGCAGACTATTGTTGCTTGGTAAGATTAGTTCTGATTGGTCAATTCGATACGTGGTCTGACGCGACTCTCTAATAGACCTTTTTAGACTCTGTATAGGAGCGGAACGGATAATATTGAGGCTAGGTTTACTTAGACTGGGTCATATCTGTCTTCACTCTTCTTTAACCGCCTCGTCAAGCTCTTGTGTTGTCCGAAGTGGCTAATGTCGCTGCCTTACTTGTCTTCCAAGATGATCCCATAAATGTTCCATAGGTGACAATACTAGGGCTACATTGAAGGCCACTGAAACACGTTTTGTTGGAAATAATTAAGAAACCCACAGATGGGAAGAGGTCTGGCGATGTCTTGTTACAGGAGGGTTCAATAAACAACTCAATACGTGGCATTGTTTTAAGTTCTGTGCCATCATGGATACCAAACGGTCCCTATACAATAGTATAATTTGCATGTGTTTGGCAATTTTAACAAATTGGTCTACAACACATTATCATTTGATTGATAATTATAGTGACAAGTTTAAGTAGTGAGTGATGATGAAAAAATGACAAAGACGCGAACAATCCAGTGAAACATAATTTTGGAAACTTTTTATGGAGGCGCCAACACACCTAATGTGTTGAATGCGACATATATCGAGTGTATAATAAGAGGAACGTAGCACTTCGTCTTGTGAATATAAACTAGCAGTGGCGGATTTTACTGACGATTCTAAAAAATACCAAAAGCGGGCTACGGTGTGCAGTTAAGAAAATTCGGTTGAAATTTATTAAATATACGTAATCTTTTTAAACGTAGCTTCTCAAAGCAATGTTTTATGAAAGGTTCTCTATGTCATTTTGCATATTGCTCATTGATAGAATAAGCCATCCATTTCATGTAAAAATACGTTTTCACTGTTTATAAGAATAAGAACAAGGGGAAGTTGTAAACTAGCAAAACGTGAACGAGCCTAACTAATACTCCTAAACGAGCACTCCTGTCGTACTGAAATTAGGCTACTGCTTATTTCTATTACTTAGAAGTGCGATTATCCATAGCATAGACATTTTTTCAAATAGGTTTTTTTCGAGATGATTAAACTCGTCGAATAATACTAATATATTAGCGTTATTGCTTGTAATTTGGACTGCACCTTTCCTTATGGGGTAGGACACTTATGCAAACTTTGAAAACAATCCGACTTATAGTTTGTCTGTAATCGGTAGGAAAAATGATCTATATGATTTTCATGATCTCAGAAAATGACCTAAGGACAAAACATGGAAATCCGAAAAATATTTAAAAAATTAACAACATCGCTTGTTGTTTGGCACTGCAGCCCTCACAGAAGGGAAGATGACATGTGCAAAATATGAAAGGAATCGGATGATTATTTATCAATTATCAGTCGAGCACAAATTTTCCTCGGTCACATGAACGGACGGACGAACGAAATGACGGAATCGATGGTAATGCTATATACTCACGACCTTAAGCCAGGGGTATGAATTTTTAATGAAAGATACATTATTCATGGAGAATTCACCTTTAAAATTTGCCAATCATCGCTCTTAATTGATCAAATACCGTAACAACCCGTTAAAAAACCGCAAGCCGTTCAAACACCGTCGCATTCATAAAATGTCTCTTAATTCTTGTTTAAAGGTCAATTTCAAAAAGCAACCTTAACTAAACCACCAAAGACCTCGATTTCTATAAATTTCCTGTTACAAAAAGAAAAATTACCCAAAAAATAAATTTTTACATCAGTTTGAGGTAACATCAAATTAAGTCATTATTTGGTGCTTTGCAACAAAATTAATGATATTGATATTCGCAGTATTCATTTCGCATATGTCATGTGAAATTTCACTACAAAACACCGACTTGTTACAATTTTACAAAGGTTTTACCGACCCGTATCACTGATTATCACCTTGCTCGTTCAAAAACTTAGTGCTCGTTTAAAAACAGCTGTCGTACATACAGTGATGACGGCTATCAAATCTGCAAATGATCATTTAGGCTATAGAATCCGAAGGTTTAAAAAGCTCTTTATAGGGGCCATTGGTCACCGAAATCTTTAAAACATTTTCCTCACTGTATATGTCTGTACACAAAATTATGCTTCCGGAGAAGAAGATGAAAATAGGTTTTAAGGGTGTGGCCCCTGTGGCCGTAATAAGAAGATTTAAGGCCACCAAAGCTATAGATTTTATTCCTCAAGAAGTCTTTACAAAAAGTTTCAGTTTTCTGCTTCTGGAAAATGCACAGATGGGCTGATGGACGAACGCCGGACATCATGTCATTCCAAAGACCATCGGGGCTTACAGGTCAGATGAGCTAAAATTGATAATCAATATAGACATTTTACAAGTTTGTGTTAGCAATTTTGGTGAAATAACTGGTCACGCCCAACCTACTTCTGGTTCTTGAAATGACTAACAAAACTCCATGACTCATGTATTCTCCCTGCCTGAGCCCTGTGCACGAACATATGCGTTCTAAAATTTGTTTCTAAGGGTCGTTATTGCATGAACGCACTCCAATATCGTCTGGTTCATGGCACAGCAAGCAAATCTCGTGGCTCGTCTCCGATGGTTTGCTGCATCTAATAGGGACACACGTTTTCTGGAAAGTCCATTATAGCCTAAAAACCCGATGAGTTTGCGGCATATCATGGCGTCAGGTGTTCGTACATAGGTTCATACATCCGTCCGTAAACAGTTTGCTATTTTGGTTTCTTTTTCAGAAGCAAAACCCCCATTGATGTGGTTAGGTGACTTCAGCGAACCGGACAGCACCAAAACTGGACAGGTCGACGGACCATTCTCTCCACAGAAGCAGACCAAGTCATGAAATCGAGTTGATCGTGTCTCTGTTTTTATTAGATCAAATCCGTAGGATCCGGGCAGCAAAACAATCCACCACATCCATTTGAATTTTGTTATCGAATGACAACGCTACTGGCATGGAAAAGGTGGTTCATATCACAATGTCCTTGCCATGATTCAGGAGCCAAAATGATGATCTTTAGAACAGCGTCGCTGATTGCACGTTCGTTAGACGTTTGAACGTTGAGCGTAACTCGAAACATAGAGATACAAGGTAAGGTTAAAAACAATGGGATTCCCCGTGACACACCAAAACACAGCACTGCCCATCAATGTATGGAAGTTGTTAAATTAATTGCGTGTTTGATTGTCGAATTTTAAAAAGAAATTTACAAAAATAATCAGTTCAACACCCATTATTTTGTTGATTGCGACTGTGCCCTTGCCACAAATTGGCGAAAACCTTGTTTTGTGCATTTTTAACAACCCACATAAATGTATGTACAAACTCACGCAGTATCTGCAACACGCTATTATGTACAGCACGAACATATGATCTGCTTAAATATATACAACATTATGTACAAACTGGAATCTTTCCATCAAAGGAAGTGTGGCGCAGAATAGTTGTTAAACATATCTTCTCTTATGAAGAGTATCAGTGGAAATTGAGACTCTCCATAAGAGAAGATATGTCCAGATATGCTGTAATTCACCAAACACTGTGTATTCATAGACTTTATCGTTTAATAGATCTCTTTCCAGAATGTAAAGCCCAACTACAACTTATTATTCAAATAGGTTCAAAAGCAAAATTTTCAAAGGAATGTACATTTTGTTCAAAGCACTGTTTTGACCATGATTCCCATATCATTTTACACTGTGAATTCTTTATGTATAAACGAAACACTTTCTATATGGCATTACTTGACCAACTTGACGTAGATACTTTTGTAAATATTGAAATGTTACATGATGATGATGCTCTTGCACTGTTTTGTGGAGCCAAACTAGACATCCCAGGCTTAAATGACAATTCATGGGAAATTATTATACGTGCATTTTCCAACTATGTATTTGAAATGAAGGATGCTTTGACGACCTATTTTTGATTGTGTAATCTGTGTTGCAATGTCTTAAATATTCTATGTAACTATTCTCTGTGCATGTATGTAAATTGTTGATGTTTTATCTTTGTCATCTTCGATTAATCTTGGAGGAAATAAAGACATTCATTCATTCATTCATTCAGAAAAAAACAATTTCTCATTTATTAACTAATTGTTTACATTAAAAATCTTTTTATGCAAATGATAATAGGTGAAGGTGTTGTTTATATACCTCAAACGAATATAAGAAGAAATACATAATAAAAGATATCAATTGTAAATACCATTCTTTGAAGGATTTAATCTTAAGGTTATTTACAGAATTTGGGAGATTAAATATAAGATTTTATAGGCATTTACTGCTCGAACACAGGACGTTTGTTGAAAGGTTAATGAAATTAAAACACTATGTAAAGAATCCAGTAGAAAATATAATATTCTTTACATCTGTAACCCAGTTCTTTTTTCCATTTCTATCATATAAAAGCATCATATTATAACATTTCCTTGGTAACCGAGAAGATGGCATGTATACTAATTTAATCCAATATTTAATAACCTTAACATATGAAGTTAAATACAAAGGGAATCTGCCACATTCCCCGTAGATCATTACGTTTGGTGTGTTTTGTTTAACTCTGAGGAAAGATTTACATGCGAATAAGTGTATTCTCTCTAAATGGGCGAAATTGTTTAGACTCCAAATTTATGCTCCATATAATGATATAGGACATATTTTTACATCAAATATTTTGAAAAACGAAGTGAAATTAAGATCTCCCAGAATATGCAGTTGTCTTAATATTCCTATCAACACTTTATGAGCCTGTACTGATGCATATTTGGTATGTGTTTGCAAAGATAATTGATTTGTAAAGTGCACACCCAAGTACTTATATGTATTTGTTGTTTCTATTTGACAGCCTCTATAAAACCATTTTTCATTTTTCGATAATTTCCCACCATTCTTAAACACGATTATTTTAGTTTTGTCCATATTAACATTTAATTTTGATTGTTCACAATAATATTCTAATTCATATAGCTGCTTCTGGAGGCAACCTACAGTACTAGAAAACATAACAATATCGTCTGCCAAAAGAAGAAGAAAAAGCTGAAATAAGTCTGGATGTAATTGTATTCCGTTTACGCAATTATTCTCAATTTGTACTGCCAAATCGTTGATTTAGAAAGAAAATAAAAAAGGACTCAGTACACATCCTTGTCTAACACCAACTTGACTATCAAAGCATGGTGAAACCTCATGGTTATTTCTAATACATGTTTTAACATTTTCGTACATATTTCTTATTATTCATTTTCATACTTATACCATTTGAGTTTAAGAGATTCCAAAGTTTATTTCTATGTACAGAATCGAAAGCTTTTGCGAAGTCTACAAAAAGAGCATAAGATTTACCACCTTTGGAATTTAGATATCTTTGTATAATACTTTGCAAAATGAACATGTTATCTATAGTTGTGTATCCCTGCCTGCGATTCATTGATTTTATCCATAGAGTCACTCCAATATAATAGTCTCTTATTGAGGATAGAGGTAAATATCTTAAGAGTGTATACCCCTATAATTATTCATATTGTTCAAATCACCATTTTTATGTAAAGGAACTATAATTCCAACAGACCACGCTTTAGGACAATATCCTTTTTCTAGTATTAGGTTGAAGACTAGTTCTAGATATGGAACTATGAGATCAGCTGAATATTTGAATAGTTCTGGTATTAAATTGTCTAAGCCTGGAGATTTCTTAAGCTTTAGATTATTAATACTGTTTAGGATTTCTTCTCTGGTAATTTGGGAATCAAGTATCTCTTCTGACAGTTCATGGTTTGGATATATGTTCAGTGAATTTTCCTCTTCATCAAAAGGGTCATTGTTATCAATGACGTCCATTTCGTCATCAAATGTAAATAGACCTTTGAAGCAATCCAACCAATCTTTTGTATCAATATCATTTCTCCTTATTTGTTTTGAATTTAGATTCTTTAGCTCGTTCCAAAAACGTTTTGAATCATTTATACTATTTTCGATTTGCTTTGCTTTGAGCGATAATAGTGCTGTCATTTTATAAGCGTTTAATATCTTCAAATGTTTATTTCTGTTTCGAAATACACATAACACTCCGTTTGTTTCTACATTTGTTTGTTTTTAATACGTTAACATCAAAAACGACCAGGTAAGGACTGCTTATATGTTGGTCAGGGGATCACCTTAAACAAAGTCGCTAACTTGCCTTTTAAAGATTGTCCTAACTTTAAGGACTACTTTGAGCAGTGTATAAAATAGTTCAGAATTATTGCCTGACCAAGGACTGGCTATTCAAAAATGTCACCAGTCCTGATGGACAACAGCCAGTCCCAAAATTAACAAAGAAAAATTCTATTGAATTAGGTGTTTTATTTTCAATTTCAATACTCGCTTCATATAAAGAATCACCAATGGACACATATCAAAATGTTCAATTGTTCATTAAATATTCAAGAAATAACACTACAGTTATCAACTTTATCAGAACTTTATAATGAGTGACTACTGACTAGATGTCCTCATGTTGGCATGATTGGCAATTTTTAGTTTATCATTAGAGACTTGCATAAATCTCAAAATCTGAAACATCAGAGTGGTAGTTTTGGGTCAAATAAATAACATAAACATAAAACAATGAATGAATGACTTTGAGTAGATGCCAAAATTACAATATTGGCATATTTTATCAGTAACTTGCTTACATGCTCCTGGTAGGGTCACCCAAGCTGGACAGGTCGACGGGTAGAAGCCAGACCAAATTTGAGTCCTTCTAAAACCGGCTTTCTATCTCTTACTATGCCTTTCTTTCCGTCTTTTCCCTCATCCTTTCGATCCCTTTCTCCCTTATCTATCTACTCTCTTTTGGATGGCAACATCCACGTGTTTAATAACTGAAATATTGTTCAAAACACGTTAAACACCACCTCACTCACTCAGTAACTTGTCAAAATTGAGACTTGCATAAATCTCAAAATCTGAAACATCAGAGTGGTAGTTTGGTTTAAATAAATAACATTAACTATAAATATCATAAACTTCTTCAGATAAAACAATGAATGAATGACTTTGAGTAGATGCCAAAATTACAATATTGGCATATTTTATCAGTAACTTGTCAAAATTGAGACTTGCATAAATCTCAAAACCTGAAAACTCAGTGTGGTACTTTGTGTCAGATTTGAATAACATATGTAACAACTGTAAATACACTGTCCACCTTCTAAGATAATATTTGTATAAGTGATGTCAAAATAATGGAACAACATAATATGACATCAATTGCTTTTACATCAACTTTGAAACACACAATGAAACACAATGAATTTTAACAAGACAACTTTAACATGACTAGATGAATTTCAATGACACATCCAGTTTTAGAGAGGTCTTTAATCCTCCAGGTCTGAGAAATCTGAATTATAGTCCGAGTCCTGGTCCTCTGCTGAACTTTGACTAGCACTGGCTTCTACAACTGCTGCTCCTTCTCCAGCTTCAGCATACATTTGCTCCAGTTGATCCATAACCCCCACATTGGATTTCCTACGCTTTAGAAATGCAGGTCTCCTATTGTTTGATTTTGACCAGACTTCAATGGCTGGGATTGGATCAAATCCAGCAATGTCAGCTGAGTGCATCTGAATTGTCATCAGAAGTGTCATCGTTGAGCTCCTCAGTTTATTCCTATACTTGGTTTTAGTTAGGCTCATTTGTGAAAAACCCCTCTCACATTCCGATGAGCCTGCGGGAAGTGACATTATCAAATCCATCACACACAAAATGTTATGGCAGTTGTCTTTGTACTTTTGATTTATTGTTGGCCATTCCATGTCCTTGAGAATTTGAGAAACCTTGGACTCCTCAACGTGCTTCAGGCTGAAATTTTAAAACTAAAAACTAAATGAGAACTTGAACAATTTCTACAAAACAATTCAAGTAGTTTAATATTATCTAATTTTCTGTATTGAAAATTGGGATTTTGATTCATGGTACCAGTAATTATTAAAAAAAATAAATTCTTTAATTTTCTAAATATCTAACAAAAACCTTACCTCTCTAAATGATTCTGTGAAATGCCACTGCACTAAGAAAAACCTGTATGCTGCACTGCAAAATATCCATTTTGAACATTATAGATTTAAAACCAAAATCATTACTCACTCATTGTAGATTGAAGATTTCAGGGAAGCCCACTCGATTTCAACAAGGGAGGGGTCGACTCCTTGATTCTCAAGGCTTCCTCTGAAATGGTCCACCAGATTTGCCACACCTTCATCACCAAAATCTAAAATGAAATTTCATAATTAGTAGTGATAGTGTAGTAATTCATGAATAATTGATAAATAAGTTGACAAAACCTTCCTTTATCTAAAAGTAACATTTAAAAATCTTGTTCGAATGATATATTATATATTTAAACAAGCCATACCAGGAGCATCAGCTAGGGATCTGCCAATCTTGTGGCCTGAAGCACTGCCCCAGAAATGTCGGTGAAGCGAGAACTCATGCTTGCTATTATGGCTTGGATTACAATTTTCATGTGTTTAGAACATTCATTTTCGTTCCCACTTAGTTCCTGTCCCTGAAACTGGCGTTGTTGCTGGAAAAGCCTGAGATCAGGACCAGGTCTGAAAGGTTAAAAGCCAAGGGAATGCCATCACCAAGTTACAAGCAGGATATAGAACATTCTTGCTTAAAGTAGTGACAGACAGCAATAGTAAAGCAAGTGCAGAAAAACTGGGAGAGGAAGCTTTACACAAGCTGTGTTCAGTTAGAAGTATGAGTTATTACATATGGGTTAGAAGCAGGGATGCATTAGAAATAGCTAGGATTACTACTGCTGAGCAGAGGATTAGTATCTCAGTATAGGGTGCAAATCATTTTAGTGAATTATGGATATAAAGAAAAGCAAAAATCAGGCTACAATATAAAAATAATCCTGAAAGTATTACCTGGTTTCCAACTTTTCAAGAGAAGAGACTGCGCTTTCAAGTTCCCGATGTACCTGGTACACAGACGTACTCTTTGTTTGCATGAACATTGAGAGTTTTGACAAAATGCAAACCACATCCTTGACGAAGTGAGCAAATGAGATAACCTCTCTAGTCTTCAACATCTTCAATAGGTATTTGGCCTTGGATTGCGTTCCGGATGAACCACTGTTCACTGTCGATACCTTGAAAAATGGATAAAAAATTACATACAATTGATTGAACTTTTAAACTTATAATTGAATAATGTTACACAAAAAATATATTGTTAACAACATCAACAAAGAGAGAAATAAAATTAATTCATTTTAAGCAGTTAAAAATCTTGATCATTAATTTTTCAAAAGATGACAATGCTAAAAACATCTCACAAATGAGTATGTACCTGTTCAAGGTGTTTAACAAAGGCTCTGTATCCCTTGAAAAGGGACTTAAGAGCTGTCAAGAAATGGCCCACCCATCGAGTTCCACCAATGCGTGTGGGCATACACTGTGCCAGTCCAAGTTCCTGGAATGTGTGTTTCAATCCTGCGGTTTGTTTTGCAGACTTGTAGAACTTGAACAGTTCATCAAGAGTACTGTACACTTTTCCGTACAAAGCCGATTTCTACAAATAAAAGATAGAAAACAACATGTATTAATTTTCTTAAGAAAAGCTTATATTTTGATTTTCAAAATATATTTGTAAAAATTGTACTGTTTTAGATTACCGATGGGTGATCTATGTTCATGATTTTCAGTAATCACGATGCAGTATTGTTTTTTTACATGCTTTATTGCCATGATGTTTACAACCTAAGGGAGGTAACTCTCCTGCCCTTCAGGTTGTAGCATACCGCTATAACATAAGATCGTTAGAGATGAGTTATAACACTACATCCCTCTTCTCCTTGGATAAAGAATAAGCTTTATAAACTGAAAATAATACTGTCATTTTGTCATGCATTAAAATGAATATAACTTTAGCGTTCATGTATTTAGAAAAACTGAAAAGTTCTGCATTTTTATGAATACTTGATTAAAGTCTTTAAACATTTCACAAAAAAAGATACAAGTTGGCGAAAGTCCTTATCGCACTGTTACATGATAAAGTCATTGAATCTGGAGGGGAGACGTCATTCGCGGGTTGGATATCTCGACTCCTCTGCTTGGTTGGGTACGTTGATTTCTGGATTCGGCTCTACAGGAACATTGTCATTTAATGGATCTGCTATTGACTTGTCAAAGTCAACTGTCTCTTGAGTGTCCTGTACCTGAGACTCTGTAGGTTGGAAAGGAGCTGTTTTGAAGAAACTGCTGTTTCTCGTAACACGCCTTTCTCCGCGTTGAGCACTTATCATCGGACCTTTAGTAGAAGTGACTGTGTAAGGAATCGGTTCATAAGGTGTCTAAGACTTCCGAATTGATGTGTCTTTCAGAAGTACTGCATCACCTTTCTTGAATTCAGCTGGTTTCACATACACTTTTCTGTCTGCATAGGTTTTCATTTTCTGCTTTGCTTGAGTGTCTTTCTTCCTCATTTGAGAATCAGTCTCACTGACCTGATTGTCTATACTGGGCAGTCTGTTTCGAAGATTGCGTTGAAACAAAACAGTTGCAGGAGGAACACCAGTGGATGAGTGTGGTGTTGTTCTGTATGGCAATAGGAACTTGTACATCTCCTGTTTCCAATTGGAATGTCCTTGTGCAAAACAACCTTTGATTGTTTTCTTAAGGGTGCTCATGAAACGTTCAGTTTCTGCGTTTGCACGAGGCCACAAAGGAATTATTTTCCTATGTTTCAGCATACATTCTGAAGTCGTGACTGTTAAATGGCGGTCCATTGTCCGTCTTGAGTTGAGTAGGAATACCAAATTCTGAGAACACCTTGTCGAGTCTTGGAATTACACATCTAGCTGAGATACTGGACATGATTTCAACTACGACATATCTGGAATATTCGTCTTGGATTACCAACAGATAATCACCGGTTTCAATTTGGCAAAAGTCTGCACTCAGTTCACGCCATGGTCCTTTCGGAAGTTCTGACATGCGTAATGGTTCCATGGATGGTGTCTCTGTAGTTATTTGACACGTGAGGCAATTTTTCACAGTGTTTTCAACTAGAGCATGCATATTTGGAAACCAAACTTTCTCACGTAGCAAAGACAGGGTCTTTACTATTCCTTGATGACCAGTGTGGGCCAGGTCAACAGCATGCGTACACAAGCCTTCAGGTAAGACTATTCTTGTTTCTTTTAACAAGACAGTGTCATCCATCACAATTGTCAGTTCATTTTGGCACTTCTTTAATGTGTCATAAATTCTTGGATTCACATCTTTGGTTGAAGATTTCCAGATTCCTGTTTTCATTGACTGAATGACTGCTTGTAATGTCGGATCGTCTCGAGTTGCTTTCATCACATGTTCAATTGTCATTGATTTTGGCACTGTAGTTGATAAAACATACCTGATGTATTCTTCAGCAACTGTTTCTTGTGCACTGATTTCAGCATTCTGAGTTGGGTGACGGCTCAGATAATCTGCAGGGTTGTCTGCACCTGGTCGATAGACAACATTGAAGTCATATTGCTGGATTCTCATCATCCAACGTTCAATTCTTGGTGGCAGATTTGCTTTGGGATTCCCAAACAGATTTGTCAAAGGTTTGTGATCAGTGTGCACAATGAATGATGAACCGAACAGATATATGTGAAAATGTTCACATGACCATGTGATAGCCAGAGCTTCACGTTCGGTTTGAGAGTATCGTTGTTCAGTTGGTGTAAGAGACCTACTGGCAAACTGAACTACTCTCAGATCTCCTTGTCCATCTTTTTGACAGAGAACTGCACATAGTCCAACTGGGCTAGCGTCCACATACAGTTCTGTTTGAGCCTTTGGGTTGAAGTAACTCAGGGTTATACCTTTCTTGAGCTCTTCTTTCAACTTCGAAAGAGCAACTTCATGAGTTTCTGTCCAAGACCAAGGTGTATCCTTGTGTGTGAGTTGACGCAGTTCATGGGTCAATGTTGAGTGGTTGGGAATGTGCCGTGCACCACAAAAGTTAGTCATTCCCAGAAGACTCCTGACTTCTGTAGCATTCTTTGGAAATGGCATGTCCATTATTGAAGACAGTTTTTCCTTGCTCGGAGTGATACCTTGACCACTAAACACATGTCCAAAGAATTCAATGGATGCTTGGTTAAACACACATTTGTCTGGATTCAATGTCAGTCCCTTCTCTCGTAGGCGCTGAAATAACCCTTTCAGATTGTTGTCATGATCCTCTTGTTCACGGCCATGAATAAGGATGTCATCACTGATGTTGATTACACCTGGAAGACCATTCACTGCTTGGCGAATGCTCTCTTGGAAAACTTCAGCAGCACTGTTGATGCCGAAATTCAAACGTTTGTATCGGTAAAGCCCAAGGTGAGTAGCAAACGTTGTGATGTAACGAGATTCTTCACTGAGTTCAAGTTGGTTATAACCTTGATTAAGGTCAACTTTGCTGAACACTGTTGATCCCACTAGGATGGTTGAAAGTTCATCGAGTGTAGGAGAATTGTGTCTCTCACGTTTGATAGCAATGTTAGGACACCTCATATCCACACATACTCTTACTTTACCAGGACTGTTGGGTTTTGGAACTACAACTACTGGTGATACCCAAGGTGTTGGTCCACTCGACTTCTCTATGACGTCACGTTCAAGATCTTTCTTGATTTGATCTTCTATGTCTTTCCTGACATGGAATGGAACACGTCTGTATTGTTGAGCAACTGGGGGTATCTCATTGTCAATATGTAGTTTTACCTGCACATCTTTGAGTTTTCCTAAACCTGTAAATAGCTCAGAATATTCAGCAATCAGTTCATTGTCCCTAGCTTTAACATGTCTCATGGATTCGTGAACTTGGAGAAGATTGAGTTCATGTGACATCTTCCAGCTTAGAAGACATTCTTCGTCATCAGGAACTACACAGATGTTTGTTGTTACCGACGCTGTCTTTGATTCAATTTTCCCTTTGAATCGTCCTAATACTGGAACTGAATCTTTCTTCCCATAAGGAATTATCTTGATTTTACACTTCTCAAGTTTTGGTTTTGGAAACAGCAATTTGTACACATGTTCTGAAATTGTGTTCACACTTGTTCCAGAATCTGCTAACATGCAAACAGTTTTGCCATTAATGTCCAATTCAAACTTAGGAAACTTCATAAAATCACCTTTTGCTAAGAAAACATAATTCTCTTCTTGATCACTATTTTCCACATCAGCTTTGCGTACTTTCTTTCTGTGAAAACGTTTATTTCCACTGCTGCTTTTACACACCTTTGAGAAATGATTCATTTTACCACATCTGTCACACGCTTGACCTCTTGCTGGACAATTTCTTTGACCACCCTGATGAGGCCAGTCTTGACCACAATTGTCACATTTTGCTGAAGTTTGTGAGCTTTCTTTCTTTTGAAACTTCTTTGTGTGCTTTTTATCTCTGACTCTATGTGCTTGCTCATTAACTACTGTTGTTCGTAGCTGCTTGTATTTCTTTGGCATGTTTGTTAGTAAGCTCTAATGTCCTACCATGAGTTAACAAATCATTCAAAGTCATGCCTGGCGTTGAAAGTCCTTTCTCCCTGACCTTGTTTGATTTGCAACCTGCTATCAACTGTGATTTAATTTCACTCTGCAATCTACCCTCAAAACCACAGGTACTAGCATGCTGTCGTAATTCATGATAGAAATTCTCAATACTGTCAGATTTCTGCCTTAATTGACGAAAAGCATACCTTTGAAATTCAAGATTGACCTCCGGATTGAAATGATTGGTGATAGCTGTCACTAATTTACCAAAATGCGTCTCGCCTTGTCCTGGTTGCACATCGTCTTCGGGAAACGAGTCTACAATGTCATTCAAGTCATCACCACCGAACGATAACAGTAAAGCTTTCTTTTGCCTATCATCTGTGATGTTATAACCTATGAACACATTGTTTTCAAGTCGAGATCTCCATTTGTTCCAACGAACAAGCTTGCCTTCCGATTTGCAATCGAATGGGGTGTAGATTTACCACTGCTCGCGGCTGTACGTCAGGTTGCGGGGCTTCCTCTGCCATAATATCGATGGATATGTATGTATTCCCGTATCCTCGTCGCCAATGTACTGTTTTAGATTACCGATGGGTGATCTATGTTCATGATTTTCAGTAATCACGATGCAGTATTGTTTTTTTACATGCTTTATTGCCATGATGTTTACAACCTAAGGGAGGTAACTCTCCTGCCCTTCAGGTTGTAGCATACCGCTATAACATAAGATCGTTAGAGATGAGTTATAACACTACAAAAATGATGACAAAACTTTTGAAGGGCTTTAATAATACCAAATATTAACAAAACTTTATCAAGAATACAAATTAGCTTACTACAACCTCATATTTTATAGGTAAATTATATATTTTCCCTACAATCCTACCTTCATTGCATCCTTGAAAGCCAGCTCCAACCGATGTGACATGCACTGTATCATGACTGTTGCTGGATTTATTCTTCTCCTAAAAGCATGATCACTCCATTTAGCTTCCCGGTGTTGACACTGGCACCGTCTGCTGCAAATCCTATGATCTTTGATTTTAGTTCATCTAAGGTGAGATTGTTGAAGGCCAATGCTTGTAGAATAGCTTCATATATACCTTCTGCATTTGGGACAGAACATTCAATGAGGCCAGCAAACAGTGTATGGATTTGGCCATCAATACTGAAGTGTACATAAACGATTTCATTTTCAACCACAGAAACATCTGTTGATCCATCAGACATTATTGTGATGAATTTTGATCTCATTAACAGATCTTCAAAATTTGCCCTCTCTTTAGCTGCAATTGCGATGAGGAATTCCTTACAACTCATGGAGTTTCTGTATGATTGGCCAAGGTTGACATTGTTTTTCTCTTGCAGATCATTGATCCAATTGAAGTCAGATATAGGTTTGCAATGCTTTGCAAGAGCATGAGCATTTCTGAATAGAATTGAAAGTTTATTTAAATCCAAGCCTTTCAATTTCAATGATTTTATTACTTGGTCTGCACTTGATTGGGCATTTTGAAATTTTTGCTTTTCTTTTTGGTACTGCACAGCATAATTGTGGCCCTCTGAATGTTCATGGGTAACTAATGAATCATGACGAAGGTTACAGGAGCCATGCACAAAATTACCATTTGCATACTTTCTATACTTGTCATTGACTGTCCTAGATGACAAGGGTCCATACACAGATCTGAAAATGCAATAAGAAATGAACGATTAAATCTTTGGAAAAAAATATGGACAATATATTAATCTTTTTTTAAAGATTAATTAAATGTTTTTAGATTTTAATATGAAAACTGATTTAACTACTGTCATGTCAGTGTTGCTATACAGAGAGAGGTTAAAATATCCTTGCTGTAATAAAAAGCTGATGAAGATCAAAGAATTGAATAAAGTTTATTAACAAATATGTACTGAAATCTTTTCCGCTATTTCTTGAAAATTAAAACAATGAGAATAATAATCATATACATAATACAGGCCTATATTGACAAATTGAATGTAAATGGATTTTTTGAAAATCATGTGACAAATTAATTAAAGGTTCTGAAATTGGATGAAAATAATGCAAATACAATCAACATGTAAAATAAATTATTCAACAGGATATTATCCTGATGACATAGGTATTGCCTTTTTAATAGTTTTTATTTTCTAGAAACATGTAGTATTTCCGTTATTTTGTTTAGAAATGGTTTGGTTTTATCTCATTTACGATACGATAATTACTAAATTAATTAAGATAAATATATCAATCAACTCAATTCCCATAACAATAATGATATCCGAATGATATTACAGTTAATGAGTTATCGACATCGCATCTGCAAAACTATTTTGTTCAAATTTTCAAAAACTACTGCTTCGATGTTCGTACTTACCGACAAATGCGACAGAAAAGTTTGCCTTCCCCGTTTGGGTCAGTGATAAGCCATTCTCTGAATTCCTCGTTCCAGGAGGGCACTAGTTTTCGTTTTCTCTTTGTTTGATCGTAAACTTGTTGTTTTTCTTCGCTGCTTTTGGGCAAAGTTGGCGGCGGTAATCCCAGGAATGCCCGTAACATATTGCCACCATTTATTCGAATGCTCAAGCTTTGGTAGTAACAGTAAACTAATATGCGATTGGTTAAGGAGGACATGATCAGCCAATAGCGTGAGAGCTTATAGCCTTGTTCTGTCATTATTCGGTAAAGGGAAGTTACTCTGCCCTAACAATGAAGTTCTCCCCAACGAGTAGATTCATCGATTCCGTTACAAAGTTCAAGCCTTACGCAGAAGTTTAAAATTATTTGCCGATCTTTTTTGACAATAGATTGTCCGACCATCGGGCCGCCTTGGGGTTTTACTGGACCGTCCTTCTGAAAACCAGTCAGTCACGGACGGGCGGACGGGCTATATTTTATACACTGCTTTGAGTTACACAATGTTAAAATAACGAATGCATAACGGCGATCCCCAATTAGAGACAACGTAACGACTGCTTACCCTTTTCTCCAAAATCAAGAACCATTTAAAGCTGAACCCCTTTATACCGATTTCTTTTCTAAAAGGGATTATACTTTTTTTTAAATGGTAACCTAAATAAGACCCTCAGGAGCTACACCCTAAAATCTTCTTGAAAAGCAAAAAAAATAGAAAGCTGAACCTTTTTTGATATACTCATTTGTTCAGGACCGTAATTTAAATATTTTGTTACCATGTGAAACTTCATATGGTGACCCTCTGACCAATTGTATAATAAATAAGATAGCCTGTAAACCAACAGAGCATATGACTCTTTGTTTATCACAAAAGATGTGGTTAATCAGTTAATTACAGCATTAAGAAACAGATGATACATTACAAGAGTGTGTCAAAAATATCATTTGAACAGTTCCTCTAGTGTTAAATTTGTTTGAATTACACAATGTTTCAACAATGTGGTCAGGTACAGTGCAGAACTAGAAATATGTGCATGTGATGCACTGTGATGTCCCCCGCGCGAATTCATAATCAGAAAATGACCCTACCCCTTATATGAACTATAAAATTCAGGATAACCAAATTAACAAGAGCCACCACTCCAACACTTAACCTTATACTACGTTTTGTAAAAAAATAATGATAATAAAAGGTTTTTGAGATATGGCCCTGAAACAAACCCTAACCCGAATATGCACTTAGTTCAAATTGTTTCCATGGAAACCATAACATAAACATAACAAAATAAACAATCCAGAATAAGCAAATGGCACCACTCAACCACTAGATCTAACCACATGATATTAAAAGTTTTTTGATATATGGTCCAGAAACACAGATTAACAGGACCATGAAATCACAGACGGGACCAAAACATTGTGTCTCCCGCAAAGGAGACATAATAAGGTTATGCAATTAAAAGTATATTGATACATATACTTGGGTTTGAATGCATAGACATGTAGTGAGTATATTGAGAGAAAAAACACATTGAGCTGATAAGTTACCTTGTGATTTGATAAGATTATTATATTGGCTGAATGTACAAATAACCTTTATGACTTCGAAAAAACGGATTCAAATGTTCAGCTATTATCATTTGTCTTCATAATCATTATATATTTGATCAAGCTATAATTGACGACTTTAAATATGCTGATGTTGTAAGTCTCTTCAATGTCTTTGAAGTGGACAGAAGTGTCTATTATCGAGCCAATCTCTTTGGCTTGTCTTTGAGTGAATTTGAATGTCCTCGAGCTTGCTGTGGAGATTTGCTGCAAAGAGATTTTCATTTGACTCATCGAGTGTTCAAGGTGCAATATTTTCACAAACGGAAAACAAAAACGGTTAACAGCTGAAGAGAATTGTTCTGGAATGTTCTCTGAGTCCCTGTTCTGCCAATCCTTTCATCATCGATCTTGCAATGCTTCATGCAAAACTTCATCAAGTTAAACAGCCAGTTCAGTTTGAATTCGGCATAGCTTGAGTGTCATGCGCTTGTTTGCAGTTTGGAGCTGCTTGAAGTGATTGAAGAGATGAACAATTTCGATCTTGGCGATGAAGGACTCAAGGATTGACATTGCCTCCTGGAGGATCTTAAATGCCTTCAATTTGTCAGAGATTGGAGATAAATTTATCTCCTTTTTGGCTTGTTCTTGGGTGCAGTAAATCTTGTCAGTGAGTCTGATCTTCCTGTCAAAAGTTTCCAGGTACCCGCTTTTTTTCAGCTCTTCTTTTACCATGTTGTACTTTTCTTTAAATGCAGCTCGAAGCCTGGCTTCGGGGTAATTGTCAAACTGAGCTGCGTTTTCGTCTTCCCTGTGATCCCTGTATGCCAGGACATACACAAGCTCATCTCGTTTGAAGAGATCCATGAAGTTAGCTTTCTCCAATCTTTTATAACGTTGTGTTACAGCTGCCTCATATCCCTTCTTTTGACCACTTGTCACTCTGTTCCACAAACCTTCCAGGAAGTCAAAGTGATTGTTACAGATGATGTTCTTGAAAAGGTGATCAGCAGAAATTCTGATTTGAGAACAGACATCTCTGGTAGTTTCAGCAAATCCCTCTTTTACATGGATCAGGTAGGTTTTCTCTGGGGTGAAACACAAAATATCAAACAATTCTACATGCTTCACCAGGATCCTGTCACTGAGAAGAAATTGATGTTTCGGAGTTGTCAGAGTTGCAACAAGTTGATCGTACCAGAGAAAGCCTTCATTGTACATTCCCTCCGTCTGATGACAGTGCATTCGGTAAAAGACCTCCTTAGCGCATTCCAGGTTTTCTGTGTTCTCTTTTGGGAAGTTGTCGAAGTTCACCGGCAAACTGGTAATGGAATCAGGCAAACTGTTTATGAAATCAGAGTCGTCTTCGAGTGCGAACTTCAACAGCCATTTCCTATATTCCTCTTTACTCATTACTGTTGTTGGTCGCATTCGTTTTGTTTTGTCTCGTTTAATATCCTCTGAAGCATTCTTTCCTGAATAAATCCAAGGCAGGGGGAGGATATCTTGTTACAACTGACAGCCTCTTTCAATGCTGGTAAATTCTACCTCGAGTTGACTCAGATATTCGGTCCGAATCTGAAGCCATTTTCCACAGTATCGGAAAAAGGATTTTCCATCTTCTGTCCTGACATGTCTCTCCACAAACTGTAGTAGAGAGTCCGGTTTCTCTTTTGACTTGCTTGATGTGTCCTCAAACTGTAAAAAGAACTGGTCAAGATTACCTTTCTGCAATGAATTTCCTGGGAACCTTTTCCTCACTTCTTCAGCAATGTCACTGAAACATGGCGGAACATCTTTCCAAGTTTGCAAACATTCTCGTCTTTTCCCCCCATCTTCTTTTTTGAACAATAAGGAAAATTTGTTTGCGCTATTCCAAGCCTCTAACTTCCTGAGCACGAGGGATATTTTCAAAGGATTATTGTTTTTGATGCTAGTAATGATATCCTCTTTTAGTTGATTATCTCGTTCTTCTATGATTGTTTTCTTCTTGACGAGTTCAACATGACCTAGAATATCAAATCTATTGTCATCATCTTCTTCTTCAGTTGATCCAAATCTTGTAAAGATTCTTCCTCTTGAAATTCTTGACAGTTGCTTTATCATGTACGCCAAGTCGATCAAACTCAGACGCATGTGTACTCTCAGATAGTTTATCCCAACAGTCATTGAAACTTTCCGAGGTTTTCCTTTTTTCGTCTGAAAACACCCGACTCCGAAGAGAGAGCAGTTGGTTTTAAAAGGCACTTTGAAATTGGTTGTGATGTGGCCCAAATAATCCCAGAAAGACAACTCTGTTCCCTCATTTAACCTGAAGGTAGCACTTGATGATGTTTGGGTGCCCATCAGGTGTTTGGAAGAGAGAGACCTGAAGTTGAAATTAAGGACACGACGGGCAATCTGTTTAGGGAATTCTTCGTCAAACTCATTCTCACTCAGCAAAGAATGGGCATTTCCAGAAGTCAGGGCATACATTTCTAAATGCCGAAGTGTTGGGGCAGGCTCTGGTCGAATCTCTCTGTACAGCAGAATCATGTAACTTATTGTTTGCTTTTCCGCAGAAGTCTTGTCAGTAAGTACGGCAATGAACTCTGTTAGTTCTGACATCGAACTTGTGGTGTAAGAATAGATCTTGATTTGGAATGAGCCTGGTAGTATATCAAACGTTTCTTTGATTGTATCAGATATTGGAAGCTCTTGTGAGGGTTTACGGAAGGTGCGAATAAACTCATCAACTTGGTGCTCAAGACTCTGGTCTTTATCCATTGGTCGCAAGTACAGTTTTGAAACACGCATGGAAGGAATCTTCTTCTTCAAATGGTTATGGCATCTGTCTTTCTGTGAGGGCCACTCATCCTCCAAGCTCATCTTAAAATCTGAAATAAAATGTGGAGTGCTATTACTTTTCATAAAATCTTAAACATTGGTTTGAATGACCCTGTAATTTATATAATTCAAAAACATGTTATTTTCTGAGAATGGATACCAATTTGGCAATGACTACCCTGTTTGAAAAAACACCATAGGTACTGCATTTTCACTTTCGACATCCTGCAACAAACTTACTGAGTGTAGAGATATTTGAGATGTCAAAATAAAATAGGGAATTATTTCCTTTTTTATTAAAACACTAACCAAAAGGGAGTTTTCATCTTTAGTTGATCTTTAAAAAAGATATTTCCATTTTAAGTCATTACTGCTTATTCTTTTCATCCATTTAAATTTTTGTAATGATATGATCTTCCTGATATTTGGAGCTTTCATTCCCCCATGTTCTGGACTAAGCATCATTATATCCTTTTTAACCTTATCTGGCTTATATAGTTTTGGTAGTAAAATGATTAAAAGCGGACATGTATAACCTTTTTCTACTTATTGACATGAGATATTGGTCAAATAACTCTATAACATAAATGTAAATCTCTGATTAAATCCAATCTGCAGCTGGGAACTCCCGCTAGATAAAGAATGGGAAGATAATATTTTACCAACTATATTGTTAGATCACAGCATAAGCCATGTATACAAAATATTATCTCACGAAACAGGCAAATAATGACAAAAAGAGTAGAAAAATACCATCACCATTTCGTGTTGCCATAAAAAAAACCCACATAGACAAATATGAACTTGATACAAAAGACATAATCTCTGACCCATATACCAATCATATCCTAAAACCTCCAGACATCCCCGATATCAAAGCTGATATCAAGTTGAAACACCTCTTAGACAAAACTAATCCAAAACCTAGTGACCTCAGTAACATTCAATCCTATATAGTACAAAACTACAATCAAACTGACTACATTCAAATCTTTACTGACGGTTCTAAAGATGAAAAAGAAAGAGTAGGCTCTGGGATAGCCTTCACTCAAACAGGTGATGAAGAGATATCCTTTAAACTACCAGACAAAACCTCTATCTTCACAGCTGTACTTGTGGCTATTCGACAAGCACTAATTGTCATTAAAGGCTACAAAAACAGAAATACAGCTATTTTCAGATTCACTCAGCTCACTGCAAGCTATACAAAACAAAACGGAGAATATAGTCATGAACATCTCCACAAAATTTATCAGAGGTACAATTAGCCAATAAAGGATAAATTTATATGGGTGCCATCCTTCATAGGCTTAAAAAAATTGGTAATGTAAGAGCCGAATGTAAGAAGCAGATCTAACCCACATTAATAAAATAAACATTCCATTCACTAAAAAGGAAATTTAAAGCTTTGTTAAATAAATTACCACGGACGAATACAACTATAACTTTAAAGTTACCACGGAAGAATACAACTATAACTTTAAAGTTACCACGGACGAATACAACTATAACTTTAAAGGCAACTTGAGACATACCCAGTAATATCAAGTACAACCTACAAAACTACAACTTTAGAATGGTTGATTTAGCCATAACTGGACTAAGGCTCAACAATATTTGTAACGAGGGGTTTCTCCACAAAATAGGGAAAGCATAAACAAATCTATACAGTCAATGTAATATCAAAGACACCATACATCACATTCTGTTTCAATGTGATAAATATCAAAACTCCTGGAAAATGAAGCGCTAACACCCCACAAGAACTGCAAGCCAATACCAAAAATTACCAGTACCTTATACCCCCGCTTCCCTAAGTGATCATAGAACTAAGATACTACACTTAGTAAGGATTCCTACAAAATTGCAAAATTGTTTTATTTTGTTTAAAAGTCAATGAAAATGCAGATATAGACTACCTGATTGCATGTAAACTATATAAGCTCTTATGAAACTAACAATGTCTTTTTCAGACATCAATGATTCTTATATAGTCACTATTGTATTAATAAAATCTTCAATGTCCTTTCAATGTGACTGTATCACAAGAAAGAAGTTAACCATAAAAACAATACTTAGAGTATATCAAATGGTCCATCTGAACAAATAATATCAGAGTTAAGAGCGGAACAAAAATAACTTCCTCAAAGAGTCACTTTTACAAGAAAGAAATCGAAATCTAAAAATAACAAGAGTCAACAGAAGATGACATATCCCACCGGTTCCAAATAATCGTAAGATGTAAACCTTTGAAAGATAATTGTAAACTTTTCAAGCAAGGTTCATAAAAGTATAAGCTAATATATATGAAACGAAACTTTTCATGAACAGAGTCCAAATAAGAGCCGTTTCCATGGAAATAATTAAAAATAAAATTTTCAGAAATGTGAAAATAGCAAAAGGCACAACTTCAGTATACGTAGGTGGGCAATACACATGTAAAGTTTAAGAAAGATATGTGGACCGGTTTTATATATATAAAACGAAACCTTTCATGAACAGGGTCCAAATAAGAGCCGTTTCCATGGAAATAATGAAAAATAAAATTTTCAGAAATGTGACAACATCAAAAGGCGCCACTTCAGTAGGTGGGCAATACACATGTAAAGTTTAAGAAAGATTTTTTGAGTTCTGCTCCGGAAACGAAACCTTTCATGAACAGAGTCCAAATAAGAGCCGTTTCCATGGAAATAATAAAAAATAAAATTTTCAGGAATTTGAAAATTTCAAAAGACACCACTTCAGTAGGTGGGCAATACAAAAGGCATATCTAGGGACCATAGCCATTACATATATACAGTTTTATCACATTGGAAGAAATAGTATCAGAGTTATAAGCTGAACAAAAATGACTTCCTCAAAGAGTCACTTCTACAATTAAGAAGTTGAAAATCTAAAATAATGATCATGGCATCTGACTGAAATTAACAAAAGGCACATCTAAGGACTGTAGGAATGACATATATAGAGAATACTAAACGACGTTCAGTTTAATACCATATTTATGAAACGAGTGGATGGTATTCGTATTTAACGAGCGAAAGCGAGTTAAATACCAATACTATCCACGAGTTTCATAAATATGGTATTAAACTGAACGGAGTTTAGTATTTTATTTATTACACTCTGTAAATAAATGATATAAAAATGAAAACTATGTTAACTATCAATTCTCGTAGTTGTGCGTAGGAATACAAATCTTACGCATAGCGATTAGACTTTGAACAATGAACAAATAGGTCATAAGTAAGTCCGTTACTAACAGCTTTAATTTGGAACAATACAAATGGAAAACTCTCATTCAATTGTCTTTGTGTTATAGTTCATTCAAACGCAAATTGTCGAGTTAACAAAACCATCTGTCGCTGAATTGTGCGACTGAACGTTAGATCTAGATTGTGTGAATGAATGTCAAGTGATTGTGACGTCATCGGAATGTGCGTTTTCAAGCGCGATTCAGTAAGATTGAGCGCTAGTGTCAGTGGGAGGAACACTGTCCTTGTTTGCGATCCATGGTGCGGATAGATTGGGGAATACCATCTTCAAATCAAAATTTCATCTAAATTCTAAAAACAAAAAGGACCGCTGCTTTGAATGACGAGCTCGTCGTTGAGTTGCCAGACGCTGCTAGGAGCTTAGGGCTGCAAGGGAGATAACTCTAAAACAATTTTAGCGTTTCGACGAATATTTGAACTTGTTGCCGATAAAGATAACATTGCTAATGCTTACGGTATCACAAAAAATGGGTTGCCTTATCGACCCATGTCATGCTATTTTTATCATATACATTTACAAAAGAAACAACAAAAATAAATGTAACATTTGAAAATTTAATTCATAACATTAACTGAGTGGCTGATGGTATCAAGTTAGCTTAACGTGAACTGACACACACCGACAGTCAAAGCTCCTGAGCCTACGCCTCTTGCGACTTTTGAGTTCATTTTCTCTCGGATTGAATTTCCAAAATGGAAAATTAATTTGTATCAAGCTGACATATCCACAAGTGACTGCAGCGTTTTCTTCGCGATGTCGGCCACGTTAAAACGTCAGCTGTACAAAGGGAGACAACTCTAAAGTCCTCGCGACTTCGATCTATTTTTTGCGTTCGTTGCCTAGGGTTCCAGGTTCAAGTCCCTTGACGACGGGCTGATACAGGTTTTTGCCCTTGACGACGGGCTGATACAGGTTATCTGCCCTGCGGGCTGATACAGGGTGCTTGATGGAGGGTGTATCGTGCATTCAAAATCTCTGTATTTATAAGCAAGTATATGATAAAGGGACATTTTACATTTCAATACCATGCTTTATACAATTTGGAATTTTTCAAATTGTCTGATTGAATTCTCTTGTTTAAGAGTACCGGGGTTTTCCGAAAGCAAGCCCAGGGCTTCTATACGGAAAATAGGGTTTGTGACAACACGAGTTTGGCACTAAATAGAAGCCCGGGCTTGTAATCGGAAACATGGGCTTGTATTCGGAAAAAAATTAAGGGATGATCATTATGAAAAGAAAGAAGGAAAACAGGTCGTGTTGGAATTAATTTTAATATAACTTTCAGGAATATTATAATGAACAAATGAAAGAGAAAAAATATATCAATTGTAGAAAGCCTTGAAAATTATTTAACTGTATTTGGCTCAATATTGTAAATGAGAAACCAGTGTTTCAGATAAGTCCATCCATCAACCAACAAGTGGTCACTACCACACTGCTTGCATCACCATCCCCGCGGCTTCTAATCTTCAAACAGCTCAATTTCAGCAAAAGGATCTTCGACATCAACGTCGCTTGCGTCATCATCCTCAACATCCATGTCGCCTTCCTCCAAGCCTACATTGTATCCGAGTATCCCTCGCAGTCGACTGTTCATTTCCATTACATGTTTCTTTTCTCCATTCGCAGCAATACCAGAAAGTTGGAATGATCTTGCCACAGTTGACCTTTCGCATGAGATGACTGCCTTTGACACCATTTGCAACAAATGACCATAAGATGGCCTCCGTCTGTATCCCTTAGGAGTGAACTCCTTTTCCCCCTTTTCAAACCAACAGTTCCATTGTTCGTGCATCTTAGATTTGAAGATTCCGTTTACCCCACCACTGACATCAAGGGGTTGTAGGAAAGGTGTCATCTTCGGGGGAATGATTTTTGTCAGTATGTTCAGCTGCTTCAGATGGTTAATCACTGTCGGCATACTATGGCTTCTATGGCTGTCCATGAAAAGAATTGATGGCTCAAAACTGAGGAAAGGTCCATGGTATCTCAAAACTTTATCAATCCATTGAAGCATCAGGGTTTCGTTCATGCTGCCACCAGAGGAAACGGTGAGATGTATGTTTGATGGCACATCACATTTGGGCAACTTTTTAAGTCCTTTCAGAATCACCATTGATTTGAGAAAATTTCCAGTATGGGCAGCATCTACATTTTTGTTGCCAATGAAATCCATCGTTGTTCCTGTTGTCATGTCTATATAGCATGGCGTTTCATCCATGTTGAGGATAGGAGCGACATCGTAACCCAAGGTCAGTTGTTGTACACCGCGAAGTTGATCCTGTACGATCGTCTTGATAACAACTTGATCTCAGTTGTCTTGCTGACCTTGATGTGTAACTCGTCTGCTTTTGATGTTGTGACGTTGGCAGAAATTGAAGATCCACTTGTCGCTGAAACTAATCGAACTGTTTTCAAGTTTAAGTTCACGTTCAAGTCGCACAGCTTGTTCACGAATTCTCTTATAGTTAACTATCATTCTCTCATTTCTCTGTACCTTGAACCAGGCATACAGACATTGCTCCAGTTCGGGGGAGTGCGGGTTTACGACCTGCACTAAGAAACCTCTTTGACGACTGTGCTGACTCTACAAATTTTGACTCTTGTTTAGACCATTCTCTAAGCTGTTTCCTGTCAATTCCCAGATTCTTTGATGCAGATGTCAGATTACCCCCATATTCTAGCTTTACTTTCTTCACAACATCAAGTTTTTCTTTAATAGTGTAAGACCTCCGCTTAAACATACTGATTAAAGAGATGAGATGACAGGCAAAATACGACACAGTTTTTCAACGTCACAAGTAACGCCAGTAAATATGTATAATGCCTGTATTTCAAGACCACCTTGTGCTAAATCCGAACGTGTAAAGTCCTTATTTATCACCTGTACAGTCAGATCACCCCCTCTCTTCAGAAAGTAGTTGCACACTTGGCTCTGTACTTTAGGTACGTGTCCAACGATGAGATGACCACGTTTTACGGCTACAGCGTAACTGTTACGTGTTGTATGTCAACACACTTGAAATAATACTTCATAAAAACAACAGAGAGGTTGTTTATCCAGACGACTTCTTTAATGGCGACTCACTAATAAGTACATGACGTAGTACACATATAGTTAAGGGGAGGTTACTCTGATGTACACAATGATTTTATATTGCAATAGCGATTCACGCAACATCCCCCCTCTTTAAGAGAAGTTGTACAGTTACTTATCTCTTTGAAGATTTCAAAGTGAGAACATTGGTAATAAAGAACAAAATGAATACAAGTCAAACATACAAGATCATATACCAGAAGTCTAGTAAATCAATTATAGAGTATTTAATGATTTTCAAACATTAGATGGTTATTTAAAGTCAATGTGATTCTTTACTCTGGATCTTGATCTCAAAGAATTTCACAAATCCTTATGACTGAAGTGGGTTTTCACACTCCAAATTATCATGAGTATTACACATCACATTTACACTAAACATACTTCACTTCTCCAAATCCACATTGAAATGGGTTTTCACATTTCAGAGTGATGTTATACACTGCACACTTACATGTCATGGACTGGGATAGACATAGAGAATCTCACCCAAGTGTCTTCTGATATCAAATATATCAACCCGAGTTGATTAAAGTTACAAATTTTTACTTTAATCAACGAGTGTTGATATATTTGATATCAGAAGACACGAGGGTGAGATTTTATTTATCATCCAAATCATTTTTCAACAGTTATTAGAAAAAGAATGAACCATATCTGAACAAAACTGCCATTAGACTTCATGAACAGTGAGGTAATTGCATTGTGACGTCATCAGCATTATGACGTCATAGCATTGTTACGTCATGAGCTTTGTGACGTCATAGTATTCTCATCATTTTTCTAAGTGATGTCAAAGCCTTGTGATGTCATTAACTGATGATGTAATAGGATTATGACGATTTGATTGTAGCGATATCTACAATGTAGATATCGGTTGTAGATATCGCTTGATTTCAGAAAAGCGATATCTACTGTGGTAGCCACTTTTGGATGATAAATGTGATTACACTACAGGTCAAGTTTCTTTACAGGTTTGATATTTCGGCCTGATCTTGATGTTTGCTGAACTGATGACTGTTCTGTAGGTATCTTTACAGGTGACTTGACCGGTGTCTTCACAGTTGACTTCACGGATGACTTGACGGATGACTTGACAGATGACTTGACAGGAGTACTTTCCTTTGCTGTTGATTTGTAGCTTGCCACTACAGGTGTCGAGACTGGACGTTCAGTCATAGAATTCTCATTGGTACGAGACTTATGAGTGAGACGTAGTTGCTGACGATTACGACGTAGCGTCCTTCCAGCAGGTGTCTTGACAGTGTAGGTTCTAGCTTTGATTTGACGTTCAACAGTTGCTTCAGTCCACTCCTTCTTCCCTGTTTGAATAGGTTGTAGCGGTTTGAGAGGGTGTTATGACGTTCGAGGACATCATGACGTTTATTTTCGAGTTGTTCCTTCTCATCCTCAGACGGTTTAAGAACGCTGTGAGTTGAAGGAATCAATGTTCAAGTGCGACGACCAAACAGGCGTTGAGTAGGGCTCGACTTCAGGCCCTCTGTTGGCGTATTACGTACATTCAGAAGTCCAATGTATGGATCTTGATGTGACGCTCTGCACTTTTTCATCACCCGTTTAGCAATCTTCACTGCAGCCTCGGCAGCTCCATTTGCCTTGCTGTTGCCTGGGCTGGAAAACTGATGAACAAAGTCCCAATGATTGCAGAAATTCTTGAACTTGTCGCTGGTGAATTGAGGTCCACCATCGCTTACCACAGTTTCTGGAATCCCATGGCGGGCAAAGTGGTGTTTCAGCTTTGTGACAACATTTGCAGAAGTTGTCTCGTGCAAATAGTCAACCTCAAAGAAGTTGCTATAGAAGTCCACAGTGATAAGGTATTCACGATTTTCGAATGTGAACAGATCAGTTCCCACCTTTTCCCATGGATAGTTCGGAATTTCATGCATGAACAGTGGTTCAGGTGATTGCTTATCGCTGTAACATGCACATGTTTCACAGGATTCTACATATTGCCGAATGTCACTTGACATTGCAGGCCAGAACACAAGACTTCGGGCTCGTCGAATGCATGAGTTAATTCCCATATGTCCAACATGCAGTTTCTCAATCATTCCTTTCCTCAAGGACCTAGGAACTACAAGTCTCTCACCACGTAGTATGAGACCATCATGTACCGTTAACTCATCACGGTAACTGAAGTAAGGCGTTAACTCAGGGCACAGCTGACTTCTATGGGTGGGCCATCCTTCCATTATAGTCTTACCGAGTAACGTCATCGACGAATCTGCTAGTGTTGCCTGCCGGATCTCCTTCCAACGCTTATCATTGATAGGTAGATGAGAAATGTTGTTGACTTGCACAACTTCAGATTCAGGTTTTTCAGGTAAAGGCGACCTAGACAGAGTATCAGCCATGGGGATATCCTTTCCTGGCTTGTATACAAGGTCATAGTTGTACTTCTGTGTTCGGAGTAGAAGAGACTGGAGTCGTTTGGGAGCTCTTGATAGGGGCTTCTTCGATATAGCAACAAGAGGCTTGTGGTCGGTAACGACAGTTACCTTCCTACCATAGGTAAAGTGGTGAAACTTCTCGAGTGCAAAAGTTGCTGCAAGCATTTCTTTCTCAATTTGCGCATAATTGCGCTCACAGTCTGTAAGTGAACGACTAGCGTATGCGACGGGTTTTCCTTCCTGCATCATGACAGAACCAAGTCCATACTCACACGCATCATTTTCCAGAGTCAGTTCTTTCCCAGGATCATAAAATGATAGAAGAGGAGTTTCTGATGCCAATTTCTTCACTTGGTCAAATGCTTTTTGTTGAGACGGAGACCATGTCCACAGGACATCTTTCTTAGTGAGATAACGTAAGGGCTGAGTAACCTCTGTAAGGTTGGGTAAGAACTTCGAGAGATAATTGCTCAAGCCAAGGAATCTTCTTAGTTCCTCAAGGTTTGATGGAGGCGACATGTCCATATAGCACGCACCTTTTCAGGATCAGATTGTAACCCATCCTTTGTGACACGGTGTCCCATGAAGGTTATTTCAGACAATCTTTTCTGAAATTTCTTCTTGTTCAGTTGAATGTTCCTCTCTTTACACCTTGTGAGAAACAAGTCTAGATTTGCATCATGAGATTCATTGTTCTTACCATGTATGACCACATCATCTGCGATACACACTACTCCTGGAAGACCTTCAAGCTGCTGGTTCAGCTTCTTCTGAAATATTTCTGAGGATGCAGAGAGTCCAAACGGCAATCGCTTGTATTGGTATCTACCAAAGGGTGTTTGGAATGTCGTCAACAGGCTAGATTCCTCGTCCAGTTCAACATGCAGATAGCCTGATGTCAGGTCAGCCTTAGTGAACACTGTTGATTGCCCTAATTCGTGTAGGGTATCTTCCAGTACTGGTAGAGTATAGTGCTCTCTCTGAAGGGCCTTGTTCAGCTCAGGAGGGTCCAAGCAGATTCTGAGTTCTCCCGAACTCTTCTGTGTTATGGTAATTTGACTTACCCACGGAGTGGGTTCACTCACAGGAGTGATGACTCCCAATTGCTCGAGCCTGAACAATTCATCTTTCACCTTTGGTCTCAAGGCGATTGGAATACGTCTGTTCGGCATGACCACAGGCTTTACAGACGGATCAACAGTTAGGTGAGCTTTACCATCAAAGGTACCAAGTTTATCACTGAAGATTTCAGCACAATCTTCACGAACATCAATCTTCGCAACACGCTCAATATTTTCTTCATGTATCGTGACCAGTTTCATTCGTGTTGCTGTTTCAATTCCAAGGATTGGAATGAAGTTGTCCTTGACTACCACAAATTGGACGTTATACCCTTTACCATTTGCTGGATTGTTCACATAAAGTTTGAGTGTACCCAACGGAGTTACCTTGGTTTCATTCCACATGGACAGATGTTTTGAAGTAGGTTTAAGTTCATCCAACTTCTCACTGACTAGATGGCTAGGTATAATGTTCACAGACGCACCAGGATCTATAGTGAAGACGTAACGTTGTTTGGCAATGTCCATCGAACACTTGACGGGTTTGTCAATATCAGAAGCTTTGACAATGTTAACAAATTCATCATCGTCGGATACTTCAGAGATCTGGTTTACCTGCTTTTGCCTTCGGTTTGGACACTTTGATGCATAGTGATTTCTCTCTTTACAGCGTGAGCATGTTTTCCCCCATGCAGGGCATTTCTCACGAGACATGACGTGCTGGTTTCCACAGAATTTACATTCCTTAACGTTCAGTTTCCTAGCACTATCAATAGGTTTTTTGAAAGTTTTCTTTTTAGTTTTCACTCTATGTCTAACATCATTGTTAGTAGCTGCATGTACCTTGTTCACAGATTCTGAACGGAATACTTTTGAATGTGACTCTCCATTTTCCGCTGCTTTGCATATGTCAATGCATCGCTGAAGTGTCAACCCACGTTCACGCAGTAACGTTTGCTGAGTATTTGTCTCACAAATTCCTAGCACCAATCTATCCCTGATAATGGAATCAACACAATTGTCACAAAAGTTACACGTTCTCGCGAGGGAGCGGATAGCACCATGAAATGTCTCAAATGATTCTTCTGCACCTTGAACACGTTTGTTGAATACAAATCTCTCGTATGTCTCATTTATTTCTCCTATCGCAAATTCATCAAACTTTGCAAGGATTTGTGCTACTGTCGTTTGATTTTCTTCAGTGTCAAAGTTAAACCCATTATATATTTTTAAAGCTTGATCTCCTAATGTGTTTTGCAGTAGAGCCACTTGATAATCCCTCTCGTAATCAGCTAGGTTGATGAGAATGGCATAATTAGACCAGTTGCGTTTAAAAGCTTTCCAACTTTCAGTGATATTTCCCTATTAGATTTGAGGTAGGTTTGATGCCAGCCACTGGCCTACGAGCCGGAACATGTGCATTGTCCTCACCTTAGGCCATGTTTATACATCATTTGCAACATGAAAAATGTCAAATATTCAAATCTGAGAAGTAGGCAAATATTACTTTGGTGTAGTACTCACTGTATCTCAGTTACATGTTTGTGTAACAATTCATCAAAAGTTAGTCACTTATAGGTAGCACGCATATCAGAATATGTCATACACCACGTGTTGTCAAGCACGCCAGACATAGAACGCACGAGGTCGGCGAAATTGAGACGATTTTCGTTCAAATTCTCGTCGCGCAGGGTATAAACAATACCAAAACACTGATAAATCAATCAGAGACAGAGTTCGTGTGCCGCTGCCACCATGTTACGTGTTGTATGTCAACACACTTGAAATAATACTTCATAAAACAACAGAGAGGTTGTTTATCCAGACGACTTCTTTAATGGCGACTCACTAATAAGTACATGACGTAGTACACATATAGTAAAGGGGAGGTAACTCTGATGTACACAATGATTTTATATTGCAATAGCGATTCACGTAACAGTAACGATCTGCATGATTTAGGGTATCACGTTCAGTATTTAAGACCTCATCTTCTGCAGGGGTCCAAAATGTTCGATAGACGTGGAAACCACGAATAACACTCTCAACAGCATAAATATATATGTTCGTCAGTCATGTCAAACATGTAACAAAATACGACGGTAACGTGAACTATTTGTATTTCAGATAGGGGAGGCTACTCTCATTGTTCATACTTTGGAATTTAATAGAAGCCCATGGGCTTCTATATGGAATTTTTTTCCAAATAGTAGCCCATGGGCTTCTATTCGAGAGGGCTTGCTTTCGAAAAACACCGGTAAGTATTACAATTCATAGACAAATGATATCATTTATATAGATATCCCAAGATTGTATAGATAATATCTTAAACATTTACATATTTCAAGATTGAACAGGAGGTTTTCGTTTTTGTTATATTTTAAGATTTCGCGTACGTATCTTAAAGGGGCAGTAGCACGTTTTTAGGGGGAAATTTAAGTGATGTCAGAAAAAAGAAAATTAATGGTTACAATTGAAAGACAATGTATTCAAACTAAATAGAGCAGTAATAATTCAAAAATATAATGTAAAATTTAGCCATGCTATTCCATTTTCCTACACAAAATGAATTAAAGGTGTTCACAAAAAAATGGTCACCAATGGATTTTATGTAGATCTGTCATACTCATTATTGATGATTGGCTTATGTAATGCGATTTTTTTTAACCTATCGAAATAATACATTAAGCATTAACGTACCATTATCATTAAAAAATTTAAAATATAAAATTATCAAAAAACGTGCTACTGTCCCTTTAAGATTTTTTTATACGATCTTGGAATATTGAAATAGGTCAAAGCTTCAGATATTTTTCTTCCAAGATTGTATAGTACAACACTACCAGGAGCATTTAAACTCCAGCTCCAGTTTGCAAATAGCTTTCAGGGTTGCCGAAACACATAAAGCCCCCACACCACGATAATGTAATGAGTCAAATGGTGAAGTAATCACCCCGTGTGAACGTGTACGCCAGAGTTATATTCCCAGAAGGGAAATGTACGCTCCCAAATGCTGGCTGTAAGTTTCGTTTTTATCATCATTGTTTCCTTTATCATATTTCTGATCTTCATAGATACTATTTGCTAAAACCCTTCCATGCTATAAAATAGTGGATATTCATAATCTATCATAAAAGATTGCAACTGATTTTATGCCCTGGTTATTTTACTACGCATGAAAATCTACGACGTCTTGGCCGGTAAGTTTGACAGTCACTCACAATTTTCCATCCGTGCATTATAATTAAACTTTATTTAGAGCTGATACTGCAAATGTAAGTGTTAAAGGTATTGATAAGAGTATCTGTAAAATTTGAAGTCAATGCGCTTGTGGACTGTGAAGACAATTACAGATTTTCATCCCGCCACGTGGTCGTGTGGTGTCCGCTCCCAATTCACCAAGTGTCCGCTCTCAACTCACGTCATAGAATTTTTTTGAACGCTACCAAGTAACTAATCCGATAACTTTTCTACCGATTAACCGGTCGTACCCACATATTAAGCGTATCATATATATTTTTTGTTAAAAATAAGTGTTTTTATCCGTCATCGTCATTCTTTTAGTGTTGCATAATAACTTGCATTGCTATCCTTCGTAATTGCCCTTTCGTCTAATATTTAAGATGGAAGCTTTAGAAGCAAGCGGTTTGACACTTGCTTACAAAGGCTTTGACCATATTGACCATATTGAAGAAATAACTAATCCACCTGAACCTTACAAGGGATAAGTTACAGAGTACTAATATTTAAGATGGAAGCTTTAGAAGCAAGCGGTTTGACACTTGCTTACAAAGGCTTTGACCATATTGACCATATTGAAGAAATAACTAATCCACCTGAACCTTACAAGGGATAAGTTACAGAGTACAGAGTATAATATCAACAAATCTGGACACGTTGACATGAAAGATATCACGAGATTGTTTCCAATACGGATACGTTGTGAAATAATGTCATCATATGTTGAGGACTAATGTCATCATCGAGGTCTAATGTCATTTATTAGATCGTGAATCTTTTTTAAACAATATTTGGATGTACAAACGGTTTGCCTTCTCCATATGACCATATATTTTTCATTTCCAACTTATGAATTATCGGGGTTTTTAGCTCTTCAGAGTTAAATATGTAAGTAGAGATGACTAAAAAACCGTAAAAAATAGGGTCACTGGCTCTGTAGCTCATCAGGCTTCATATTTAATTTTAAGTACTTAATGCGTCTATTCACAAGAGAGGTTCTGGAGAAGAAGTCGAAAATAGGTTTTAAGGGCGTTGCCCCTGTTGCCCTTATTAAGGGTCACAGGGTCACCAATTCAACAACAAAGCATAATCCTCACTAGTCAAGGAGTCTGTACATAAGTTTCAGCTTTATACACCTTTTGGTTCTGGAGAAGACGAAAATGCAAGTTTACGGACGGACGGACATCATGCCATGCTATACATAATGACGAGATGGAAGCAATTGCAAACATAACCTTTCAAACTTTAATCTGTTCATTATCTACATTCCATGCTGTTGGGATTATATCCTGACTTCCATTTCATTATTGAAACTATTTTCCATTCCTTCTTTTTTTACGAAAATATACTCCAATTGGGTTGATGGGAGATTTGTCCCACTAACAATATTGGAGGGAGCTTATGAACCAATTTCCTAAATATGTGTCCACGTGGGTTATTAAATAAGACATTTCTATTAAAGTGCTACCTACAGTGGTAGCTCAGTAATACTATTCTGATTGATCGTACCCTTGTAATGGCGCCCAGTGAGTTGGGTTAGATGCAATTGGGTTTAATGACGCTTTCAAGAGTATTTCAATTACATAACGACTGCAGGGAGAATGCCCGCAACACTTATGCGGCTATGCATTATGGTGAAACCAAGGAGCATCGGCGATCCATGGGTGATACTCCGCTGAAATTCAACGAACATTGCATCCCAAGCGACGAACATGTAACATGAAATGCTATATGGACTACGCCGGACGAGCTGCTCCGGTCTTCACGGGTAAGCGGATGAGATTGAGAGACAACCATAACGATTTCCATATAAGGGAATCTAGGTCACAGGCATGTCTAAGCATAATTTCTTGGAGGCGGTGGGCTTTCGCATGTTAAATAGAGATGCGACGCTTGCATCAACATGACCTACATGTTTACGAAGCGTGCAGACGGGTCTGGCTGAATTACGTAGTAAATAATAACCCGGTACAGGGGTTATTGAAAATAACCTCGCGAGGGCGTAGCCGACGGAAACGGGTTATTATTTGGCTTACACTCGCGGAACACTCCTGCAATGGTTAATTCGTTTTTATAGGCAACATTAAACATAAAAACGTTTTAGTGATATTATTCGCGGGTTTAACATGTCTTGATAAGAATTTAAAAAATTAACACAAATCAAGCCCGGTTTTTGTTTTGTTGAAAAATCTTTGAACGAAAATCAAGAAGTGATAAAGTCGAGGTTAGTGGGTTTTTAAAAATGATGAGGTTGTAGCTGAGATTATTTGTTACAAATATGCACAAAATGTTAGGAAATTAAATGCATGAAAAGTATTTAAGCTACACTAATTTAATATGCAAGTCTATGGGGAAAAAACGCCTATTGACGGGCACAAGTTCTTGGAAGCGAGCCGTTAATGTTTTCAGAGAAATGCGATGATTACGTCACCTGACCCACTTAGGTAGCATCCAGACGGGACTGCCTGGTTGTGTTCAGTCTCTCGTTACAGTGTATGCTGAATAAGGATTGTGTTGTCAACTTAATTCGTATCACACAATTAACAGGTATGTCTTTTATTTATTAAATGTTAAATATGCATATACTTTGAGAATTTATGAAACCATTAATTCTAGGGTGTTCTATTTTCAACTTTCAGTCAAGCGCGCATGTTTTTTAGACCGTTCAAAAAACTAAATGCAGCGCTTTGAACAGGAGCTAGGTATCTTCTCAAATGTAGAAGTTTGATAAATTTTTCTTTTTCAAGAAAAGTTTTATTTATATTTCCACCGGACCCATCTTATATTGTAAAAAAAAGCCCTCGTCTTGTGGAACAGGTTACCATTTGAACTTAAAACAGAAATTTCTCAGACGACCTTTAAGAGCTCTCTAAAAACGTTCCTGATTAAGAGATTCTCAAGTTACAGAAAAGTCCTGTCTTCTCACATCAAACAAAACTATAACGGGTTTTCTGAATAAGAAATGACAAGGATAAGCGCAGGTAGATCCACCCGTCCTGCATTCTCAACAAACCGCTTCAGGACGACTAGTAAAGCGCTTGTAAATG
Organism: Steromphala cineraria; assembly: GCA_916613615.1. NCBI lineage: Eukaryota > Metazoa > Mollusca > Gastropoda > Trochida > Trochidae > Steromphala > Steromphala cineraria. The sequence goes on from OU744733.1 coordinate 49,389,576, forward strand.
GTCCACAACTGATGACTTTTGTTAATGAAAGGATGGGCCAATAAACTCTTATCATGATCGATGTGATGTCATCTAGACTCGATCCAGTGTAAATAACAATTCCTAAAATGGATAAATCAATTACGAGCAGAGTAAAGTTCATATATTACGAATATGTATGTAAGATGATATGCTGTGGGCTACTGCTGGGCGAGCTGAGCAGGTCTTCGAGGGCAATCTGATTGAGGGACACTCACACCAAACGGTTTTGTTTGCATTACTTTTTCCTTGTAGGGAAGAAAATAGGTCGAGAGGCTCTACCTGCAACCCCACTGGATATATAGTATGCGGCTCGATATGCGAGGATACAGCATTCGGTCCAGGAAGTAATCTGTTATCAAGACCTTAAAGCAAAACAAATTTAAGGAGCCCTCCTAAGCCTAGAAAATAGTGACAATTAGGCTCGATGCCTCAGCATGAAATTAAGAATTGTTCAGGGCTCCTGTTTATTTCTTTATAAAATAAAAAATCAAACATGATACAATTAGTAAAGAAATATTTTTTTCGGGGACTAAATGTTAGTCTAGTAAGGAAGCAGCAAGCTAGGTCACTAATCTGAAAGCTGTCAGAAATTTTAACAAAATTAACTCAACGAAAACATCAGTATCCCCTATTTGCTGCCGGTAAGGCGTGTGTGACTGTCACATATATTATCGGAATCACTCATCACATTGCTTTTAACAAATACACACAGTTATGGGCTCCGAGTACATGTATGCCAAATTAATACAAATTGTGCATTTCAAATTACCAATCTGAGTTATATTTGAGAACATAATTATATCATATTGTTTCGAAATATCTTTACCGTAACTATTCAAAAATAATACTTGACAATTATTGTATGGCTACTAGCACATAACTGTGTACATAAGTCTTACAAACAATTTGATTCTTATCTCTGTCCTCAGTGTATCAGCAATAGAAAATTTTCATTCCGAATGAAGGAGTGTGGGTTTAAAGGGGCAGTAGCACGTTTTTAGAAGGAATATAAGGTGATGACAGGAAAATGAAAATTAATGGTTCCAATTGAAAGATAATTTATTTAATCTAAATCGAGCAGTAATAATTCAAATATATAATTTAAAGTTCAGTCATGCGATTCCTTTTTCTTACATAAAATGAATTAATGTTTTTCTCACAAAATGGCCGTCATTGGATTTTATGTTAATCTTCATACTTTGTCCTCTGACTATGGATGATTGGTTTTTGTAGTGAAAATTTGACACTTCCAAAATAATACATTCAGCATTACTGTACAATTATCAGTGAAAATTTTAAATATGAAATTATCAAAAAACGTGCTACTGCCCCTTTAAATGGCCAAAATATAAAGACTCTTAACTTAAACTATTACTCTTATATTCAGCCAATGTCAAACAATATTTATCATCTTAACGATGTCATGCAGCTTTTGAATCGATATGTAATATAGAAATACCAAACAAACTTGTTCACAGTATTCAAATTTTATGAACTATTTGTACAGCCTTATGGACCTATAGATTTTTAGCTCATCTGGCCTGTAAGGCCCGATGGGCTTATGGCATGGCATGGTGTCCGGCGTCCGTCCGTAAACTTTGTGGAATTTCGACTTCTTCTCCAGAGCCATAAGGCCTCCAAAGCTGAAACTTTGTGTACAGACTCCTTGACTAGTGAGGATTAAAGATTGTAGCTTTGGTGGCCCTGTGACCCCTAATAAGGGCCACAGGTGCAACACCCTAAAAACCTATTTTCATTTTCTTCTCCTGAAGCATAAGGCCTAGAAAGCTGAAACTTTGTGTACAGACTCCTTGACTAGTGAGGATCATAAATTGTAGCTTTGGTGGCCCTGTGGCCCCTAATAAGGGCCATGGGGGCAACGTCCTAAAAACTATTTTCATCTTCTTCTCCAAAAACATAAGGCCTAGAAAGCTGAAACTTTGTGTACAGACTCCTTGACTAGTGGGGATTATAAATTATAGCTTTGGTGGCCCTGTGACCTCTAATAAGGGCCCGAAGGGGCCACACCCTAAAAACTTATATTCATATTTTTCTCCAGAACCATAAGGCCTAGAAAGCTGAAACTTGGTGTACAGACCTCTTGACTAGTGAGGATTATAAATTGTAGTTTTTGGTGGCCCTGTTGCCCCTTAAAAGGGCCAGAGGGGCCACGCCCTTGAAACCTATTTTCATCCCCTTCTCCAGAAGCAAAAGGCCCGGAAAGCTGAAACCTTGTGAATATACTCTTTGACTAGTGAGGTTTAGGATTAATAGCTTTTGTGGCCCTATGGTTTAAACATATTTTTATTTCGTTATGAAACATGGATAGGCGAACAAGCCTTTAGGCTTATACTAACGCCGCTCCAATATATATTATTACAGGCTGGATAACAAATAATAGCAAAAATCATTAGATATATATATGATCGAAATTGAAGGAAAACAATACATGTTAAGGGACAATCGTCAAATGTTGTTGTTGTTGTTGGGTATGCCTAGTGATGAAATTCACTGCAGCTTAATTTCTAAAATATTTCATATAATCAAGAAAACCGGCAAGTTTTGTTAATAAATTCGTGTAATGAAATGAGGATATTACTATTTGTTAAGTTGCTCAGGTTACCGTTGCCGTATAAAACTGTCATTAAGTCATAACCCTGAATATAAAAGTACATACTGATTCTTCCAAGTTTGATGGTTCGGGCAGTTAAACAGATAGTAACTTACATCTTCCTTGTAATGTCCACATGAGCACCTCGATGTTTCCGATATGTGTCGATGATATCTGTGTTCATTCAAATCGCAAAAGCCGAGCTTAAGGCGACAGTGAATGATTTGACTGAATCTAGTTCCCGTGTTTAAGTTGAAGTAATTATGCGTTTCTGTAGGATTTAACATACTTTTGAATTGATTCAGAGAAGGGGCATGTCTGGTTTGATCTGGTAGGGAATTCAAGAGCATAATAGTGCTGGGCAAGAACGATTTAGAGTATCTCTGTGTTCTGCAATTAATTGTTTGAATGGAAGAGCTGTTTCTAAGGTAATAGTTACTTTGCTCGGATACTCGTCCTGGTATAAGATCGCTCAAGTACTCTGGGGTCAAATTATGATACATTTTATAAAAATTAACGAGTTTATACCGATATCCTCGATCTTTTAGAGAGCTAAAGTTAGTTTCATTATATATTTTACTGTGGCTTGGGCCACGAACCGCACCGCAAATAGTCCTTAAGGCGTCTAAATGTAGGTTTTCCAACATCACGGATTGTTCCATTGTACAGTTGTCCCATATATGAGAGCAATAGTCAAAAAGTGGTAGGATAAAGGTCTTATAGAGGATATCTAACGTTTTACGAGATAGACGATATTTCAAGCTTCTAAGACAATTGATCATTGGGCTAATTTTCTTTATCATATCACTAATAAGGGCCTCAGTGGCCACACCCTGTAACCTAATTTCATCGTTTTCTCAAGAAGCATCAGGCCTAGAAAGCTGAAACTTTGTGTGCAAACTCTTAAGTTGGATAAGGAGGAATCCAGATTGGTGACCCTGTGGTTCAAAGTAAGGGAAGAACCACATTTGCCGCACCCTAAAGCAAAATTGATATGAAGCCTGATGAGCTACAGAGCCACTGGCTCTATTTTTGAAGTTCTTACAGACCTAATGCTTTATAATGATATGCTTTGTTACATTTGTACATGCGAATTTCTAACCACTAGAGGTTTGGCTATATTGACCATCAGAAAGCAGTTGATATATGAAATAAAGAAATTGGAATCGTAAAAGGCGAATTAAACATCGCATAACATCTAAATTTTTATCATTCGGGGATGAAATATATTGCAAACTGAAAATTTACCAATTAGTAATATTAGTTTCTAAGTGCTCCTTATGGTCATTAAAAGGAAACAAAACACCTATGATAAATTGTATATTTATATCAGCAACTTTACAAAATACAGGAGAATCATTATAGAAAAAATAGTTCTATTGTATGTTATTTACTTAAAAGATAAATAATGATACCTCTGACATGAGTAATGAACAGATTTGATAAAGTCCCAAAAGAGCATCTTTCCCTAACACATACATACAATTATTTAATTTGTAGCAAAATATTGTAAAAGAAAATCGGAAACAATGGATTTTTTTAAGCACAGACATTACCGTATTCCACGTTATAAGCTTAAAAAAGAGACTTGGGTGGGCGCTTATTAAATTGGTGTGAATGACGATCAAAAAATAAAGACTGCTCAAATGGAACTGTGTTTAGATTGTCTTAGATAATTGATACAAACGTTCAAAACATACTTACACATTATTGAATAGAAAGTAACACATATTGCCGCTATTGTATCCTTTAATTTCTCTTAAAACAAAGTGAATACGTTAAATTTATAATTTTCGTACCGCTAGTACATAGGCGGTTATTAGACCTATAATTACAATCCTTTTGGGGGCGCTTATTACGTCGAATACGGTAATTGCCATATTGGTATCCATTCACAGAGATCATCCACATTTTAAAATTTTATAAAATACAGGGTCATTCAAACCAATGTTTAAGATTTTATGAAAAGTAATAGCACTCCACATTTTATTTCAGATTTTAAGATGAGCTTGGAGGATAAGTGGCCCTTACAGAAAGACAGATGCCATAATCATTTAAAGAAGAAGATTCCTTCCATGCGTGTTTCAAAACTGAACCTGCGACCAATGGATAGAAACAAGAGTCTTGAGCACCAAGTTGATGAGTTTATTAGCACCTTCCGTAAACCCCCGCAAGAGCTTCAAATATCTGATACTATCAAAGAACCATTTGATGTACTGCCAGGCTCATTCCAAATCAAGATCTACTCTTACACCAAAAGTTCGAGGTCAGAACTAACAGAGTTCATTGACGTCCTCACTGGCAAGACTTCTGCGGAAAAGCAAACAATAAGTTACATGATTCTGCTGTACAGAGAGATTCGACCAGATCCTGACCCAATACGTCCGCTGATTGAAATGTATGCCCTGACTTCTGGAAATGCCCATACTATGCTGAGTGAGAATGAGTGTGACGAAGAATTCCCTAAAATGATTGCCCGTCGTCTCCTTGAGTTCAACTTCAGGTCTCTCTCTTCCAAACACCTGATGGGCACCCATACATCATCAAGTGCTACCTTCAGGTTAAATGAGGGAACAGAGTTGTCTTTCTGGGACTATTTGGGTCACATCATAACCAATTTCAAAGTGCCTTTTAAAACCAACTGCTCTCTCTTCAGAGTTGGGTGTTTTCAGACGAAAAAAGGAAAACCTCGGAAAGTTTCAATGACTGTTGGGATAAACTATCTGAAAGTACACATGTGTCTGAGTTTGATCGACTTGGCGTACATGATTAAGCAACTGTCCAGAATTTCCAGAGGAAGAATCTCTAAAAGATTTGGATTGACCAAAGATGAAGATGATGACAATAGATTTGATATTCTAGGTCATGTTGAACTCGTCAAGAAGAAAACAATCATAGAAGAACGAGATAATCAATTGCGAAAGGATATCATAGCTAGCATAAAAAACAATGATCCTTTGAAATTATCCCTCGTGCACAGGAAGTTAGAGGCTTGGAATAATGCGAACAAATTTTCCTTACTCATCAAAGAAGATAGGGGAAAAAGACGAAAATGTTTGAAGACTTGGGAAGATGTTCCGCCATGTTTCAGTGACATTGCTGAAGAAGTGAGGAAAAGGTTCCCAGGAAACTCATTGCAGAAAGGTAATCTTGACCAACTCTTTATACAGTTTGAGGACACATCAAGCAAGTCAAAAGAGAAACCGGACTCTCTACTTCAGTTTGTGGAGAGGCATGTCAGGACAGCAGATGGAAAAAACTTTTTCCGATACTGTGGAAAATGGCTTCAGATTCGGACCGAATATCTGAGTCAACTCGAGGTAGAATTTACCAGCATTGAAAGAGGCTGTCAGTTGGAACAAGATATCCTCCCCCTGCCTTGGATTTATTCAGGAAAGAATGCTGCAAAGGATATTAAACGAGACAAAACAGAACGAGTGCGACCAACAACAGTAATGGCCCCTTTAACATTTGAGAAATGGCTCTTGGCGTTCCAACTCAAAGACGACTCTGCTTTCAGTACCAGTTTGCAGGTGAACTTCGACAACTTCCCAAAAGAGAACACAGAAGCCCTGGAATGCGCTAAGGAGGTCTTTTACCGAATGCACTGTCATCAGACGGAGGGAATGTACAATGAAGGCTTTCTCTGGTACGATCAACTTGTTGCAACTCTGACAACACCGAAACATCAATATCTTCTTAGTGACAGGATCCTGGTGAAGCATGTAGAATTGTTTGATATTTTATGTTTCACCCCAGAGAAAACCTACCTGATCCATGTAAAAGAGGGATTTGCTGAAACTACCAGAGATGTCTGCTCTCAAATCAGAGTTTCTGCTGATCTCCTTTTCAAGAACATCATCTGTAACAATCACTTTGACTTCCTGGAAGGTTTGTGGAGCAGTGTGACAAGTGGTCAAAAGGAGGGATACAAAGCTGCTGTGAAACAACGTTATGAAAGATTGGGGAAAGATAACTTCATGGAACTCTTCAAACGAGATGAGCTTGTGTATGTCCTGGCATACAGGGATCACAGGGAAGACGAAAACGCAGCTCAGTTTGACAATTACCCAGAAGACAGGCTTCGAGCTGCATTTAAAGAAAAGTACCAAAAGGTCGAAACAGAGCTGTTGCGAAGTGGATACTTGGAAGCTTCTGCTGGGAAGATCAGACTCACTGACAAGATTTACTTTACCCAAAAACAGGCAGAACAGGAGATAAATTTAACTCCAATCTCCGACAGATTGAAGGCATTTAAGATCCTCCAGGAGGCAATGTCAATCCATGAGTCCTTCATCGCCAAGATCGAAATTGTTCATCTCTACAATCACTTCAAGCAACTCCAAACTACCAGCCAGCGCATGACACTCAAGCTATGCCGAATTCCAACTACTCTGGATATTTGACTTGATAAAGTTTGCATGAAGCATTGCAAGATAGATGATGAAAGGATTGGCAGAACAGGGAACAATTCTCTTCAGCTGTTAACTTCCGAGTCCGTTTTTGTTTTCCGTTTGTGAAAATATTTCACCATGAACACTTGTAATGACAGCCACAGCAAGCTCGAGGACATTCAAATTCACTCAAAGACAAGCCAAAGAGATTGGCTCGATAAAAGACACGTCTGACCACTTCAAAGACAACCAAGAGACTTCGAACAACATCAGCATATTTAAAGTCGCCAATAACAGCTTGAGCAAATACATAATGGTTATGAAAGCCACTAATGGCAAATGATAATGGCTGAACATTTGAATCCGTTTTTTTAAAGTCATAAAGGTTATTTTTTATTCAGTCAAATAATAATCTTGTCAAACCCAATCACAAGATAACTCTAATCAGCTCAATGTGTTTTTTTCTCCATATACCCACTATATGTCTATGCATTCAAACCCGAGTATATGTATCGATATAGGCCTACTTTTACTTGCATAACCTTATTATGTCCCCCGCAAAGCTTTGCGGGAGACACAATGTTTTGGTCCCGTCTGTGATTCCGTGGTTCTGAATTCTGTTGTCCCGTAATGCTTTCCAGGGCCATATCTTTAAAAACGTTCGATATTATTTTTAAGAAACTTGGTATGTGGTTAGATCTAGTGGTGGAGTGGTGCCCTTTGCTTATTCTGAAATTTTAATTTTTTTTATGGTTTCCATGCATGGAAACAGTTTGAACTAAGTGCTTATTGAGGTTAGGGTTTCTTTCAGGACCAAATCTCAAAAACCTTTCATTAATATTATTGTTTTTACAAAACGTGGTATATGGTTGAGTGGTGGAGTAGTGGCTCTTGTTATTTGGGTTATCCTGAATTTTATAGTTCATATAAGGGATAGGGTCATTTAAAGGGTCTGATAAAAAATTTGGGCGGGGGACATCACAATGCATCACATGCACATATTTCTAGTTCTGCACTGTACTGGACCACGTTGTTGAAACATTGTGTAAATCAAACAATTTAACAAATGATATTTTTGACACACTCTTGTAATTTATCATTTGTTTGTTAATGCTGTAATTAACTGATTAACCACATCTTTTGTAATAAACAAAGAGTCATATGCTCTGTTGTTAAACAGGCTATCTTATTATCCCCCGCCACGAAGTGGAAGGGGGATATAGGTTTGAGCTCCGTCCGTCCGTGCGTCTGTGCGTCCGTCCGTCCGTCCGAGTTAAAGGAGCCAATTTTTCTCAGAAACCGTTGAAGGTAGGATTATCCAATTTTGTGTGTGCCTTCAGGGTATCAATACCTTGATGGAGTTCGAAAATCAGAACCGCGCAAATATTTTTTCCGGAGTTATTGCCCTTGTTACGTTTTTTGGGACTCTGTTCGAGGTGTCTTCAAAGGAGCCAATTTTTCTCAGAAACTGTTACAGATAGGATCATCAAATTTGATGTGTGCCTTCAGGGTATCAATACCTTGATGGAGTTTGAAAATCAGAACCGCGCAAATATTTTTTCCGGAGTTATTGCCCTTGTTACGTTTTTTGGGACTCTGTTCGAGGTGTCTTCAAAGGAGCCAATTTTTCTCAGAAACCGTTGAAGGTAGGATTATCCAATTTTGTGTGTGCCTTCAGGGTATCAATACCTTGATGGAGTTCGAAAATCAGAACCGCGCAAATATTTTTTCCTGAGTTATTGCCCTTGTTACGTTTTTTGGGACTCTGTTCGAGGTGTCTTCAAAGGAGCCAATTTTTCTCAGAAACTGTTACAGATAGGATCATCAAATTTGATGTGTGCCTTCAGGGTATCAATACCTTGATGGAGTTTGAAAATCAGAACCGCGCAAATATTTTTTCCGGAGTTATTGCCCTTGTTACGTTTTTTGGGACTCTGTTCGAGGTGTCTTCAAAGGAGCCAATTTTTCTCAGAAACCGTTGAAGGTAGGGTCACCATAAGAAGTGTCACATGGTAACAAAATCTTTAAATTACGGCCCTGAAAAAATTAATATTTGCAAAAAGGTTCAGCTTTCTAGGTTTTTTTTGCATTTCAAGAAGTAAATTTTTATAAGATTTTAGGGTGTAGCCTCTGGGGGCCTTATTTAGGTTACCATTTTAAAAAAAGAAGTATAATCCATATTAGCAAAGAAATCTGTATAAAGGGGTTCAACTTTTAATGCTTCTTGATTTTGGAGAAAAGGGTATAAAATAGGTTCAAGGTTAACCCCTCGGGCCTTTCTTTATTTAGATTTATCATTAGCTAAGCAGTCGTTACGTTGTCTCTAATTAGGATCGCTGTTATTCGTGCGTTATTTCAACATTGTGTAACTCAAAGTAGTCCTTAAAGTTAGGATAATCTTTAAAAAGAAAATTAGAGACCAACATTTTAGCGGTCCTTAGTTAGTAGTTTTGTATGTCAACGTATTAAAAACATACAAATGTAGAAACAAACCGAGGATCCATACGGTTATGTATATTTCGAAACAGAAATAAACATTTGAAGACATTAAACGATTATAAAATGACAGCACTATAATACTTAAATATATTGATAATACATGCAATAGCAATCACCTGCACTCTGCTAACGTTTCTTGTTAGAATAAATGTATGTGTATTTTGATGTTTAAATAAAAATAATTGTTCGTCGTTCAAATAGTCCTTTACATATTGTTTCAATTTCATTAACCTTTCAACTTTCAACAAACGCCCTGTGTAAGAGCAGTAAATGTCTTCAAAATCTTATAATCATTAATCTCTCAAATTCAGTAAATGACCTTAAGATTAAATCCTTCAAAGAATGGTGTACATATTTTGTTCTCATATCTTATCATTTGCCAAAAAAAAGAGTTTTTATTTTAGTTGATCAATTAGTTGAAAAATGATAAATTGTCTGTCTGATGGTTATATCATTTAATTTTTATTTAGTGTTTTTCTACCCTGAAAGAAGATATTCGAAGGATCGTTATATGCGGCCAATTTGTGGCAAGGGCACAGTCGCAATTAACAAAATAATTGGTGTTGAACTGATAATTTTTGTAAGTTTCTTTTTAAAATTCGATAATCAGACACGCAATTAATGTAACAACTTGCATGCATTGATTGGCAATGCTGTGTTTTGGTGTGTCACGGGGAATTCCATTGTCTTTAACCTTACCTTACCTTCGAGTTACGCTCAACGTTCAAAATGCTCAACGTTCAAAACGCTCAACGTTCAAAACGTCTAACGAACGGTAAAGGATTGCGTTTCCAAATCTTTGTGTTACACTGCCAAAATAAAATAAAGATGGTCCTAAGGGGGTAATAAGGTACGCGTTAGAGACGGAAATAGCGACTGCTTCGAGTTACAAGCCCCTGTACTCCCAGTTTCAGTTTTCTAGGCCTTTTGATTCTGGGATGAGTGAGTGAGTGAATCGGGGTTTAACGTGTTATCCAAAATGATGAGGGAAAAAGATGGAAAGGAAGGCAAAGTAAGAGAAAGAAAAACTCAAACTTGGTCTTTTTGCTACCCGTAATTGTCTCCCCATAAAAGCAGATCAAGTCATGAAATGCTGATCGAGCCGCTGTTCTTATTCGCCGTGTTTGTTGGGTAGGGAGATGAGAGATGCCTGATTAGAAGCAATCAAAGTCAGTTGTGCAATCAGCGACGCTGTTCTGACGATACTCATTTTGGCTACTGAATCATGGCAAAGTCATTGTCTTGATTGTGATATGAACCACCTTTTCCATGCCAGTAGCGTTGTCATTCGATAACAAAATTCAAATGGATGTGGTGGATTTTTTAGCTGCCCGGGGAAACTGCCAGAACCGACGGATTTGATCAAATAAAAACAGAGACACGATCAACTCGATTTCATGACTTGATCTGCCTCTGTGGAGAGAGAATGCGGTCCGTCGACCTGTCCACCTTTGGTGCTCTCCGGTTCGCTGAAGCCACCTCACCACCACATCAATGAGGGTTTTGCTTCTAAAAAAGAAACCGTAATATCAAACTGTTTACGAATGGATGGATGGACCTATGAACGAACACCTGACGCCATGCTATGCAACAAACCAATCGGGTTTTCAGGCTATTATAGACTTTCCAGAAAACGCGTTTCCCTATAAGATGCAGCAAACCAGCCGAGATGAGCCACGATATTTGCTTGCTGTGCCATCAACCTGGTTCCCTGGCCTCGTTCCGCGTGCGCTAACTGTAGCGCACGCGGAACGAGGCCAGGGAACCAGGTTGGCTGTGCCATGAACCAAGCGATTATCACATAGCTGTTCATGCAATAACGACCCGTGGAAACAAATATTCTCACGCACGTGTTCGTGAAAAGGGCTCAGGCAGGGAGAATACATGATGTATGGAGTTTTGGTAGTCATTCCAAGAACCAGGGGCCCCTTTCACAAAGCAATCTTTACTAAGGTTAACATTGGGCTAAGGTCACCTTAGTGATTTACGATCACTTTATTGCTTTGTGAAAAAACCCTGGGTTAGGTTGGGAATGACAAGGTATTTCACCAAGAAGGAAAACACAATTTTGTGAAACATCTATATTGATCATCAATTTTTAGCTCATCTGACCTGTAAGCCCCGATGGCCTTTGGCCTGGTATGGTGTCTGGCGTCCGTCCATCAGCCCGTCATTAAACTTTTTTGCATTTTCGACTTCTTCTCCAGAAGCACGAGGCTTAGAAAGCTGAAACTTTGTGTAAAGACTCCTTGACTAGTGAGGAATAGAATTTATATTTATTTAAGCCTCTATATAGCTTCTGAAAGAACATGAAATATGATTTACCGTTGTTAAACAAGTTTTGTAGACCGTTTATTACTAAGGCAGTCTGATTAAAATCTCCCTAGTTCGGAGGAATAGAACTTTATTAACTCTATGGGAATCGAAAATGTTTCTTCGATAGGTATCCACTATTGTAGAGGATTCAATATCTACGTGCAGGTAATATTTTATTCCTCGGAACTAGGCCGATTTTAATCAGACTAATTACAAACTACTAGCAACTACTAGCCTTTAACCAGATGTTTGGGGTTTAGACATTGTCCCAATCATAAATACTCTAATCCGATATATAGCGATATAAACGAACCGAAGACAATACGTACGCTGCTACGCGCATACCGATCGTCCGATGTTAACCACCAGGTAAAAGAAATACTCACTATAGCTTGTTTTGTTTTATTTCATTTCTCATATGATGAATAAATTAAGGCACGTTTTCAATAACTCATATTTGCAATAATTTGAATACAATAATTGATGTCTGGTTAATGTTTTGTTAAAATGTCTATGTTTACTGCAGACAGGGAGAGGACTAGAATTTACACCATCATAAACCTAAACATGTTTAAAATGTTGTAAATATGTGAAAACATAGGCACGTTTATTGATTTTCTCATTGTTAGTGAATATTTGTGAAATTGTCTTATATCAAAATTATTTGGGAAAAAGTTATTGACATAATATATTATTTTTTGAAAAGAAAGTATTTTTTGAACGATGATTTAACTCTTGTTCTTATCAATTTGAAAATACGACATCAACAATTTTTTTTTAATAATTTGCAAATATTACATATGATAAATTCAACTGAAGTGTGTACTTTCTTAATCCTGGCAGTTGAATTAATCATCAAGGTTGCATTTGTGCACAGCTATGATTATACGTAAGGTACAATTCCACTTGACCTTTATGATATGACACTGCAAGCTTTTTCAAATTGGATATGTATTATAATATGAATTTATCTTCTGCATGTACTATACACTTTGACGTTTAATATCAAATGAGATTGAATATCAAAATCATGCAAACATCAACATAGAGAATACTAAACGACTAAAGTGAATGGGTTGGTATTTAACGAGCGAAAGCGACTTAAATACCTATACCATTTATTAGTTTCATAAAAATGTTATGAAACGGGACCGAGTTTAGTATTTTATTTATTACTTGCTTAATAACATCGTAAACATACAAAGAAAGTCGCCAACATGACTGTCGCGGCCGGCCCGCTGACATTATGACGCCATACTTAACAATTGTTTGTCACGTCATTCGGTCAGCGCGCGATGTTATTAACCTATCGCCACCTGTCAATCAAATTTATTTTCCGACCAATCATAGAGCGTTATATATTCACTGCGCCATAGGCCGAGTTGCCGACGCCATTTTGTCCGTCAAACAATGAAACGTGTTTTACTTCCTTGTTTGATTTCCTCTGCATCCGATGTCAGGATATGCCATATGAACTCGAAAAGTGTGCAGATGGTTTCTTGAGTACCGTCTTGATACGCAGACAAATATTATAAGATGTGTCATCTTCGGAAGAGGTTGTGTCACATAGTGCAAATAGACGTTAAAACGGGAAAATTCGAAGCGGTGACGGACCAGGAATTAATGGAAAGGTTAAACGAGACTTACCTTGGTAAAGGTGAAGTTTGACCTACATTCTGCCAACCAGTCAGGAGTGCCGAAGAGGGGTCACATGAGATGGCAATGCGCATGCGCTAGTCAGACTTTAACACACTTGAGGCCACGATATCAGGAGTGCCAGGGGTCACATGAAGGGTGGGTCCATAGGGACGGGCATGTGACCCCTCTTCGGCACTCCTGACTGGTTGGCAGAATGTAGGTCAAACTTCACCTTTACCAAGGTAAGTCTCGTTTAACCTTTCCATTCTACCAACCAGTCACGTGCCGAAGGTCACATGAGACTTCAAAGCATATCGTCTCTAGGCATCAAGTGAACGAACAAGGCTCATCAAAAGATGAAAAGACACTTTATATCAGTAAACAATTGAATCTCAACACATGATACAAACATGTCAAATGATACAAACATGTCAAATTCCAGACATAAAGCCTTCAACAATTCTACTTGTGATAGGAATCATTTAAGTCATTAAATGCGTCCATACAGAAATTGTAATTTATTCTTTTCCCCTGCACAAAATAGCCTTAGAATAATTCTCTGAACTGCATTTGTCCAATGGCTTATTGTAATATTTGGCAAAAGTCTTAGCTGATGACCATCCAGCTCTCTGGAGAATGTCTGAAACAGGTACAGTAGACCTCATTGCTGCTGACACAGAAGCCGATCTGGTACTATGAGCTTTAAATCTGTTGGTGTCTATACCAGCACGACTAAGACCAAGTTTAATCCATCGACTGACGGTATCTCTTGAAACTCTTGCATGGGGCTTTATTGTACTTATCAAAAGTCTTGTTTCTGAACCTCTCAACTTTTCAGTTCTAGCAACATACTCATTAAGAGCTGTGATAGGACAAATACTCCTATCTGGAGCATAGGCAAACACATCCACTTTGGGAAAACTTCTCCCGCATCTTGACTGTTTAATGTGTTCTTTTAAATAAAAGGTCACTTTTGAACACTTGTTTTTTATATCAATGTCATCCATGTCAAATAAATGCAATGTTTGCCCTCTCTGGGCAGTAGTTAACGAAAACAGTAACACAAGTTTGATTGACAAATTCAATAATGAGAGCTTACGCACAGGTGTCAACTTTCTAAGGTAGTCCAACACAACATTGGCGTCCCAAATTTCTGAGTATTTGGAGGTAACAGGACGAGCTTGGTAAACGCCTTTCATAAACCTCTTCACAAGTGGGTGTTCTCCTATAGGTACAGTGTTAGACACAATTAACACAGACAAAGCACTTCTGGCTGTATTAAGGCTACTATAACTCAACCCTTCTGAGTACAGTTCATAAAGATAATCCAAAACCCTTTCTATAGGGGGTGAAACTTGATCAACTTGTTTCCTAGAACAAAACTTAATCCATCTGTCCCAGTACGTCTTGTACTGTTTGCGAGTACTTCCTCGCCAGGACTGTAACATAACGTTGGCAACTTGCGGAGATATTCCTCTCTCCTGCCAGGATTTCCGGAGACTGGGAAAACACCTAGCGTCATCTGGTTCAACTGTGGATGAGTGGCTCGACTCCATGGGAGGTATAGAACCTGGCTTCCCCTTGGGATCATCCTGGGTCTGTCAAACAGAAGATGCAACATATGAGTAAACCAAACCTGAGTTGGCCATAAAGGAGCTACCACGATACCAGTAGCCGTATCCGCAATGATCTTTTGAATGCATCGTGATAAAAGACAGAAAGGTGGAAAGCAATAAAACTCTTCTAATTGCCAATTATAAGTAAATGCATCAACATGAATTGCTCCAGGGTCTGGATGCCATGATATGTATTTAGGTAGTTTATTGTTCAATCTTGTAGCAAACAGATCTATTTTAGGTACAACTGTATCAATAGACATGATCTTTTCAAACTCTGATTTTTCAAGGGACCACTCCGTCCTGTCTGAAAACTTTCTAGATGCATTATCTGCATTCACATTTTCAACACCTGCAAGATGAGATATGACAATCTTGACATGATTATCAATGCATTGTTTCACTATTTCCCTTGCTATTTCATCACACTCTGGGGATACCATGCCACCCATTTCCCTTACATAACTGACAGCTGTAGTATTATCACACTGAATATGAATAATTTTTCTTGAAAGTTGTCTCTTGAAGGACAATACAGCTAACAGAATTGCTTTTAACTCCAAAACGTTTATGTGATTTTTACTTTCAGATGGTGACCATCTACCATTAGCGGTGGCACCATCACAACAGGCACCCCAGCCTTCTTGGCTTGCATCTGTCTGTAACGTGATACTTGGTGACGGCATCACAATATCCTTTTGTGAGCCTTTAATGTTTTCAATCCACCAAATAATTTGTTGCTTACTAGAATTTGAGAGTGACAGTGAGGAATCAAAATTCCAATTATTCTGTCGTAAGGCCCTGACTTTGTCTTTTTCAAGATCTCTGTAATATAGTTTCCCATATTCAACAGCAGGAAAGGATGAAATAATTTTGCCAATGTAGACAGCTAGCTCCCTGATTGTAAGCTTTCTTTTACGTAAGAGTTTACGTCCTAAATGCACCAAGGTGCTTGCCTTCTCAGCATCCATAATAACTTTCATTTGAACAGAGTCAATAATAAATCCAAGAAACTTTAGTTTCTGATTTGGTATGAGTTGAGATTTTTTCACATTTACCGTAAACCCAAGCTTTGTGAACATAGTGATTGCACTAAATGCATTTTCTCTGCAAAGCGACTCGTTTGTATTTGAAATCAAACTGTCATCTATATAACCTAGGCAATTGATTCCATTCTGTCTTAAGGATGAATAGATTATTTTTGTCAGTTTTGTAAAGATGCGAGGGGCTGATGCCAGACCATTGGGCAAACAAGTAAATTGATAAAGGTTGCCATTGAATCTAAATCTCAGAAATTTTCTGTGTGAATTGTGAATGTTTACAGAATAATATGCATCTTGCAGATCAACCGATACCATGTAGGTTTCTTTTGTGACAAGTGACAAAGCAGTTTTCAGTGAATCCATTTTAAAATGATGATATTTGATATACTTATTTAATTCTTTAAGATTAAGTATCATTCTGAAAGAGCCATCTTTCTTTTCTCTCAAGAATATATTAGAAACAAACTGGCCATTTTCATTTTCAACTTTTTCAATGACATTACGATCTAGAAATTGTTTTATTTGTACAGAGACAAATTCACTTTCTTTCTTAGCAAAATTTAATGGTTTTGGTTCTTTCCTTTGCACAGGTAACATATTGTCAATAAATTCAAGTTTTACTCCAGAGACAAACTGTAAAATTGTCTTATCACTTGTCAGTTTAGACCATTCATGGCTAAAATGTTTCAAATTACCGGCAATGTTTGTGTTATTGCTATCTATGTTTGGCATATCACATGTACACTCACCTACCTGGGTGGCTCTATCCTCCAGCTCGCTGGGGTCGTCTACTTCCCCCTCCCTCTTTTCTGAAGGTACTTCTTGAACCGGTTCGGATTCGACTGGTTCGGTCCGCTCTCTAAAAAAGCGTTCTGCTGGAAAGCATTCTGAGGAAAACTGTCATAGTTCTGTGGCCGACCAAATCCTCTACCGCGTCCCCGATAGTAGTAGGGTCGGTCGCGATGGGCACCTCGGTTCCAACGTTTCCTTGGGAATCTTCCGGCTTTAGCACCAAGACGGTGTGCGACACCGAGATCTCGAAGATTTTTCACAACTTCATCGCCAAACAGTAATTCAGGTGTACTGCATGATGCGGGCGAGCACAGCGCCCGATACTCTGTGGCAATTTCAAATCTCAAAAATTCTTTACGTTTCTGGACTGTCATGAGGTTTGTATATCCCATAATGTTCAAAACATCTCCAAGTAAGGTTAACATTTTCTCAAAATGTGGCTTTGGGAGTTCAGTTTTATTCTTGAACAGTAATTCCATTGCGCGGACCGCGGCCGTTGAACTTCTGATGATACCGCTTTGGATTTTCTGCATTTTCGTGTCAACTGCACGTGCTTGACCCGAAACATTGTCCCATATCAGTTTATTAAGTTCAGGTACTTGAAGTTGCGGGCAATTGGCTGGCTTCGTGTGAATTTTCATTCTTTCATTCACGATAGATTCATTTTTCACTTCCTTGTTCGGTTGCAAATCGAACAGTCCAGCCACAATGTCAACAAGAAATTCTGGGATGTCATCCCCTTTCTCTGCCGCTAAACCAAGACTCTCTTTCAACTGATCAATGTCATTAGTTTCATTATTTTCATTGCATGTTTTGTTCGAGTCTACATCGTCAATGTTTTTGTCAAGCAGAGCCGCTATTGGATCTTGCGTGGGAGAGTCGACATGCATTTGTCCCGATTCCAGACCGTAATCATCCTCATCATCAAAATAATCTCCCTCTTCTTGACAGTTTTGTTCATAGATATTGTCACTTAGTCTAGTGAAATTGTTTTCCATGTTGCCACTAAGCTGGGTCAACCCAGAGTTCATTTTCTTCATTTCTGACAACATCGCCATCATTGTTGTATCGAGAGACACGGGCGGCACGTGCACATCGTCTTTTGATGTTGATTGTTTTGAGGTCGACGCCTCAGATGGCATAGATTTTGATGATTTATGAGAATCATCTTTAGTTTTAGATTTTCCGTCAGATTTGCCGCTTTTCTTCCCACGTGGGGGTGAGAGCATGGCGTCAGCCATGTCCGTGCAAATTCAGTAACAGAATAAATCGAAATACCGCAGATTTCAATTTCAAATATAGTTCACAAACTCTCAATTAGTATTATGACACCTCGGGTCATAAAACAACCACTTGGTAATAATGTGTGAAGACACCGCAGGTCTTTTCATCGAGCGTGCATAAAACGTGAGCTCGCTCAAAAAGCGTCTGAACTGAGCGCGATACACGAGTGCTCTGACTAGCGCATGCGCATTGCCATCTCATGTGACCTTCGGCACGTGACTGGTTGGTAGAATTTCCTATTATGATACAACAAATACATCTGAATAAAATATGAACAAAAGGGATCGTAAGTATTTACAATTGTTGCTGTTAATAAATTTTTGGGCATTGTGTAGATTTATTTCCCCCTCTCTTATTTCGTGGTTTGAATGCATTGAAGGCATAAACAATTATATAAATAAAAAGACATATTACCTAACTGATTTCAAACACCTTAATTTCGTTATTTACCGTTTGATAACCTTCGTTGATATATTTATCAGACATTTTGAATTATCATATGACTTTTGTTTTTACAACATTTGCCCCGATACACATGAAAGTATCGCTCAAAAGCAATATAAAATGATTAAATATATCAATGAAAATTATGAATTGGGTCTTACACATTTAACATTTAAAACAATTGATTATTTTTTATACTTTTTATAAAGGAGTTATATAAAACTAATCAAATAGAAAATTAATCTGAATGCAACAATAACAAACATTAAAGATAAAAAAAAAAAAATCTGTACTCATAATAATAATATCATTTCAATAAGTTTGATATTATTTTTTTACATTTATGTTGTTTGTGAAAAATTGACAAACAGTTTGAATATATATAACAAATCATGTCAACTCTTATGATATTATCAAATTAGAAAGTATCATAGATATATGCTTATTATTATTTTGGATAATATATCCACATACTGTTCATCCATTATTTAACAAAACCTCAATTGTTTGTCAAGTTATTCACTTGAAATACAATAAATGTTTAACCATTATAATGCTTATTATTCAATAAGTGTTCAAATATGTTCAAAGTGTTTTATGTTCCACAACTATAAAAAATAAAATTGCCTTGAAACAATATTTAAGTCAATTCTGATGCTGACCACTGACATTTATAACTCTTAGAATTTGCAAACAGCTAATCCCCCTCATTGACAAGTGTTCATATTTTCTAGAGGGAAAAATCAATTATGAATTTGAAATTTCTGGATATTATTGGGGATAGTAGTGGCATTCTTACGATTGCTTTGAAAAGGTAGGACCATGGGCCGTTATGCACAATTGATAAAAAAAATTGGACCTTTAAAATGTTGAGGCTTATTATTGATATATATAATACAAATTTGCCAATTTGATATGCAGAAAAATTATTTAAAGCCTGAAATGGGTCAAAAGCTGTCTTTCCTATGCCTGATCATTCTTTAGCAAAATATGTTTTTCAGTTGTCATAGTACATGATTGCAGTTTGATATTGAATTGATTAATATCTATTGACAAAGCAGAATAGATATACTTTTAGAGCAATTTTGATTTTATCTTTATGATTTATAGCTTACAGAGGTACAATATACACCCTCACCAATTTCAAATAAGTTTGACATCTGATCTCAATACTTGGCATATATCCATGATCTTAAGTGAATAATTGATAAAAAGTCGATATTAAAGAAAATATTTGAGTTTAAAAAATGAAAATAAATTGTAAATAAGATTAAAGGAAGATTCAAAACTGAACATTGCAAAGGGTATTTCCTTTAATTTAGATTCATTTAAGAATAAGAAGGAAAAGGGTGTATAAAGTATTTACACCAGTCCATAGCAATGGCAATAATGAAATATTAAAGAAAATATTTTTAGTTATCTTGTTACTGAATATCACTTTCATGGAAGGTCCCTAAAGTTATTAGCTGTTTGGTCGATATAAACTATTTCTGAATACAAATGGTCATTGGTATACATTGGCTATAAATTTATAAACTATGGATTTTCAGAATTTCCTTACAATATATATATATTTTCTTTTTCAAAACACAATATGTACTTTTGATATATAGTGAATATTCGAAGCGAAAATTCACAGGAACCCACGTTTTGCCTACATTTTATTTACGAAAGGGCTAAGGGGTTCCTGTGATCTCTACTGTTTGTGTTGTTTGTTATTTTTCACGGGAGAAATCGCAGGGGCGTGGGACCTATATATTTTAGATTAATTTAAGAAAGGGCAAAGGGCTGGTACACCAAATAATATGAGTAATTCTATATTTATATGTTCAGAAATGACCTATTTCCATATAAATCTTTGCGATCCCGTATGTCCGTCATACCACATAATCGGCACTTCCGCAGTCGTTTTCTGTTGCACATGAAATAAATATTCGTCAATTGTGTTTGAAATATGTTGAAAATAGGATAATAAACAGTACAGAAACATTATCAATTGATCGTTTCGTTTAACATTACAGAATAAGGCAGTTATTACACACGGAATACCAATGTCCGTAACGCTCACGTCACTGACAACGTGCGTTTGTTTGTCGGACATAACATGAGTTACCTCCCTTGATTTCAAGGGGCGTGGTTATCTCTCATCTGGCGATAGGTTAATTAATACACAAGTAACATTGTAGATTTATTAAACAGCGATATCTTCAACGGGAGAGTAATAAATCATTTTTCAATACATTATTCATTATCAGTATAATTGAGGCAAAGATTTGACCTAAAATATATCTTTCAAATCCAAATGAAATTAAAGATATAATAACTTATATCAGAAACATAGTTACAAATTTTTGAAAATAATCAATGATGCGATTGTCATAATTGTATTTGTAAATGAAAAGTGTCATAAATTATATATGTTATTTGGAACTCTAGGTACTGCATGTTTGTGGGCTTTTTTAAAATAAGGTCAATATTTGGATCTTATGGAAAGAAAAAATCCAAGGATTCAAAAATAAAATTCATTCTTTATGACATCATTATCATATTCTTTTTTTACATAACGAATAATAAACCCCACGTTTTTTTATTTAACATTCTTTCTCGTAACATCACTTATTAGATAAGGTAATAATTATATATCAAAATACAAATGATTTTTTTTCAAATATTTTGTATTCAGTTCCAGCAGGTATACATTTGATTCATGTCATGTATAACAGTGTTATATGATGAAGCGCCCTTAAAATATTGGCTACATGGGTACAATATATAGAGGATACTTAATGTTGTTTTCCAAATACCAGGTTTATTTCATAGAGTGTCATGGGTAAAGTTGATATTTCACGAGTGGCACAGCCACGAGTGAAATATAAACTTTACCCATGTCACGAGATGAAATAAACCTGGTATTTGGAAAACTACATTAAGTATTCTATTTATTATATGATTTTGTAATGAAACATGCAATAAAAATTACTTTAAAACTGGAAAGTTACCCTTTTTTGTTCACATGGCTGAAAGTAGTTCCGGCACCTGACCAGTGACGATATAATATATCGTCACTGGTCACAGTGAAAATATCATATATCGTCACTGTTGCCTGATAGACAGTTTATTTCACTGATAAAACCCAGTATTTCATCGCTGATCATATAATAATATAACACATTGATAAAGGTTTTCCATTTGGCATTAAATGAAGGTAAAATATTATTTTTACATGCAATAATTTTTTCTTCAACTTAAACATCCTTGATAAAATTTCCAAAACTGTCAATTGATAATTTATTCTGTTTGATACTGGTGATATGAATATATTTTTGGCTAATAGAATAATGTGTGGAAATAAAAGACTGATCTGGCTCTTGCAAAGGAGATATGCAATGCAAAATGCAAATGATATTTCCTGAAAAAATAATTAGTACAGACATCATAAAGATCTATTTATATTTGAACCACCTTCCTCGTATTATAGGAGGCAATTTTGTTTTTGTTTTTGGTAAAACACACACTAACTTAGATTCATTTTTCAAACATCGTTTTTTTTCTCAGAAAACCACGTAGGCTACTTAAAATCATTTTTTAAATATGATCTGTAGGCCTACTACACGTAAGAAAGTTTTCAAATGAACATACAATTTTATTAAAAAATCATAACAAATTAATGTTTTACATATTAGATTCTCAAACAGTACACTTTCGTTTTTTTTTGTGTGCCAAACTTATGCAAGGCGAACACATTAATTATTTACATAATAAATTCTCAAAGAGTAAATAAACCCTCGTTTTTTAGTGCCAAACTTATGCAAGGCGAATGATTCATTTTGTGTACGAATCCGCCCTTACTGGAGTTATGTCCCTTGAATGGCAGCACTGTTCGTCAAAATGAAAATGGCTGCCACAGAAGCACCAAACACAATCATCAGAAGAAATCGACCTGGAACAAAGTCACAAGTGAGTTTTGGGATCAGTATATATACAATGTAGCTAGGTTACGCCGATAGGGTATATTTTGCATAAGCTATTGGATATATCTGATACGAAATAGCCAATCAAATAGATTTATTTGACCGTGCCTGGTTCCGAGTACTAGACTATCTCTCCTGTCAGTGTCACTGATGTTGTACTGGCGATGAGTTATTGTCGCGTAACAGTTATCGCCATCACCTCGTTGTAAGGCATTTTGGAAATATTTGACATTCAATCCTTCTTTTTTTAACAAAGCACCTCCCCCTGTTAAAATTATTACAAATAAAATTATCACCAAATGAATTTAATTTTCAAGATGCTACGAAAGCTAAATTTCAGAACGTAAGAAAACTAAGCAAGACAGGGAAGTCACGTGATCTGACGAGATATCTTATAAAATATTCCAAAACCTTCATAGAAATTGATCTTGGCAATATTCATGATACAGAAAATTATAATGTTTAAATGATAATAATTTTTTAATGTTTTTCCTAAGAATAATTATGGTAAAAACTGTCCCAATTTACGGCATAGCGGTTACTTACCTTCACTCACTGATAGTAAGACTTGTAAATGAAGAAAACAACAAACAATAAAAAATGCTGTAGAAATATAGCTCAAAGAATTTAAGTTGAACCTTGGATAATTTTCTTTTCAATAGTTATTTTGACCAAATAATTCATGTTTGGTCGTCGCTAAACCGCTTTAAACAGTCCGATCAAGTTGGGTGCTTGTCACTAACATTCGGTCAGTTTGCCTTTTGAGGTTAGACAGATGAAATCAAAATTTATAATAGATAAGTTTTCGTTCAAAGGATATGATATTTTAGTCCCACTGACATTTGAAAGAATTTTGGAACTGATGCCGCATGTTTGCGATAAATTGTTACAGTTAGTTGCTACGAATGTCAGTCTCGTTATACTTAGCGGTCGTAGAGGAATGGAAAAAATTTCAAGTGTAATATCTGTAGAATATTCACCAAATTTGTTTATGCGTTTTGAAAATGAGTTCAAACCTAAAAAAAGTCAATAATTTGACAATATTTGACCTTGGAAAATGGTTGATTTCAATTAGACTGAGTGACATCACTATGGTGACTTACGTCATAAAGGTCTATTATTTTTATTTCACAGAACTGGTGCAGCTGGCAGGATGAGTCATTTGAAGAGATGGATAGCACCCTGGCAGTACAACAGGTACATTGTCTACAAAGATATTTTACATACTGTCTGAGAAAGGATCTTAGAGAGAGGATATGGAGTATTTAGAGGATCGTTGTATTTTTGTGTCAAACACTTTGTTATCTCTTCAAATGAAGTACATTTTCTTTTTCATTAGCTAGGTTATATGTCACCAGTGACTTAATGCAAGTATTAGGTAAAGATTTTGGCATGGATTTGTAAATCAAGTGGTGCAAGCACAAAGTAGGTATGACCAAATATTCTTCTTTAGATGGCAGTTTCATCTATACAACCTCACCCACTTACATTTCATTATAGAAAATGAAGAATAATATATGAATATAATTAAAAATATAATTATAAATAATAGGGCTGAGTATCATGGGAAATCTTACGATTTAATATGTATCACGATACAGACAGGCGATACAGAATGTATCACGATACATTGTTTAAAGTATTTATACTTCGTGCATATTTTGTGAAATATTCAAGATGGTGGAAATTTTGTGTTATGAGATGATCGAAAATCAAAGATTAAAAAGTTTTTTTTCGTCAAAATCAGTTATTTATGAATCAGATTGCTTCATGCTTACTGTAGTTACAGTTACTGCACAACACTAGCTGGTGTTCACTTACTTTTTCTTTTCATTATTAAGTAAGTGAAAACTATTTTTAGTGTATCACGATACAGGAAGCTCACGATACAATAATCACGATTTCCCAAGCTACCATTGTATCGTAGGTATCGATGAATCGTTACAGCCCTATTAAATAATATGTATAAAAAGTATTAACCACTTTGTGATGATATCCAACTATGACATGCAGAAGAGGATTATGAAAATACGTTGAGATGATGAGAAATGAATGCAATCCAGAGGTCGCGCAGTAATGAAATAATTTTCATAATTTCTATTTGCCACTGAATTTGTCAGGCTATCGGAGGGAGGTCACAGGTGTATTATGTCTCCCCCCGAAGGGTCGGGAGACATATTGGTTTTAGCTGCGTTATAGATTTCTTAAAATTTAATTTGTTTTATTTCCATGGCAACAATTTGGACTTAGTCTTTTTCAAGGGTAGTGTTTGTTCCTGGAGCAGATCTCTAAAACTATGTGACCGATCATCACCAAACTTGGTATACTGTCTCTCCATATCATGTAGATGTGCCTTTTGGAGGTGATTGATTTCTTAAATTTTAATTATTTTTTTTATTTGCATGGCAACAATTTGGACATAGTCTTTTTCAAGGGTAGTGTTCGTTTCCGGAGCAGATCTCTAAAACTATGTGACCGATCATCACCAAACTTGGTATATTGTCTCTCCATATCATGTAGATGTGCCTTTTGGAGGTTTGAGATTTAAAACAAATTATTTTGTTTATTTCCCTGCAATTTTGAACATTTTGTTTGCTACAATTGTGGAGTTGAAAGGTTATTTATTCAAGTTGAATTATACAGAGAACATTAATGGTGCTTTATGATAGTATTGTTTAGAGGTTTGGAGCATTTGAGGAAGGGGGAGACATCTGTTGATATTGCAACTTGTCTGTACGACCTCTCCTAGTGGGTCGTAGGGCTGCAATGGTGGTATGGGATTTCACTCTCCCACACTGCCAAGCAGGAAGCTACTTATCAGCAACCCACCCTCCCTCCCAACACTTCCCTCACACATGAGGGTCAGGATAGCGCAGTGGTTAGCAGGGCTTCGGAGGGAAAAATAGTATCTTTGAAATATTGGAGACGTCAAATCATTAGAGAAATAATGGTAAAGCGACCTTAACTGAAATATTCGTCCCACATTTTAACACTAGTAGAAGGTTCCAGTCTGAACATTTGACCTTGCCTAGCCCTAGATTGAAAGTTTAGCCGTTACAAGTCTGCCCATCTCCAGCAGATAAGATCTTGTGTGTATGGAAGCAGCCAATCAGAATCCTTTAGTGGACCCCAGGGTTATTTTCTCGTTTTTACCTCGGCCTATAGCTGTCTGTTTCTGTTTCTCTGCAGTTTATCCAACAAGCTATTCGTAAGGATTTCACTAACGTTGTGGAGATCTTGACTCCTCCAGACGGCCAGGACGAGGGAGTGTGGAAGTATGAACATTTGAGGTGAGAACATCCTTCAAATCAGCTCTTATAGCTGAAACTAATTAAAGAGACACAGAGTATGTTGATAGGATCACATATGTCAAATTTTGAAATCGATGTTATTACATCTGGAACCACTTACTGTTACTGAAAATAACAAGTTAAAGGTCAATCAGTACATTAGAGCGAAAAAACGGCCATTCAAAGTCGGGATTTTGATAGAAAACGGGACAATGTGGCTCTAGTGGCGCACACAAATTCGCCAAACGTAATTTTGAAACCTTGTCATAAGCTGACAGGAAGATATATTCGATTCGATAGTGTTTATTAGGTATTGTAACTAATAGGTAGATTAATTGGATGCATACTTTCGAATATTAAATGTATTTGAGATGTTTTCTTGATTTTCCCACAAAATCAAGCATTTTAGAGATATTATGCATAAATTGATATATTTGAAAGTCCAGTGATGAGATATGAACTTCAATCAGCATATTAGATATTTTGTAGCTTATCAAAACCAAATAAAATTTTAAGAAAGATACTCTATGTCACTTTAAATTGCCTTTCTCTCCTCTTGAAGTAGAAAAGGCAGGAACAATCGGCCATTTAAGATAAAAAAACATTTTTCTAAACTTTGGAAGTTTTTGACTATTATATTTAAGGTGTGGAAATGGCCCATTGAAAATAATGTCTTTCCCATTTGCTCTATTTAAAACAAAATTAAAGTGTGAATTTATACATATATATTATTTTCACAGGGTTAAGCATCTCAATCTTCCTTATTTCCTTATATTGATAGTGTCATGTTTCAAATGAACACTGCATTTGACCATTTTGGAGTGAACACCTTTTGTCATTCGTTAAGAGTCAGATTAGTATTAAGTGTTGGGTAAGTTTGAATAAAAAGTAGAACAGTTTTTAGGTTATGAGTATCAAATGCAACATTTCACACTACCTTAAGTGGAAATTCTTGTTATTCATATATTTTAAAAATTAAAAATTTCAATGTCACAATATTGTTTTTTGTATTTTACCTCTTTCTAATTCAGGCAGTTTTGTATGGAACTTAATGGCCTAGCTGTCAAGTTACAGGTAAGGTTTTCTTGTTATCAACTGCTCTTACAAACCTGCATAATAATCATTGTCATAATTCTGCATTACATGATTTCCGAACTGTCAGTTTTCTGCCTTGCAGCAGACCCTTGAATTTTCTTTTCAAATGTACGAAGCCAGCAACCTTGCTTTTTTAGCTCACCTTTACAAAGTAAATGTGAGCTTATGTCATGGCGCTTCGTCCGTCGTCCGTCTGTCCGTCCGTCCGTCCGTCCGTCCGTCCGTCCGTCTGTCTGTCTGTCTGTCTGTCCGTCCGTCCGTTAACTTTCACGAAAAAGACTACTCCTCCTAAACTAATTCAGATATCATTCTGAAATTGTAGTATGTTATACCCATGGTGATTCCCCACAGAAAGGTAGACGTTTCAGTTTTGAGAATCCAAGATGGCCGCCATGACAGCCATATTGAATTTTCAATTAGATTTCATGAAAAAGACTACTCCTTCTAAATGAATACAAATATCATTCTGAAATTGTAGTATGTTATACCCATGGCGATTCCTCACAGAAAGGTAGACGTTTCAGTTTTGAGAATCCAAGATGGCCGCCATGACAGCCATATTGAATTTTCAATTAGATTTCATGGAAAAGACTACTCCTTCTAAATGAATACAGATATCATTCTGAAATTGTAGTATGTTATACCCATGGCGATTCCTCACAGAAAGGTAGACGTTTCAGTTTTGAGAATCCAAGATGGCCGCCATGACAGCCATATTGAATTTTCAATTAGATTTCATGAAAAAGACTACTCCTTCTAAACGAATACAGATATCATTCTGAAATTGTATTATGTTATACCCATGGTGATTCCTCACAGAAAGGTAGACGTTTCAGTTTTGAGAATCCAAGATGGCCGCCATGACAGCCATATTGAATTTTCAATTAGATTTCATGAAAAAGACTACTCCTTCTAAACGAATACAGATATCATTCTGAAATTGTAGTATGTTATACCTATGGTGATTCCGCACAGAAAGGTAGACGTTAAAGTTTTGAGAATCCAATATGGCCGCCATGGCAGCCATATTGAATTTTCAATTAGATTTCATGACAAAGACTATTTCTTCTAAACCAATCTAGATATCATTTTTAGCTCACCTTTACAAAGTAAATGTGAGCTTATGTCATGGCGCTTCGTCCGTCGTCCGTCTGTCTGTCCGTCCGTCCGTCCGTCTGTCTGTCTGTCCGTCCGTCCGTAAACTTTCACGAAAAAGACTACTCCTCCTAAACGAATTCAGATATCATTCTGAAATTGTAGTATGTTATACCCATGGTGATTCCCCACAGAAAGGTAGACGTTTCAGTTTTGAGAATCCAAGATGGCCGCCATGACAGCCATATTGAATTTTCAATTAGATTTCATGAAAAAGACTACTCCTTCTAAACAAATTCAGATATCATTCTGAAATTGTAGTATGTTATACCCATGGTGATTCCTCACAGAAAGGTAGACGTTTCAGTTTTGAGAATCCAAGATGGCCGCCATGACAGCCATATTGAATTTTCAATTAGATTTCATGAAAAAAACTACTCCTTCTAAACAAATTCAGATATCATTCTGAAATTTTAGTATGTTATACCCATGGTGATTCCGCACAGAAAGGTAGACGTTTCAGTTTTGAGAATCCAAGATGGCCGCCATGACAGCCATATTGAATTTTCAATTAGATTTCATGAAAAAGACTACTCCTTCTAAACAAATACAGATATCATTCTGAAATTTTAGTATGTTATACCCATGGTGATTCCGCACAGAAAGGTAGACGTTTCAGTTTTGAGAATTCAAGATGGCCGCCATGGCAGCCATATTGAATTTTCAATTAGATTTCCTGAAAAAGACTACTCTTCCTAAACCAATCTAGGTATCATTCTGAAAGTGTAGTATGTTATAACCATGGTGATTCAGCTTTGAGAATCCAAGATGGCCGCCATGGCAGCCATATTGAATTTTCAATTAGATTTCATGAAAAAGACTACTCTTCCTAAACCAATCTAGGTATCATTCTGAAAGTGTAGTATGTTATAACCATGGTGATTCAGCACAGAAAGGTAGACATTTCAGTTTTGAGAATCCAATATGGCCGCCATGGCAGCCATTTTGAATTTTCAATTAGATTTCATAAAAAAGACTACCCCTTCTAAACCAATATAGATATAATTCTAAACCAATATAGATATCATTCTAAAATTGTAGTATGTTATACCTATGGTGATTCCGCACAGAAAGGTAGACGTTTCACTTTTGAGAATCCAAGATGGCCGCAATAGCAGCCATATTGACTTTTCAGTTGCAGATGACATATCATTATTATTAAATTTTAAGTTTTTATCAAGTGATCACTGGCACCATATACATTCTCTAATTTGAACTTACTAATCATAATATTATCTTGAATATAGAATATTTAAGATTGTCGTGCAAGTTGTTCTATATTTTTCAGTGTTTCTAAAAAAAATTAAGATGAAAGACAAACATAATTGATTAATTTGTTTAAAATCTTTATGGCAACTAGCTGCAAAAACCAAATCACATTAACCATGTTAAATTTTAAACAATGGTATCTCCCTTATATTCCTTTAATTACCACACATAAGGGGTCAACCAGAGTTCAGATATTCCACTATGCTGTCTAATACACATCCCAATACTGGATGCTAGCATCACAGCGTCAGCTGCTAGCCTGTTGCATAATCAACCTGACCCAATTGATATGGTAGAGCATTATGCTATATGGCCATGGCCCATGTGTATGCAATAAAAGTTATTGACTTGTATTCTCATGACAGTGATATGTTCTTTCTAAGAATAACAACTTACACAAAACTTGTCTACAATAAGCTTTGTGTTTAGCAATCTACATGATAAGTTGATGTGGAATAAATATGCAGATGAAAATTGAAAAGGGTTTAGTAAGAAAAGTAAGAAAATTTGATGTGTCGTATCTCTCTGATGATTTGACAATGCAAAAATGTTTACCATTATAGTACTGTATGAGTATTAAATAAATTGATACTTTAATGAAAGACATCTCATGGTCACTTGTGAAATCAGTGAAATAATCTTGAAATCATAGTAATGATTCACTACAAAACACATGTAAGTGGCCACCATCCTGTAATTACTGATTGAAATCATAGTAATGATTCACTACAAAACAAATGTAAGTGGCCACCATCCTGTAATTACTGATTGAAATCATATTAATGATTCACTACAGAACAAATGTAAGTGGCCACCATCCTGTAAGTATTGAATGACATTTAAATGGATACACCTAAACCAATCAAGATATCATAATGAAATTAATATGGATGCCCACATAAATGTAGCATTTTGAAGATTAAAAAGTACAAGATGGTCACCAATTCAGCCATAGATAAATAGATATACAAAAAAGTTATACAAAAACCTACTGCTTGTTAACTAATCATGATTATATCATTGGTGTATTAATGTTTGTTCAAGCTCTAGTCGTTTCCAACAGAAGACTAGTATTTTAAAAGATATAAGAATCATGATGGCAGCCATAATCAATTATGTAAAAGATGGTTATACATGTATAATTAAACCATTTTATCACATCATTCATTTTAAGGTGAGCTTCTGTACCCTCGGTACTTTTATTTATGACTGTCACATCGTGATGATTGTTTCAATCCTGAGTGATCTGTTTGAAGAGAAAGAAAATATTTTTACCCAGCAACTTTGCTTTTCATTTCTATTTCATCTAGTGTAGGGAATCAGTTGTGGTTTCATAATAGATTATCGGTTACAATTGGATTGATCAAACCGAAATCATGAAAAGTTTTTTAAAATGATATCAAACAAGACGAAAAATATTTGAATTATTTCCGATGTCCAGTAAGCATTTATAAACAAGAGACAGAAATAAAAAGTTTTCTTACCAGTATATAATTATATCATTTATTATCAACAGTTTACTCTATAGTCATATCCAACATTGCTCAATGCCAGATAACGATTTACATGTAATGGGAATCAATTTGTTTTGCTTTTTAGCTCATCAGGACTGAAAGTCCAGATGGGCTTATGGCATGGCCCGTCGTCCGGCGTCCGTCCGTCGTCCGTCGTCCGTCGTCCGTCCGTCGTCCGTCGTCCGTCGTCCGTCCGTCCGTAAACTTTTGACACTTTCGACTTCTTCTCATGAACCATACACATTAGAGAGCTGAAATTTTGTGTACAAGTACCTTAGCATATGGAGATTCTAATTTGTAACTTTGGTGACCCTGTGACCCCAAATAGGGTCACAGGGGTCACAACTTTAAAAACCTATTTTCATCTTCTTCTCCAGTTCCAGAATGACTAGAGAGTTAAAAATGATATGTGCAGACTCCTTGGCCAATGGGGATTCTAATTTGTAACTTTGGTGACCCTGTGATCCCAAATAGGGTCACAGGGGTCACAACCTTAAATACCTATTTTCATCTTCTTCTCCAGTTCTAAAAGGAGTAGAGAGTTAAAAATGATATGTGCAGACTCCTTGGACAATGGAGATTCAAATTTGTAACTTTGGTGACCCTGTGACCCCAAATAGGGTCACAGGGGTCACAACCTTAAAAACTTATTTTCATCTTCTTCTCCAGTTCTAAAAGGAGTAGAGAGTTAAAAATGATATGTGCAGACTCCTTGGACAATGGAGATTCAAATTTGTAACTTTGGTGACCCTGTGACCCCAAATAGGGTCACAGGGGTCACAACCTTAAAAACTTATTTTCATCTTCTTCTCCAGTTCTAAAAGGACTAGAGAGTTAAAAACAATATGTGCAGACTCCTTGGCCAATGGGGATTCTAAATTGTAGATTTCGTGACCCCATGACCCCAAATAGGGTCACAGGGGTCACAACCTTAAAAACCTATTTTCATCTTCTTCTCCAGTTCTAAAAGGACTAGAGAGTTGAAAGTGATATGTGCAGACTCCTTGGACATTGGGGATTCTAATTTGCAACTTAGGTGAACCTGTGACCCCAAATAGGGTCACAGGGGTCACAACCTTAAAAACCTATTTTCATCTTCTTCTCCAGTTCTAAAAGGACTAGAGAGTTGAAAGTGATATGTGCAGACTCCTTGGACAATGAGGATTCTAATTTGTAACTTTGGTGAACCTGTGACCCCAAATAGGGTCACAGGGGTCACAACCTTAAAAAACCTATTTTCATCTTCTTCTCCAGTACTAAAAGGACTATAGAGTTGAAAATGATATGTGCAGACTCCTTGGCCAATCGGGATTCTTAATTGTAGATTTCGTGACCCCATGACCCCAAATAGGGTCACAGGGGTCACAACCTTAAAAAACCAATTCTCATCTTCTTCTCCAGTTCCAAAAGGTCTAGAGAGTTAATATTGATATGTGCAGACTCCTTGGACAATGGGGATTCTAATTTGTAACTTTGTTGACCCTGTGACCCTATTTGGGGTCACAGGGGTCACAGGGGTCACAACCTCAAATACCTATTTTCATCTTCTTCTCCAGTTCCAAAAGGTCTAGAGAGCTGAAATTATATGTGCAGACTCCTTGGCCAATGGGGATTCTAAATTGTAGATTTGTGACCCCATGACCCCAAATAGGGTCACCGGGGTCACAACCTTAAAAACTTATTTTCATCATCATCTTTAGCTCCTAAAGATCTATTGAGCTGAAAGACTGCATGTAGACTCCTTGGCCAATTGGGATTCTAAACTGTAGGTTTTGTGACCCCATGACCCCAAATAGGGTCACAGGGGTCACAACCTTAAAAACCTATTTTTCTCCATTAGATGACAGTCTATGGCAAATTTATTTCTCCTTGGATATTTTAGTGTGGACTTCTTTCACTGTCTGATATTGGCGATCTAGAAAGTGTTGAATAATAATACATTAAATTTTGTTTTGTCATTTTTTTATAGGTTTTTTTGCAATAGGTAACATCAGTTTAATTTTTAGCTCATCTTGCCTGTATAAAGCAAACTTGATATGATGCCTGATGAGCTACAGAGCCAATGGCTCTATTTTTTTCATTAAGAAAGAAATTCTTATTTTATTGCTAATCATTAGAGATAATTGATTGTGAAGTTCTGTAATAGAATATCTATGTGAATAAGGTAACCGATCAATCATCGATTATAATCGATCATCCAAACTTCACTAATTTCATCATTACGATTGTTTCAGCAAAGTGACTGCAACCCGGAGTCGTGCACGCAGATGACCGCAACAGAACAGTGGATCTTTCTCTGTGCAGCTCATAAAACTCCTAAAGAGGTCAGGAAGTTGGTAGTGCGAGAGTATTGTCCATTAAAGGGGCAGTAGCACGTTTTTAGGGAGAATATAAGGCTATGTTAGAAAAATGAATAATAATGGGTCCAATTGAAAGACAATGTTTTTAAAGTAAATGAAGCAGTTATTATTCAAATTTATAACATTAAGTTTAGCCATGCGATTCTTTTTTCTTGCACAAAATGAGCTAAAGGTGTTCTCACAAAATGGCCGCCAATGGATTTTATGTAAATCCTTATACTTTGTCCTCTGGCTTTTGATGATTGTGTAATGAGATTTTTGACACTGTCAAAATAATACATTAAGCATTAACTTGCAACTATCAGGGAAATTTTTAAAATACAAAATTATCAAAAAACGTGCTACTGCCCCTTTAAGAGCCGAAGATCCAGGGAAGGGGTTTGAAGGGGATTATAAGTGTGATCTTTAGTGGATTTGGCTGAAACGCAGGACCGACTCCCTTGGTTACCAAATTCACTTTTGATTTCTCAAATTGCGTGTAATATAATATCTCTTAAAGATATTGTCATATCTTTCACATGCGCACACGTGCATACATTATCCCTTGCCAAGTAAATTGGTCATGCTTTTGATATATTTCCAAATACACTGGCAGATCCAGAGGAGTGTGGACAGTATATTGTGGGTTAAGCTGGTATTCCTGCCACATCTCCTTACCAAAGTCAATTTTGATTACTCAAATAAATTCTGATGACAGATGATGATGATGATGATGATGTATTTCCCATTGATTTCTTAAGAGTTTGAACGAATAAGCATAATGAAGAAATTACAATGGATAGTTTGGTATTTGAAAATTTGTCATTTTCATTCATTTGTTATTTTTACAGTGTCCTGCCATTGACTACACAAGACATACGCTAGATGGGGCGGCCTGTCTGCTAAATAGCAACAAATATTTCCCCAGCAGGTTTGTCTTTATGATTTCCTAATAACCTATAACTTTGAAATATTTGGCCCAAAAAATTTATTTGATGAAGAAAGGTTACATCATAAAGAATATGTTAAAAGAAAATGAAAACACATTTGGGTGGTATTCGTCACAAGGCCTTTGCAATTATACAGTTGCCAAAATGATGACTGATTGCAGAACTAACTTTGATTTCATCAAAACAGGTCTCTCTTTCTAACCTTCAAGCTTAGTTTATTCAAAACAGATCCTAGATAAACATTTTATGACCAGATCTACCTCTGTGGTGTCATTATTCAGTTGCCAAAATGATGACTGATTGCACAACTTACTTTGATTTCATCAACATTTTATGACTTGATCTACCTCTGTGGGGAGAGAATATGTTTACTGTTTAGACATGCCTATAAATGTTTTGATGAATTTTCAGGGTAAGCATCAAGGAATCTTCTGTTGCAAAGCTTGGTTCAGTCTGTCGGCGAGTCTACCGGATCTTCTCCCATGCCTTCTTTCATCATCGAACTCTTTTTGATGAATATGAGGTTTGTTGAATTTAATTTACCATTATCCTGTGTTTTGATAGATTTATTATTTAGGATTCGTCCAGAAGAATAGGTTCTATAGATAATAAAATTTCTTTATTGTAACGTTTGGTGCACCGTACATTAACAAGAATTTCTGGTCTGTAACGCATGTTTGATTTGTGACAATTATGAATAATATCATTTTAATAACTTAAAAACCAATAATATTTATTCAAAAAGTCAATGATGAAAACAAAATTGTATTTCTTATCATTAAACATCTGAAACTTTCGAAGTGGTAATGATACCTGTCGCCATTTTCCCGGAAGTAAACATTCGGAACGATTTAATCTGATCTTGAACTCTCTACAATAGTGTTTGAATGATGTGACTTTTCAAGATCATACCGAACCGAAAATGTACCAAACCGAGGGTCCTGTACCGCAATACTCACCAAACTGAAGCTCAAGCTGACGTTTCACCCCTACTTCATTGTAGGCATCCTTTTAATAGATGGTTTATTTTCCTATGATGGTAGTTTTCATTCTTGGTTTCTATCAATGACATAAGAAGAATACCATCACTTGTTTTTCAAAATTTCTCTGGTTTGTTGGTCGGCAGTTATGAACTAGAAGTCGTAATGGATGATAAGCAGGCATGGGAATTTTCAGCTGTTTTGAGTCGGCCCTGTTTGAACTTTTATTCATAGATTACCATTAATTACTTAAAATTCAGCTAGGACTCAGCTCATTTTTCCCCAAATAAGTAAAAATCAAGATTCTGTATGTCAACCTTTTTCAAATTTGGAATAAAAATTTATAAAAAAAATTGCTACAATTACAATCTTCTTCTTGCAGAACGAGACATACCTGTGTAGAAGATTCACCCAGTTTGTAACTAAGTACAACCTCATGTCCAAGGATAATCTCATCGTACCCATCCTTGAGGACCAGGGATCTATAGGCGAGAGTGAAGCTTAGACAACAATCATCCAGACCGCCACCGCCATCTTGCTTCTTCCTTTGGTTGACCCTATTCTCTATAGACAAACAATACTCCACACACATCAGTGACATGGAAAGCCATTGACATCATGCTACTTCTTGACGTCGGCTTTGCCTATCCTCTATTGACAAACATCCACAGTCCGATAAGACTGCTAATACCCTCATGCTACTTCTTAAAGTTGGCTTCACCTATCCTCTATTGACAAACAATCATCCAAAGTCTGATAAGACTGCGTTCCCCATCTTGATTCTGCTTGAAGTTGACTTCACCTACCCGTTACCACCGGTTGACAAACAATCGTCCACATAATAAGACTGCGATCATCATCTTGATTCTTCTTAAAGTCGGCTTCACCCTGATAACCACTATTGACAAACAACAATCAAAACTTCAGGTGGCTCCAACTAGACATAAAGTTCATCCGACGGTCTTTCTATTTCTATAAATTCCTAGAAGTAACAGTCAACTCGTCATGGAAAATTTGAAATGGCTATTAATGAAGATCAAATAAGCAATTCCTAGTACATAGGAGTCAACACATCAGTAAAAACTTGATATTGTCTTTCTTATTTTGAAGGGCAAACAAAGGACTAAAAGTCAAATGGACATAAGTTCTTGAGGTGCTTTACGTAACCCTCGTGACACATTAACATCTCCTTGATCATCAGTATCATCTTAACATCAAGTAATGTGTGAATCATCCTTGAAAAGCCAGGAACATTAAATTTTGTTCACAGATGACAAAATCCCTTGTGAGCACAAACCAAAAGCGACACTCCGGGCTCTGATTGTTGACTGAAGCCTGTCAGGAAGAGGGTCTTTGATGTAAAAGAAATTGAATTGATGAAGTCTTGATGAAGGGGGTCTAACCCCCGAAACATGTATTTGTAACATTCAGCCCCTCCTGTTCCTCGGCGGCTGACTTCATGGGTTGATATGGTTATACCCCTCTTTCTTAAAAAATTTGAATTGTTATCTTTTATTGACACTTTTCAATATCAACTTTCCTAAAGAGTATTTTTTGGGGAAACAAATTCAAGAGTTCTTCGCTCTTTATACTTACCGTATATATGATTATTACATGATAATTTTGCACTTATTTTCAAATGAGTCCAAAGTCCTACATTACATCTAGCCACTAACAAACTAGGTCCGTGTTGAGCATGTGTGGAAATCAAACAATGCAAAAAGAACTTGCCGATCTCTTTGAAATGGGCAATGTTAGGATTTACATTGCATTTTGAACAAAATGTAAAAATTCAGCTAGCTTTAACTAGATTGACTGATTCTAACAGCTAGTTATAACTGGATTGTCTGATTCTAAGAGTTGAGCCCGTTCCTTTTTCATTGGTTGATTTCCACGTATGCATGGACCTAGTGGGTAAATGGCTAGATGTAACGTAGGCCTTTTTGACTTATACATTACAGCTAGTTTTTGCTAGGTTGGTCCTTTAATATAGTTTGTTCATTTTAGTATGTGACGTATCCTCATCAAACTTTTCAGTAACTACCAAGGCTCCTAAGAACTAAAAGTAGCTCATTAAGTGTGTGATTGTGAAATAACATGCTTTCCTGTAATAATGTATATAGTTTAAAATAGCCATGCAAGAGCATTATGTTTTCTGAAATACTCTAGCAACATATGGTATCGGTCGAATCTCGCTAAGCTAGACCTCAGATAACCGGATACCTCGCTATCCGGGGGATTTTATAATGAAACAAATATTTTCCAAAGTAAATGTACTCACTTATGAGGTCCTTGTTCTTCCAAATCCGGACACCGATTTTTTTTAACCACGGCTGTATATTTGTACTGAAATCACATCTAGTTAACCGGATGGTCTATTCGCTTATCAGCATACCTACTATAAAAACTGTTTTCAAAGGAACTCATTATGTAAAATTGTTAATTTTTTCAGCTATTGTTTGAAGTTTGATTGGTCAATTAGCACAATTCACCCGTGTCACTTTATTTGAGCCCTGTTAATTGGGGGTCGACACGGGAGCTCATTTCTTGTCAGTTTTGAAAACATCTAAACTGTAGACAGCTACTGAGTAGATATCCTTAATCATTCTTATATGTACTAAACGCAATATCGTTTTGATTTAGATAACCGGACGACTTGCTATCCGGACAGTTTTCACGTGTAACCGAAATGTCCGGATAAACGAGGTTCCATTGTATTTCAATAGAAACAATTCTGAATATTTTTGTCTGTAGATATTAAAATTATTTCTTGTAACTTTCACCATTCTCATGACATTCAAGTTGTTTGAATTATAAGCTCCTTAGGTCTTCTTAGAACATGTATGCACATAATGTATATATACATATTTATGGTAAATGTTCTTTGTCTATTTTATGTAGTGTTCATTTGTGAATATTCTCTGGTAATTTTCAACCCTAATTATGACTGCTATGTTTGTGTAATATATGAAAGTAGAAACTTAATTTGGCTAATTTTAAATGTTGCATTTTAGGATTTCCAAACATTTACATGTATGCCCAGTGATCAATCTACAGATATGACCCTGAGTCGAGAGACTCGCTACCAAAAAGTCTTGTGAGTCCAAGCTGATTTAAATGAGTCCTTTAATAAGTAAGCACATAGTATCATAAAAAAAACTATGCATCCCAGGACTCACAGCTTAAATTTCTATGAGTCCTTTCTAAATTTTATGAGTATTTGAATCAGGACTCGCAGGTAAATTCATCCCTGATGCCAAAGTACTAATCATTGCAACAAAATTATATAGAATTTATTAAGCTCTCAACACGAAAATTTCTGTTTCAATATGTTGTCTTTTGCACAAGAAAAATATATAGTTTGTGTAACCATTCAATGTTGTACTTTAAATGTTAATGTCATGATTAAACAAGTGTATTTTGATGTCATTAAAATGTTTGTTATTTGTGGGCAGATGTTTTTGGAAAACAGT
The DNA here is from genome assembly GCA_916613615.1 of Steromphala cineraria. Classification (NCBI taxonomy): domain Eukaryota; kingdom Metazoa; phylum Mollusca; class Gastropoda; order Trochida; family Trochidae; genus Steromphala; species Steromphala cineraria. Next base: position 49,428,270 of record OU744733.1, read on the forward strand.
TCCAAATAAATCTGAACTTTTATTTCCCCCTCCATCAAGTCATAAAGGGCACCAGTTCCAAATTCTGGCAAGTTTAAGATCTGAAGCTTTATCTTAGGGCAGTAGCACGTTTTTTTTAAAATTTATATTTTCAAATTTTTACTTATAATTGTTCGTTAAGGCAAAATGTATTATTTTGATAGTGTCAAAAATCTTGTTACACAAACCAATCATCCATAGTCAGAACAAATTCTGAAGATTCACATAAAGTCCTTTGGTGGCCATTTTGTGAGAACACCCTTAATTCATTTTGTGTAAGAAAAAAGAATCATGTGGCTGAACTTCACATTTTATATTTGATTCATTACTGCTTCATTCAGTTTTAATACATTGTCTTTCAATTGGTACCATTTATTTTCATTTTCCTGACAACACCTAATATTCCAACTAAAATGTGCTACTGCCCCTTTCATCTGTAGGGAGGTATCTTTAGCATCTCTTGATATAGCAGGATATAAGTGGCTAACTTCGAACACAGAAACAAGGAATGATATTTTATTTAACAAAATGAAAACAAATAATTTCAGGTTACACAGATAATCACAGTCTTTCTCATATAATTTACATGAAAATATTTAATCAGATATCAATCTCAGAATAACAAAACGTTTAACAAAACTTGATGTCATGTAAAAATGTTGAAAACAATTTTAAACAAGGAACAATGAATCGTTAACCATGATGCTATTCATAATAAGTTTACCTCCAAGCTACATTTTGACACTTCTTAAGCCATAGTTTTTTATTTAAAGGAAAAAACATAAAGTATATTGATCAATATTTTCTTTTTTATCATAGAAAAGAGAGCCATCAGGCTTCATATCAATTTTGCTCTAGGGTGTGGCAAATGTGGTTCCCCCCTTACTTTGAACCACGGGGTCACCAAATGTACAATTTGGAATCCTTCTTATCTAACTTAGGAGTTTGCACACAAAGTTTCAGCTTTCTAGGCCTGATGCTTCTTGAGAAAAAGATGAAATTAGGTTAAAGGGTGTGACCCCTGAGGCCCTCATGTAAAGCAATTTAAAGCAATAAATCACAATCCTCACTAGTCAAAGAGTACATTCACAAGGTTTCAGCTTTCTGGGCCTTTTGGTTCTGGAGAAGAAGATGAAAATAGGTTTTTAGGGCGTTGCCCCTGTGGTCCTTATTAGGGGCCACAGGGCCACCAAAGCTACAATTTATAATCCTCACTAGTCAAAGAGTCTGTACATCAAGTTTCAGTTTTCTAGGCCTTATGGTTCTGGAAAAGAAGTCGAAATTCCACAAAGTTTACGGACAGAAGCCGGACACCATGCCATGCCATAAGCCCATCAATGTTCAAAAGCATGGTTAACAGGAGTTACTTGCCCTTAGCTTGACTAAAGGCTTTTACTGGACTCATGACAGCAGAGAATCTGTGTCGAAACGTCGCATACAATGAACAAAGAAGTTGTCATCTGAGCTTGCTGCACTCAAAATGTCTTGATGAAAAGCAGCAGTGCTTTAAAGAGCCACATCTTGTTCTTCATCACATGTTTTTCTCATAGATGGCATAATTCAACATATAAATTAAAAAAATCTCACATACTCAACCTCCAATTGGCAATTACAGTAGAACTAGGGAGTAGCGAACCCGGATATAGCGAACAATCAGATAATATGACGGATGTAGTGAAAAAAAGTCCCCTCAAAAGCCCGATATATGGCAGCTAAACGCGATCGCGTAGCGAAAATTGGATATATATAGCGAACTAACTTCTTTGGTCCCTTGGAGTTCGTTATATCTGTGTTCTACTGTATATGATAAATACTTATTTTCAACGAAAAATCTTAGCACAGTCTTAATTTCATACATCAAATTTATATTAGTACTATTTATAATACTGTTATATCTGACTGCTTCAGATAAGTTCCCAATATTATGTTTGAGCGATTGATGCACGTCATTGTCCGATTTCTTATCAACATCGCGACTATTTACCTCCCTGATGTTGCCATTTGACGTCGATTAGTTTGAAAACAAGAGTCATCAGAAGATGACATATCCCACCGGTTCCACATGATTGTAAGATGTAAACCTTTGAAAGATAATTGTAAATTTTTCAAGCAAGGTTCATAATAGTATAAGCTAATATATATGAAACGAAACCTTTCATGAACAGAGTGTGGACCGGTTTTATATATATGAAACGAAACCTTTCATGAACTGAGTCCAAATAAGAGCCATTTCCATGGAAATAAAATAAAATAAAATTTTCAGAAATGTGAAAATATCAAAAGGCACCACTTCAGTAGGTGGGCAATACACATGTTAAGTTTCAGAAAGATATGTGGACCGGTTTTTGAGTTCTGCTCCGGAAACGAAACCTTTCATGAACAGAGTCCAAATAAGAGCCGTTTCCATGGAAATAATAAAAAATAAAATTTTCAGAAATGTGAAAATATCAAAAGGCACCACTTCATTAGGTGGGCAATACACATGTAAAGTTTCAGAAAGATAGGTGGACCGGTTTTTGAGTTCTGCTCCGGAAACGAAATGATTACGGACGGACGGACAGACGGACGGACGGACATACAGACAGACAGGGCGATGACTATATCCCACGGTATTACATACCGGTGGGATAATGATACTGTCCTTCAACAATGCATACTACTTATACAGATGACACTATTGGTAAAGGTTGATATTTTTACCCCTGAGAACTTGTAAAGGAGTGGCTCTTTAATTGGCCAGAGATTGAAACTTGTTTGAATTATGCCTTGAAGGCCAATATCATGCTTCTTGTGTTTCTGAAGATCAACAGGAATTAGAGTTTGTCAAAAGGAGGCACTTGTGACATAGTTTTTGAGATAGGTAGGTAAAGGAAGACCCTCAACTCGTTTTAATGGCTGTTCAAGTTGTCTGCGAACCACCAGCTTACAGCAATGTTGTAATGACCTTAGTTGACCCTTCTGAAACAAGTCAGCAATGGCTTCACCATATTGTCTGTCTTCATCAAAATGTGAGCACACAAATTGCAAAAGCAGTCGTTCTTTGATTGATTTCACTGCCCTTTGCAAGTGACTGATTTCCATGAGATTTACAATAAGCTCAAGAACTTCCAGTGGCATTCTCTTCTGCATCCCGGCAACAAGTGGGTAACAAGTGTCGCCTCCCCTGTTTGTGATATCGTTGTCATAGCAACTGAAGAGATGGATGAACTTGAGTTTCATTTTGTCTTCTGTCATTTCCTGTAAGTTGTACAAAACAAAGTATGTCAAAAGACTATATGGCTTACCCTTCTCACTACATATAATGTCAGTGTTTGCTCCATGGGACAATAAAAGTTCTAGGACTCTGTATGCAAGCTCTGGAATTCTAAACTGGACGTTTTTATTCCGTAGAAATACTTCCAAAGGTGACACATTGTCTGAAGTTTTATTAGTGTTAACTCCTTCCTCCAACAAGATTTCAACACAGTCTACCAACTCCTTTCTGTGCATCTCTTCATTGTAATCCTCAGACTCTCTCTCCAAATATGACATGTTGTTTTTGGTGATGTTCCATTTTGAACACTGGTATGTGAACTCTTCAATCAAATCAAACAATGCTGTCTGCCCCTGGTGATCCTTCTGAAGGTCAAGGCCATTTTGAAGAAGAAGTTTGGTATTGGATACGAAGTTCAAAGGATTGAATTTGGATCTGTACATGATATTCAAGCAACCTTTGCCTTCTACGGTTGCATTGACGGAAGCACCTCTCTCAAGAAGGTACCCAATTGTTTCTGTGTCCCCATTCCACACAGCATTGTGAAGAAGAGTTTTACCATTCCTATCCCTGAAGTTAGTGACATCGCTAGGAGTGGTCTTTAGAATAAGCCTGACAGCAGGCCCTAATCCAAAGGAACAAGCTTTAAAGAGGCACAACATTGGTTCTTTAATTCCAACATACAGGAACTGAAATGTGGGCGGAATTATGTTTTTGATGAAGTAGAGAACACATTTCATATTCTCATACAAGATGGCAAAGTCCAGCGGTTTTCCATGAGAGTAGTCTCCCTTGTTTTTTCTCAAAAAACATGGTTCAGTTTCAGATTTATTTTTGGTTACTGAAACATAACTAACTTGGCTGAGGTAGCTGGATGGCATTTTTTCAAGAAGGTATTTGATAGTGTCGGGCTCTCCAGCCATGAATGCCAAATGTAAAGGAAAATTTAACAGACATTTGTCCTCAATGGGTGACATGTCCAGGATCAAAAAAGGATAATTGTCTCCTAAGAACTGAACAATTTGTGTTCTTCCATAAACAACCGCAAATTGAAATATGTTCAGGGAGAGAATTGGATGTCTCCAGTGTCTCAATTCTTCAATAGGGTAGTCTTCAGTAATTGGTAAAATATAACTGAAATCATTTTTTTCTATTGCTTCAACGATGTCGTCTATATGGTTGACTTCTTTAGTATCTGCCATTTTAGTCTTTAATGAATCATTTCTGAAACAAAAATAAGAAAAGATTACTCTCCAATTTTTATTATTTCAAAAGGTTATCAATTCATAAAGAAATCTTCAATCATCAATTGAAGTGATTATCAATAAACAAGCTTAAAAGGATCAAGAAAAAAAATTTAAACATTAAAAATATTATAAACAATCAAATTGAGTGTAGACACCAAACTCAGAGTGAGTGACTGAGTTATTGTTTTATGCTGCTTGGGCAGTATTTCAGTCATTAACCATATTGAAAACTGTGGACTAAAAGAATAGGAACTTTAAATGCTAATGATTTCAAATCATTATAATCAAACTGGTGAACTTATGTACAAATCATTCATAAAAATTACCAAGAAAAAATATATACAAATGGTTTTGGAATTTTTATGTATATATTTTTGGAGTGAGATTTTTTACTCTAAAAGAGTTTGATTTATTTGTACCAGAACAATTTCATATTTTATACATGTCACATACAATGCATGACAGCTTAGTTAAGATGCAGAATAATATTAAGGTGTGTAGGCAATTTTTTTCCAATCAAAAAGAATTCATTTTGTTAAAAGGTATTTATATAGCATACTGAGTGTGAGATTTAAAGTGAATGTATGATCATCAAATTAACTCTTAAAGGGGCAGTAGCACGTTTTTTAAAAATTATATTAAAATATTTTCACTGTAAACTGTACATTTATACTAAATGTATTATTTGATAGTGTCAAAAAGCTCATTACAGACACCAATCATTCATAGTCAGAGAACAAATTATGCAAATTCACATAAAGTCAATTGGCTGCCATTTTGGTGCGAACACCTTTAATTCATTTTGGAATAAAAAGGAATCGCATGGTTATAGTTTACATTATATATTTGATTTGATACCGCTCCATTTAGTTAAAATACATTGTCTTTCAATTGGAACCATCTATTTAAATTTCCCTGAAATCACCTTATATTCCCTCTAAAAACATGCTACGGCCCCTTTAAATAACAAGTATTTGTCACAAAGGTGACAAGATCCCCCGCCGCAAATTGATGTTAACAACAAGAAGCGGGACGGACGTACGGACGGACGTACAGAGCTGAATACTATGTCCCCAGTGAAGACTCTAGGTTAATGGGTTCATGAGATATGGCCCTAACAACATTTTCAAAACTGGTCAAAGTCTCGCTGTGACCTTGAAAATGAGGTCAAGGTCACCAAAAACTTTTCAAGTCTGCGTATTCCTCAGTTGAAGACTGGTACCAAGTTTGAAGATTCTAGGTTGAGCGGTTCATTAGATATCATGCTAACAACATTTTCAAAACTGGTCAAAGTCTCGCTGTGACCTTGAAAATGAGGTCAAGGTCACCAAAAGCTTTTCAGGTCTGCGTATTCCCCAGATGAAGACTGGTACCAAGTTTGAAGATTCTAGGTTGAGCGGTTCATTAGATATCATGCTAACAACATTTTCAAAACTGGTCAAAGTCTTGCTGTGACCTTGAAAATGAGGTCAAGGTCACCAAAAGCTTTTCAAGTCTGCGTATTCCTCAGATAAAAGACTGGTACCAAGTTTGAAGATTCTAGGTTGAGCGGTTAATTAGATATCACGCTAACAACATTTTCAAAACTGGTCAAAGTCTCGCTGTGACCTTGAAAATGAGGTCAAGGTCACCAAAAGCTTTTCAGGTCTGCGTATTCCCAAGATGAAGACTGGTACCAAGTTTGAAGATTCTAGGTTGAGCGGTTCATTAGATATCACGCTAACAACATTTTCAAAACTGGTCAAAGTCTCGCTGTGACCTTGAAAATGAGGTCAAGGTCACCAAAAACTTTTCAGGTCTGCGTATTCCCCAGATGAAGACTGGTACCAAGTTTGAAGATTCTAGGTTGAGCGGTTCATTAGATATCACGCTAACAACATTTTCAAAACTGGTCAAAGTCTCGCTGTGACCTTGAAAATGAGGTCAAGGTCACCAAAAGCTTTTCAGGTCTGCGTATTCCCCAGATGAAGACTGGTACCAAGTTTGAAAATTCTAGGTTGAGCGGTTCATTAGATATCGCGCTAACAAGAAGCGGGACGGACGGACGTACGGACGTACGGACGTACGGAGCTGAATACTATATCCCCCGCTTCGCGCTAAATGCGCGGCGGGGGATAATAAATATTTTAGAATGATTGAACCATGAAATGTTCTGTTACAAACGTTTTAAAGCCATCACATATAGTTTATTACTTATTTACCATACAACAACAATCACACAATGTCAATAATTATATGAATTTCATCCCCTTTAAAAGTTTTAAATAAATATAAATAATAGACAAGATTGTACCAGAAATCACATTTCCTTATAAATATATATAAATTTCTTTACAGATCATGTCAAATATTGTGGTGAAAAATGTCATATCTCTTTTTAAAAAGTAAGGATTTGGTGATATTAGATTTGTATGGTCAACTCAGTAAAACTTACTACCGGTACAGTACAGAAATACTTCAATCATAAAACACTTCCTAAAACTCTAATAAACAACTAAAGGTTGGCTATAAAAATGTATGTTTTAAAACGGATGAAAAAAACGTAAAAAAACTATTTATTTACACTTTTATGAATGGAATTTGAGATAATCCTTGTTTTATAGTTTATTTAATATCATGTTATTATATGAAACGGAGTTTATATTGACAAATCTTTGATACAAAAGGGTTTGAAATTCATATTTCGTTTTAGACAAAAGTAGATTTTTACATTCACAAAAGGGAGGTAATCGAGTTTGGAAAACAAAAACCGGGGAATCGTGGTCTAGAAAACCGCAGACTTTAAAGAAAATATTGAAAACAAAGTTGATGAAACACGTAAGACGTATATGGTAGTGTTTGTTTTTGATTAAAAACGCTAGATCAAACGGGAGCTAAATGAAAAGAAAGGGAATAACCGTGTAACTTACTGAAACGCGTTTTTGTGTTCAATTTTAATATTTGTTGAAGCACTTGCAACATTATTTAGCCTAAGATCAGAATCGGTAATATTGCACTGTACCTTGACAACAATGCATTCATAAATCTACTCCATCGTTTGCAGAGAATGGATCTATGGTATATATGTCTGATATCAAAATAGATAAACAGTGATGAGCCATTTTGCACATTGGATGAAAAAATGGCCCATTTAAATTTTGAAGTTTTCTTTTGATGTATGGATTATCATTCTCTCCCCACAGAGGCAGATCAAGTCATGTTGATTTAGCCTCTGTTCTATTACGCCGAAATCCGTGGGTTCCGACAGTTTCCCCTAGCGGAAAAAAACTTTCATCACAATACATTTGTATTCTTTATCAAATGACAAGGCTTCTCGCATGGAAAGGGTGGTTCATATCACAATGCCTTTGCCTTGTTTCAGTAGCCAAAATGATGATTTAAACACATCGTCGCTGATTGCACAACTAATTTTGATTACTTCCAATCAGGCATCTCCCATTCTATCTCACAAACTCGGTGTAATAGAACAGAGGCTAAATCAACATGACTTGATCTGCCTCTGTGGGGAGAGAATGTGGATTATGGGCCATTTGAAATTCAGAAAATTACCCCCCTGTCAAAGATGTCTTTCTCAACCCTTGATTAAAACAATTTTCGTAGGTGGCATATTTTGATAACTATTTAATTTAGCAAACGACATCCCCTTGAATTTGGTATAACCTTGTGTATGGTGTTTTTTGAGCCCCTAAGACAAACGGCAGCAGTTGCATTAATCACATATTATCCTAAATACTTATTATACCTTTAGGAAGATTTATTTTGCTTACTGATTACAAAATTAAAGTAAATATACCCTTGATAAATACCCTCAAAATATCGTTATTTTGAAGAAAAAGCGACAATCAGCAATTTAATCGAACGACAACGCGAGATGAAACACCCGATACACAACATTCTTATTGCGAAGACACAGTAACCGAAGTAGGTCAAACCCTGGCACCGCATGCAGATTTTGTATCAATCTATCGTTAAACCAGTCTAAGTAAACCGAGCCTCACTATTATCCGTTACACTGCTATACTGAGTCTAGAATGGCTTGGTTGAGAGTCGCGTCAGCCCACGTGACCAAATTGACCAATCACAACCGAGCTTACCAAGCCACAATAGTCTGCCTTCGCACGTATAACGTTGGAGGGTCATAGGTCGCAGAAAGGTCGGCTGACGCGACCCTCGACCAGACCTTTCTAGACTCAGTATAGCAGTGTAACGGATAATAGTGAGGCTAGGTTTACTTAGACTGTCGTTAAACATGGCGCTCAAGACTTTTAATGAGCTTTAGAATTTAAGATTCTTAATGAAAATTCATTATTAAATTTATTTTTTTTTAAAGATTACAATATATCACTTATTGTGAACACATGAAAGAGATATTATGTTTAGCTTCCATGACCTTGCGTATCAAGTGTTTTATTTTGCGCTGTCGCTTGTTTAAATAGCTGATCATCGCTTAATTGTTGCTGTTTCATCAATTTTCAATGCTTAAAGGTATTAACTTATTGATGCTAAGTCATGCATTTATGTGTAGGTTTCGCTGCTTTTGGTAATGTTTAAATTTTTTCTTTGGTAGGCCTGTGAGAAGACCTGTGAAGGAAAAAACACTGTAACAATTTAATGTGATTAAACAAACGCTTCTATCAATAATTAGAAAACAACTGCCAATAATTATCAATGAAGCATTAGTGGATTAATTAAGTGCAACCAATTACTATAGCACTGATTAATAACAGAGGGGCATCAAGATAAACCTGAGGGGCTGGGCCTTGATTTAACACTAGTAAATTAAAGAGCTTTTTTTACCAGTTCTGAAATCATAGTTTTTACCTTAAATTTTGATTTTCCGATTTTTTTGATGGGAACTAAACCTTTTCATCTTCGCTGGCAATTTACTTATCTTTCAATCTTTGCTCATAGATTTTTAACTGTATTTAAGATCATTAATTCCTGATTACTTTATTTCATCAATACAAACAACACTAAAATAAATACTGCCCACCATCTGACAATATTCCAATGGGAACTATCCTATGAAATCTGCATAACATCTTCCAGTCATTGTTCGTAAAATAACATACCTAGCATCTTACCTCATTTATTACTACAAACATAGAACACAACAAACACTTCCGACCATTATGCCTTCATAAACCTTTGTCTTATTTTGGAAAGTTTGACTTAAGTAGGTCAGCGCAATTTCATAAAATTTCTAGCAAGACAGATGATCCAAGTAATTGGATACCGAACTAATTATTCAGGAAAGAGGGCTTTTTGAGTCCTTTAATTAGTCCTCATGCCTTATTCTTATTTTCAGATGACCTTGAGTTGTTGACTCCAGAATTGAGACTATGGATTTTCCGGGAATGCCACCCAATTTTCCTGGACCAGATGGGATCCAGGGGGATATGATGCAGCCTCCTCCGATTGACCCCGCCCTGATGGGGGGCGAAGGTTACCCCGACAACCTTGAACATATGTACCAGCATACAGGTCAGAGGTCAACAGAGAATAAAGTCACCAGGGCCTAGATTTTCGAAGCTCTCTTTGTGCTAAGATAGTCGTAAGTCGATGTAAATTTATGGTACTTACCACTATCTTATCACTAAAAGAGGCTCGAAAATTCAAGTCCTGGGCCTAGATTTTCGAGGCTCTCTTAGCGCTAAGATAGTCCTAAGTCGATGTAAATTTATGGTACTTACCACTATCTTTCCGCTAAGAGGCTCGAAAATTCAAGTCCTGGGCCTTGATTTTCGAGGCTCTCTTAGTGCTAAGATACTGTAAATCAACAAATTAACGCGTGTATTAATTAACGCGAATGCCGTCCACCAAACACAAATGCGTGTACTAATTAACGCGAGCAGGCGATAATTAGTGTTTACAAAATCACCTCCCAATTTACTGGTATTATCAGGCTAACAAGCAATCAATAAAGGCCAAGTGCCCCGCTTGTATCGGTCATAATTGTTATGAAAACACGAACCGGTCATCAATGAAACAACTAATCCTGTATTCAAACGCCATAATTACCTTGTTATCTTTAATTATTGGATCATCTCAGTGTCATGTATTGAGTAAAGAGAATTTGAACGTCATGTTTTTTTCAGGTATGTAGATTACTAGCATGTGCAGCGATGGCCGCCATTTTGAATATTTAATGATCGCATTGAAAATTGTTATCGTAACTGAACATCATATAAGGCTTAATTACGTGATAGAATATAATGATACTATATGTTGATCATAAACATTAGTAATGGGAATGTTTTTGATAAAAATTATTATCGTAATTGAAAAACTTGAGTCACGTGTTCTAGTTTTCTAAGAAAATGTAATCTCGAACCATAGCGCATTTTTCCACGTGTTGTAGTTTTCTAGGAAATTGTAGTCTCGAACCAAAGCACAAATTACCACATGTTCAACTGTTTATTTACGTGAGATAATAAATTTAAAATTTGTTGGAAAAAAAACATTATTATCAGCGTATATTATATACTATAATATATTATAAATAATATATATTCAGAAACTTATCTATCGATAATTCTGCATCCCTGGCTACAACCCATGGATCTGTCGGTCAATGGCGAGTTGAAAGCAATCATGAACGAACAATTCACTGAGTGGTACGCAGACAAAGTGGCAGCCAATCTACAGTCAAAGGATACCGACAAAGGTGTTGATCTGCGAATCAGTGTCTGTTGAAAGTGCTTAAATAAACACTAGGTGATTACGTCTTGACTAGTAGTTGTACTACTCCCCCAATGATATGCTCGGCTGAGTTTAAACAAAGACTGACTGGTAACTAACAGTGCTCAAACGTCCATTGACACGTGTCATCCCACTAAAGATTAACAAATGAATGAAATGTTGAAATGCTTGTTTATTGTTATTTTGTCTCTTTTTATCATATGGAATTATTCAATAAAGCTACATAGATTGATTATTTTGTGTTTGTTGAATTTTATGTCATGTTTAGTGTACAAAAGCGTTAATAAAACGCGCGACTTATTATCGCGCCTTGGTGTCTGACGCGTTTTTCGCGTTAATAAATCGCTCGCGTTAATTTGTTGATTTACAGTAGTCGATGTAAAATTTTGGTACTTACCACTGTCTTATTACTAAGAGAGGCTCGGAAATTTAGGTCCTGGGCCTAGATTTTCAAAGCTCTTTTAGTGTTAGGATAGTCGTAGGCCAATTTTAATATATGGTACTAACGACTATCGTATCACTAAGAGAGGCTTTGAAAATTCAGGTCCTGATTCATATGAATATCTTAACGGGATTGGGCGAAAAACATGGCGGTGCAGAGGAATACTTGATTTCAGTTTGATTGCCCGATCTAGTCTAGATCTGAGGTCTGTGGAAGGGACACAAGAGAGTCCCGAAACATAACCATCAAATCTTAAACATTTATTCAATTTTGATATAGTTTGGATGCTCCCAACTTCTTTCTTTCTTAAAACAATTTTGGGTAGCAGTTAGTAACTGATTAATGCTTCATTAAAATATGTTATAAAAAATGGCCACTTATCAATGAAGTTACTAAATCTATTTTTCCCTGTCACAATATATGAATGTACATGTCATTTAAAATTTGAAGAAGAAAATTAAAGAAGTATAGAGTGCCTTTCAATTGCTAGTTTGTTTTCAGGAGGAGGGGAGAGAACTGAGTACACGCATCAGAACAGCGTCTTCATGGACGGCGGGAACCCGTACGGAGTGTCATGCATGACCTTTGACATGTCGCAGGAGTTACTGTGGGCAGGGACTCAGAGCGTAAGTGGAATTTTTAAAATGCATGTTTTTTATGCTTTCGATAACTTTTTTGCAGAGCTTTGATAGTGTTCACAAAAAGGACATTGAACATTGACATCAACCTGCACTTTTTGTTTTGTTTTATTGTTAGATTGACTTCAAACATTCCTTAACATATGTGCATAATTTTTTTAGGGATGAGGCATGTTCAAGTGCTAGAAAGATCCAACGCTTTCTGCTTTGGTTTAATTATTTAAGTTAGTGATTTGAATAAAGACTAGTACATATACCGAACTTACTATTTTTAGCTCACCTTTACAAAGTAAATGTGAGCTTATGTCATGGCGCTTCGTCCGTCGTCCGTCTGTCTGTCCGTCTGTCCGTCTGTCCGTCCGTCCGTCTGTCCGTCCGTAAACTTTCACGAAAAAGACTACTCCTCCTAAACGAATTCAGATATCATTCTGAAATTGTAGTATGTTATACCCATGGTGATTCCTCACAGAAAGGTAGATGTTTCAGTTTTGAGAATCCAAGATGGCCGCCATGACAGCCATATTGAATTTTCAATTAGATTTCATGAAAAAGACTACTCCTTCTAAACGAATACAGATATCATTCTGAAATTGTAGTATGTTATACCCATGGTGATTCCTCACAGAAAGGTAGACGTTTCAGTTTTGAGCATCCAAGATGGCCGCCATGACAGCCATATTGAATTTTCAATTAGATTTCATGAAAAAGACTACTCCTTCTAAACGAATACAGATATCATTTTGAAATTGTATTATGTTATACCCATGGTGATTCCTCACAGAAAGGTAGACGTTTCAGTTTTGCAAATCCAAGATGGCCGCCATGACAGCCATATTGAATTTTCAATTAGATTTCATGAAAAAGACTACTCCTTCTAAACGAATCCAGATATCATTCTGAAATTGTAGTATGTTATACCTATGGTGATTCCGCACAGAAAGGTAGACGTTTAAGTTTTGAGAATCCAATATGGCCGCCATGGCAGCCATATTGAATTTTCAATTAGATTTCATGACAAAGACTATTTCTTCTAAACCAATCTAGATATCATTTTTATATTGTAGTATGTTATACCTATAGTGATTCCTCACAGAAAGGTAGACGTTTCAGTTTTGAGAATCCAAGATGGCCGCAATAGCAGCCATATTGACTTTTCAGCTGCAGATGACACATCATTATTATTAAATTTTAAGCTTTCATCAAGTGATCACTGGCACCATATAAATTCTCTAATTTGAACTTACTAATCATAATATTATCTTAAATATGGAATATTTAAGATTGTCGTGCAAGTTGTTCTATATTTTTAAGTGTTTCTAAAAAAAATTAAGATGAAAGACAAAACATAATTGATTAATTTGTTTAAAATCTTTATGGCAACTAGCTGCAAAAACCAAATCACATTAAACATGTTAAATTTTAAACAATGGTATCTCCCTTATATTCCTTTAAATACCACACATAAGGGGTCAACCAGAGTTCAGATATTCCACTATCCACTAATACACATCCCAAGGCAGGCTGCTAGCATCACTGGCTGAGGCTGAGTGTCAGCTGCTAGTCTGTTGCATAATCAACTTGACCCAATTGATATGGCAGAGCATTATGCTATATGGCCATGGCCCATGTGTATGCAATAAAAGTTATGGACTTGTATTCTCATGACAGTGATATGTTCTTTCTAAGAATAACAACTTACACAAAACTTGTCTACAATAAGCCTTGTGTTTAGCAATCTACATGATAAGTTGATGTGGAATAAATATGAAAAAAATCGAAAAGGGTTTAGTAAGAAAAGTAAGGAAATTTGATTTGTCATATCTCTCTGTTGATTTGACAATGCAAAAATGTTTACCATTATAGTACTGTATGAGTGTTAAATAAATTGATACTTTAATGAAAGACATCTCATGGTCACTTGACATGTAAATATTATGTGAACAAAATAAACGTGTCTTATGCATTGCTGTGTTTATGACTTTCCTCTCAATCAGTCATTCATTTTCCTTGAAAAATCTGTACTTTTGGGATTCTCAATATCCCATGCAGCATAACCATCAGTGAAATAATCTTGAAATCATATTAATGATTCACTACAAAACAAATGTAAGTGGCCACCATCCTGTAAGTAATGAATGACATTTAAATTATTTTAAATGGATACACCTAAACCAATCAAGATAATCATAATGAAATTAATACGGATGCCCACATAAAAGTAGCATTTTGAAGATTAAAAAGTACAAGATGGTCACCAATTCAGCCATAGATATACAAAAAAGTTATACAAAAACCTACTGCTTGTTAACTTATCATGATTATATCATTCGTGTATTAATGTTTGTTCAAGCTCTAGTCGTTTCCAAAAGAAGACTAGTATTTTAAAAGATAAAAAAATCATGATGGCAGCCATAATCAATTATATAAAAGATGGTTACATGTATAATTAAATAATTTTACCACATCATTCATTTTAAGGTGAGCTTCTGTACCCTCGGTACTTTTATTTTTTCTGTCATCTGAAAAACATGACAGTTAGAGATTGAGAGTTTACCATTAATTTCATGTTGATATAAAAGAGTTTTTCATGTATCTAATAATACAGCAAACTGAGTTAAAGTGGTCGATTTATAAGTGTTTCCGGATGCCATTTTAATTTTTAGCCCATCAGGACTGAAAGTCCAGATGGGCTTATGGCATGGACCGTCGTCCGGCGTCCGTCCGTCGTCCGTCCGTCCGTAAACTTTTGACACTTTCGACTTCTCCTCATGAACCATACACATTAGAGAGCTGAAATTTTGTGTACAAGTACCTTAGCATATGGAGATTCTAATTTGTAACTTTGGTGACCCTGTGACCCCAAATAGGGTCACAGGGGTCACAACTTTAAAAACCTATTTTCATCTTCTTCTCCAGTTCCAGAAGGACTAGAGAGTTAAAAATGATATGTGCAGACTCCTTGGCCAATGGGGATTCTAATTTGTAACTTTGGTGACCCTGTGACCTCAAATAGGGTCACAGGGGTCACAACCTTAAATACCTATTTTCATCTTCTTCTTCAGTTCCAAAAGGAGTAGAGAGTTAATATTGATATGTGCAGACTCCTTGGACAATGAGGATTCTAATTTGTAACTTTGTTGACCCTGTGACCCCAAAAAAAACTATTTTCATCTTCTTCTCAAGTTCCAAAAGGTCTAGAGAGCTGAAATTATATGTTCAGACTCCTTGGCCAATGGGGATTCTAAATTATAGATTTCGTGACCCCATGACCCCAAATAGGGTCACAGGGGTCACAACCTTAAAAACTTATTTTCATCATCATCTTTAGCTCCTAAAGGTCTATTGAGCTGAAAGACTGCATGTAGACTCCTTGGCCAATTGGGATTCTAAACTGTAGGTTTTGTGACCCCATGACCCCAAATAGTGTCACAGGGGTCAAAGGGGTCACAATCTTAAAAACCTATTTTTCTCCATTAGATGACAGTCTTTGACAATTTATTTCTCCTTGGATATTTAAGTGTGGTCTTCTTTCACTGTCTGATATTGGCGATCTAGAAAGTGTTGAATAATAATACATTTGTTTTGTAATTTTTTTATAGGTTTTCTTGCAATAGGTAACATCAGTTTAATTTTTAGCTCATCTTGCCTGTATAAAGCAAACTTTATATGATGCCTGATGAGCTACAGAGCCAATGGCTCTATTTTTTTTAAAAAGAGCTGCTGTACTGTTACAAATTTTACAATATAGCACAAGTTTACTTAATGTTTTGACAGATTAATTGCAAATTTATAAATTATCATTTATGAAACTTATTACACTTGTAGTGCCGATGAATGGCTTCACTTCTCGGCATTGTTCTTTACCGAGTGTGTGCTCTTCTTTTCAAGTTGTTGGAAGTAAATTTTTTTTTTTTATGGATATTTATATAGCGCGCATATCCAACCACTCGTGGTTGCTCAAGGCGCTTACATTTTGTCCCCTGGTCAATGGCATTCTTTCACCATCCGATCATTTTTCCAGGTTAGGGACCATTCTATGCCTCCCAGGGTACCCATTTACAGCTGGGTGAACTGAGACACATAGTCACAGCAGTTTGTCCAACACTGCTGAACGCTGATAATCGACAGCTCGGCGTATGCACGTGTTCATGTATCCACCATTCAGCCACTGTCATGAATTTGTGGGATCTTTGAAGTGCGCAGTTTTTGTTGCACTACACACTAGGGCTCCAGGGTGACACTTAAAGAGTTCTAACAGAGGTGAACTCTAGGTTTTTACACCTTGGCCTGGATGGGATTCGAACCCCGGACCTCAGCAACATGAGACCGGCTCTCTTTGCCGACTGAGCTATCCCGTACCATAAGTAACAGATTTCAACTGGATTGTGTTAAAATCATGTAGTTGTAACATAAACATAATCCTGGGACCAGTGTTGTTCCTGAAGGAGGTCCGGGAGAAATTTGCCCACCCTGTTTGCATGGTGTTCCTTAAAATTTGGAGAAGGAGGATACTTTTACCATTGCAAGGGGTCCCCTCTGCTCAGAAATGACCAAAATGACCCCCTTAACTGACCTTCTTTTGGCAGAAAACATTCAAATATGCAACTGCAGAAAGATGGAACTGTTTACCGGAGAATTTAAAATCTGCTAGATCACTTGAGTTGTTCAAGGCTTAACTAAAAACATTTCTGTTTACAAAAGCCTTTTCCAGCTGAGCGCACAGAGCATAGAAATGTGATTGATGCGCTATATAAATTCAAGAATAATTATTATTATCTAGGATCAACACTGCTGGGATATCCCCTTGAGTTTCATTTCCAAAAAAAATACCCCAAAAGAACTGTCCCTTTAATGAAACCTGTTTTTATTTCAGGGCCATGTGACATCATATTATGGTCCCGAAATGCAAAAGTACACATCATTCCATGTTCATGCTACCAATGACATTAGACAGATTCTGACCCTGGAGAATGGAATCCTGTCACTAACCAAGAACAGTCTGAGACTCTCTGTACGAAGAGGCTTCTCTATCATGAATTATATGTGAGTTTAATCTTTTTTTATTCTATTTTTTTGTGCAGTATATGCACATTTTTGTTCAAGTTACATGAAGATGACATTTTGCAAAGCGTTATCGACATATGGCAGAATTTGACTACATATAATTAAATAATTGCAGGTTATTATCCCCCGCCACGAAGGGAGGTATAGGTTTGGGCTCCGTCCTGCGTCGGAGTCAAAGGGGACAGCTTTTCTCAGAAACTATATAAGAAAGGATAACCAAACTTGCTGTGTGTCTTCATGGTATCAATACCTTGATGGAATTTGAAAATTAGAACCGGAATGTTTTTTTTTACGGAGTTATTGCGCTTGTTCCGTGTTTTTGGACTCTGAGGGTGTCGTCAGAGGGGACAACCTTTCTCAGAACTATTTGAGATAGGTTAACCAACCTTACTGTGTGTCTTCATGGTATCAATACGTTCAATTAGTTTAAAAATGAGAGAGAGTTGCGGCCCATCTGGAAAATATTGGGAGCTTTAATGAAAACTTATTTGGCGGAGGATGTTGATGACCATGTCTTCTTGTTTTGATTTTTCAGTGATATCAGTGATTACAGTGATATCAAAAGAATATACAGAAAAGCTGATTAGTCTTTGAATAGCAAATGGCAGAATTTCATATATTTGGAGTAGTTGCAAGTCATATAAGCATTATATTTGTCAATATTTATGGTTTTTTTGTGCCATTCTGAATGTATGTGAAGTTTGGTTTCGGACTGTATTGTTTTGTTTGAAACTGGTGTATTTCACAATTGTTATTATCACGTTCAATACTTTATTTCTTTATGCATCTTGGATATCCAAAACAAATGTTTCGTTTTGATAAGTTTTTGTTCGCTTATGTATTGTCTGTATCCATTAGGAAAACTACATTAAGTATCCTCTATTTATTAGCAGCCCCGTCTAAGGACGGGGCTGCTATCAGTTTTTGTGAAGTTTCCATCGCCGCCGCCGCCTCACTCGTACTACTAGCTATAACTTTTTAGCTCATCTGGCCTGTAAGGCCCGATGGGCTTATGGCATGGCATGGTGTCCGGCGTCCGTCCGTCCGTCCATCCGTCCGTCCGTCCATCCGTCCGTCCGTAAACTTTGTGGAATTTCGACTTCTTCTCCAGAACCATAAGGCCTAGAAAGCTGAAACTTTGTGTACAGACTCCTTGGCTAGTGAGGATTTTAAATTGTAGCTTTGGTGGCCCTGTGACCCCTAATAAGGGCCACAGGGGCCACACCCTAAAAACCTATTTTCATCTTCTTCTCCAGAACCATAAGGCCTAGAAAGCTGAAACTTTGTGTACAGACTCCTTGGCTAGTGAGGATTATAAATTGTAGCTTTGGTAGCCCTGTGACCCCTAATAAGGGCCACAGGGGCCACACCCTAAAAACCTATTTTCATCTACTTCTCCAGAACCATAAGGCCTAGAAAGATGAAACTTTGTGTACAGACTCCTTGGCTAGTTAGGATTATAAATTGTAGCTTTGGTAGCCCTGTGACCCCTAATAAGGGCCACAGGGTCCACACCCTAAAAACCTATTTTCATCTTCTTCTCCAGAACCATAAGGCCTAGAAAGCTGAAACTTTGTGTACAGTTTCCTTGGCTAGTGAGGATTATAAATTGTAGCTTTGGTGGCCCTGTGACCCCTAACAAGGGCCACAGGGGCCACACCCTTAAAACCTATTTTCATCTTCTTCTCCAGAACCATAAGGCCTAGAAAGCTGAAACTTTGTGTACAGACTCCTTGGCTAGTGAGGATTATAAATTGTAGCTTTGGTGGCCCTGTGACCC